>SJXQ01005225.1:29099-367533 GCA_006408695.1 Aepyceros melampus | reverse complement strand
TGTCTAGTCAAGGCTATGGTTTTTCCAGTGGTCATGTACGGATGTGAGAGTTGGACTGTGAAGAAGGCTGGGTGCCGAAGAATTGATGCTTTTGAACTGTGGTGTTGGAGAAGACTCTTGAGAGTCCCTTGGACTGCAAGGCGATCCAACCAGTCCATTCTAAAGAAGATCAGTCCTGGGTGTTCACTGGAAGGACTGATGCTAAAGCTGAAACTCCAGTACTTTGGCCACCTCATGTGAAGAGATGACTCATTGGAAAAGACCCTGATGCTGAGAGGGATTGGAGGCAGGAGGAGAAGGGGACGACAGAGGATGAGATGGCTGGATGGCATCACTGACTCGATGGATGGGAGTCTAAATGAACTCTGGGAGTTGGTGATGGACAGGGAGGCCTGGCGTGCTGCGATTCATGGGGTTGCAGAGTCGGACACAATTGAACAACTGAACTGAACTAAACTAGGTTGTGTGATATCATCACTGCTGCTGCTGCTGCTGAGTCACTTCAGTCGTGTCTGACTCTGTGCAACCCGAGAGACAGCAGCCCACCAGGCTCCCCTGTCCCTGGGATTCTCCAGGCAAGAACACTGGAGTGGGTTGCCATTTCCTTCTCCAGTGCATGAAAGTGAAAAGTGAAAGTGAAATCGCTCAGTCGTGTTCGACTCTTAGCGACCCCATGGACTGCAGCCTACCAGGCTCCTCCATCCATGGGATTTTCCAGGCAAGAGTACTGGAGTGGGGTGCCATTGCCTTCTTCAGATATCAGAACTCAGATGTCTCCTGAGTCCAGAACATTTTCATCACCTCAAAGAGAAACCCCTTGAATGTTTTTGAATGGTGTGAATCTGCGCCAGAGTTGCTGATATTAGAAATAAAATGTCTGTGATCAAGAAATTTATGAACAGCATCAGAATGGAGCTACTGAGCTCATTCCAGGGATTTTCTGCATCCTGCTCCCCCATCCTCTGAAGGTTCACTGTAGACATTTAAACTGGCCTAGATGAATTGTTGCATAGCAACACTGTCTTGTGTTCCATTCTGACATGTGTATGTATTACATATGTATGTATATACACACATGTGTAATATATATATATACACACACACACATATAGAGTGTGTGCATGTGATGTATGTGTGTGTGTGTGTGTGTTAGTGGGTACCTGTTAGTTAGCAGTTAACCTGTTTTCTGGCATCCTTTCCTCACTCTGTCTGACCCTGGCATCCCCAGGAGGGAGAATCACACCAGCAGGGCCTCTTGGTTCCTTTTCCCCATTCTCCTTGATATCTTCTCTTGAGTGTTTCAAAGACGTTTAATCGAAACTCATCCAAGATGGAACTGATTAACAACCCCTTCCTCAAACCAGCCCCCTTATCTCAGTGAGCGAGTGACTGTAACCACCACCCACTCACTGATCCACCCTAGAAATGCAGGCATGGTTTGTGGCACGTCCCTTCCCCGCCTCCATCAATTGCTGAGTCTGGATAGTTCTGCTTTCACAGTCACTCTTGAACACATCCACCACTGCATCTCCACCACAGTCACTGTCCTGGTTCAGAGAACACTCATCTCTGGCCTGATTTACACAGCCACCTCCTACTGAGTCTTCCTATTCTCAGTTCTGTCCCTCCTTCCTCTCCATCCCCCACATTTTCTGATATGCAAATCTGATTATGCCTCCTTCTAGCTTAAAATCCTTGCTGTCAGGACAGAGTCTTTCTTTCATTAGGTTTACAAGGCCCGATCTGGCCACTACCCACCCCTCGAAACTTCTCTCTTTCTCCCTTTCTGCTCTTCCCATGTCATGCCTCAGTCTACCTCCTTCATCAGTGGGCACATCTTCACTTGGATATCTGCCTTTCTGATCTTACACATACTGTTCCCTTTCCCCTGGAAAACTCTCCCTGCCCTCTGCCCACTTTTCATGTCTTCTGCATCCAGTTAAGCTCTACTCTGGTCTTGGCTTAGATGTTGTTTCTCCTAAGAAAGCTCAAACTCCTCCTGTGTGTTCCCAGAGTTTGAGCACCTTTCCTTCCAGAGCATGGAGGGTCACACCACTTACTGTTCCATGGCCCCCAATATGAATGCTCACCAGCGTACCCCCCAGGGCTTCAGCAGTGCCTGAAATATGGTGGGCACTCCTCCATACTGATGAGTGAATAAAAGAAAGCAGCTCCCAGGTCTGCACAAGCTAGTGGGGAGGGGAGTTTCTTGGTGCCAGCCTTCCATTCTTCCCTTTGAGTCCACTCTGGATCCCTACATGTACTTCTGTTGATAGCAGCTTGATGTCCTGATCCTCTCTTTGTGCTCTTGAAGGCCTCAAAATCTTTAAAAACTATAAGAATGAACGATTCCTTAGTGACTGTCCGGATTTCTACTTACTAACAAGAGAGCAAATTTCAAGGGTAGGAGTTCTTTTCTGTTCCTCTCCAATCATTCACACAGCTGACTTTCCACTCTAGCATCTAGCCCTGGCTGCCTTTCTCCTTGTTGAGAATTTATAGGAAAGGGGAGATGGGTTTAATGGTACAGAGTTTCAGCTGGAGAAGATGCAGAAGTTCTGGAAATGAATGGTGATGATGGTCACACTACAGTGTGAATGTACTTAATGCCACTGAGCTGTGCACTTAAAAGTGGTTACAATACAATAAAATAGTACAATTTTGTGTTAGGTATGTGCTATGTGCTAAGTTGCTTCGGTCGTGTCTGACTCTTTGCGACCCTATTGATTGTAGCCTGCCAGGCTCCTCTGTCCATGGAATTTTCCAGACAATAATACTGGAGTGGGTTGCATTGCCTACTCCAAGGGATATTCCCGACCCAGGGATGAAACTCTTCTCTCTTATTGTCTTCTGCATTGATAAGCAGTTTCTTTACCACTAGTGCCACCTTGGAAGCCACGGAGAAGGGCTAGGTCTATTTTACCATAATCTTTTTTATAAAAGGAATTTCATAGGCTGTGGTAGTGGTAGTTTGTGATCAGAGAGTTCTCAGTTTGAACGCCAGCTGGTCCTATAAGCTGTGGGACTTTAGCAAGAAGCTGAGTTTCTGCATCTGTAACATGGATATGATCTTTCATTCAACAGATGTTTATTGAATATCCATCAGGAGAGAGGAAGAATGGTATCATGGTTAAAAAATCAAAGGCTGGTGGCCTGAACTTGAATCCTGGTCCATAGCTCTTTTAAAAAAAATTTTCTAAAATTAATTAATTATTTTTCTGATTCCATAGATCTTTGGCTATAGGGGAGCAGGCAAGCCAATTTTTTTTTTCTCTCTCTCTCTCTGTGTCAGTTTCATCATCTGGAAAGTGGAGAGAGTAGTTTTTCCATTGTAAGGTTGGTGTGAGAAATAATTGAGTTAATATATAAAAGTAGAACATTGTCTGGTACAAGGTAAATGCTACTTATTACTATTATTATTATTTGTTTGAGTTGTGTGAAAGCACTCAGAACAGTATCTGGTAGAAGCATCATTCATAATTATTACATATTATTATGTCTTAGTTCTAGAAACTGGACACATAACCGTGAGCCAAATGAAGTCTTTGTCTTCTTGGAGTGTATCATTTAGTGAGGAAACAGTGAATAAGTGAATGTGCATCGAACATCTGCCTTACAATGTGAGTACAAGTACATGAGACAGTGTAAGTCAGGGGCTGATGGAGTCAAATCTGGCTCACGACAGGAGTTACTCAACTCTCCTCTCCTCTCCTCTCTTATTTCTTTCTCTCCCTCTCTCTTTAGAGAGAAGCCAGTTAGAGGCCAGGCAGCATTGGCCAAGGAAGTAGAGGGAGCAGCTCGGGCCAGCGCCTCAGAGATCAGTAGCAGTTTCTGCAGCAGGTAGTTTCTGTCTTGCTCTGTTAGAGGAAATATGAATCATCTGCTGTTTGGCTTCCATTTCCTGGGAGGATGCAGGCCCAGGAAATCTGTGGTTTGAGCATCATCACGGAGATCAAATGAAATGGCTATTGGTGGTGGGGTGTGTTGCTAGGACCACTGATAATCATCCCTTGAGCCAAATGACTCATCTTGAGCTGGCTCCTCAGCCCTCTGAATGCATTCAGCTCCTGAAATGAGTTGAATTTCCGGCCATGGGGTGATTCTTCCTTAGCTCTGCTGGGTGGTGGAGCAGTGCGGACTAGGCCGGGGCAGGAGTAAAAGAGGTCCAGCCTGCAATCTTATCTTCATTTCAAGATGATGGAAAGGAGAGCTGGGGTCACAGCCACACGTGACAACCGATGAAAGGTCGACTCAGGAAAGCTTCCCTAGATTCTTCACCCCGACTCATGCTGTTTCCCCAGTTGTTATTAGATTCTAGCACATCTAAACCATTGGTTTCACCACAACCTTGCCCTTAACCATTTTGGTTAAAGTCCTCTTACCTGACACAGCTATACAGCAGCATAACAAAGCAAAACAAAACAATTGGGTCAATCTTGTGGGGTTTTTGAAAGGAGGGTTACCAGTTGTTAGAAAACAGAGAGTGAGAGATTGCTACAGATGGTAGATGTTAAGATATGAATATTCATCAAATATTTTTATATCATTCTTTCCTTGGAGTCCTCTTTCTCTTCAAATGATTAGTTTGAACCAAGGAAATCCCCATGAATATTCATTTAAAATGAAGGGAAAAATAGCCCTCCATGACGGTGGGATTGTATACTTAATTCTGCACACCACAGTGGGCTCATCTGGTCCTCTTCAGAATGGTAGATCATGGTACAGGATAAAGAACAGTGTGACATCAGTGACACAGTGCAGAGAGATGGGAGCTCTGATGCCAATGCGTAATCTCTGGGGTGGGTACCTGCATCTTTCTTATATGAGTTGGTACTTTTATTGTGTTTTGAAATATTTCATACTAAAAAGGCACGGACTTTGACATCAGAAAATCTGACCTCGAATTCCATGTCCTTGGACAGGTCCCTCAATTTCCCAATGTGCTTACCTGTAAAATGTGGATGACAATAAGTAGTTCTCAGGTTTGCTGCTGTGATCAAGCAAGAGAAAGCATTTTGGAATCTCTGAATCATTTCATAAATGTCATTCACGGTCATGACAATGGCAGCAGCAATAGTGAGCTGTCTTACTAGGTAGTGAATGCTCCTCCCTGAAAGGGTTCAAGTGGAGGGTGACATTCAAGAAGAGGACACCTGGGATGTGAATAAAGACTCCTTTTGTCTTGTTTTGTGGGGAGGTCAGACTAGTGGCATCTTTCCAGCTTGGGGATTCTATGACTGGTCTTGACCAAAAGCTGAAAACTCAAATATCCACGCCAAGCAGAGAGCATAGTTGAAGGAAGTGGGCAAGCCTGGAGTTGAGGATGGGAAGAGGTGGAGATTGTGGAGAACAGGAGGAACCGAGTTTCATTTAAAGGGGGCAGCCATTGTTTAGAACCAGCTAATAATATTCACTATTGCTCTAGAGCTATATACATATCAACATACACATACATATATGTATACATATATTTTAAATGATCCATTGGTCTTTTTTTTTAGTATTATATTCACAGAGTTGTGCCAACCATTGCCACACTCATTTCTGGGACATTTTCATCACTCCAAAAGGAAACCCCATATCCATTAGCAGACATTCCCCATTCAGTCCTACACAGCTAGTAATATACTTTCTGACCCTATACAGGACATTTCATACAAACAGAATCATACAATATAGGACCTATTGTGACCTGCTTCTTTCACTTAGTATGTTTCAAGCTTCATCCATGTTGCAGCATGTATCAGAACTTCATTCCTTTTATAATATTCCAGTGTGTAGTCTACCACATTTCATTTATCCATTTATTAATTGATAGACTTTTGGACTGTTTCTACTTTGGGACTGTTATGAATAATGTTGCTATGACCATTCATGTACAAGTTACTGTGTAGACATTTTCATTTCTCTTGGTATGTACCTAGAGTGTGACATATTTCAGTATTTCATCCGAACTAGAACCAACAGAACCCTTTCTCTGTGTATGTATGTATGTGTGTGTATAAGCACATGATTAAAAAGTATAGACTCAATAAGTCATGTGAGTCAAAAACAGTATATATTCAGGGACCAGGTTTCAAGGCTAGTATAGACCTTAGTTCTTTTATCTACAAAACAGGAGAAGTGAACCAGTTGAACCCTATGGATTCTCTGAGCATGAAAATTTACTTTTCTGGAATTTAATTAAATTCTCACCAAGACATTCACTTATAAATAAAACCCACTTCTATTTCCCAGAGATTTTGAGGTGCCTTATAATATTGACCAGATAGGACAGTTAAAAATTAGTTCGGAAAGAGGGTCAGTAGGACACTGAAATTTAGTACCTTGCTTCCTGGTAGGTGCGTGCATAAGCACAGCTTGGAGGATGTGCAAAACTAGACCTTTTGTTGTGTGCTCAAGTTTTTGTTCTGTTCTAGCCACACTGCAAGGTATGTGGGACCTTAGTTCTCCCACCAGGGATCGAACCTGCACCCCTGCAACGGAAGGTTGGAGTCTTAACCACTGGACTACAAACAAAGTTCCATGTGCACCCAAGTTTGAATGACATGCTCCTGACTTTGAGTAGCTCAGGTCTCCTAGGGAGGTATATCAGTTCAGTTCAGTCACTCAGTCGTGTCCGACTCTTTGCGACCCTATGAGTCGCAGCACACCAGGCCTCCCTGTCCATCACCAACTCCCGGAGTTCACTCAAACTCATGTCCATCGAGTCAGTGATGCCATCCAGCCATCTCATCCTCTGTCGTCCCCTTCTCCTCCTGCCCCCAATCCCTCGCAGCATCAAAGTCTTTTCCAATGAGTCAGCTCTTTGCATGAGGTGGCCAAAGTGTTGGAGTTTCAGCTTTAGCATCAGTCCTTCCAAAGAACACCCAGGACTGATCTCCTTCAGAATGGACTGGTTGGATCTCCTTGCAGTCCAAGGGACTCTCAAGAGTCTTCTCCAACACAACAGTTCAAAAGCATCAATTCTTCGGCACTCAGCTTTCTTCACAGTCCAACTCTCACATCCATACATGACCACTGGAAAAACCATAGCCTTGACTAGACAGATTTTTGTTGGCAAAGTAATGTCTCCACTTTTGAATATGCTATCTAGGTTGGTCATAACTTTCCTTCCAAGGAGTAAGCGTCTTTTAATTTCATGGCTGCAGTCACCATCTGCAGTGATTTTGGAGCCCCCCAAAATAAAGTCTGACACTGTTTCCACTGTTTCCCCATCTATTTCCCATGAAGTGATGGGACCAGATGCCATGATCTTTCATAACTTTCCTTCCAAGGAGTAAGCGTCTTTTAATTTCATGGCTGCAGTCACCATCTGCAGTGATTTGGGAGCCCCAAAAAATAAAGTCTGACACTGTTTCTACTGTTTCCCCATCTATTTCCCATGAAGTGATGGGGCCAGATGCCATGATCTTCATTTTCTGAATGTTGAGCTTTAAGCCAGCTTTTTCACTCTCTTTCACTTTCATCAAGAGGCTTTTGAGTTCCTCTTCACTTTCTGCCATAAGGGTGGTGTCATCTGCACATCTGAGGTTATTGATATTTCTCCTGGCAATCTTGATTCCAGCTTGTGCTTCCTCCAGCCCAGCGTTTCTCATGATGTACTCTGCGTAGAAGTTAAATAAGCAGGGTGACAATATACAGCCTTGACGCATTCCTTTTCCTACTTGGAACCAGTCTGTTGTTCCATGTCCAGTTCTAACTGTTGCTTCCTGACCTGCACACAGCTTTCTCAAGAGGCGGGTCAGGTGCTCTGGGAGATACATACGTCCACACAATTAGAATCCAGTGAACTAAATGCAGTGATAACTTTGACAGCTTAGAGAAGTACTTCAAAATGTGTTGGTGGTGGTGATGGTGGGGTCCACAAGGATCAGAAAAATGTACTGGGGCAATTGCTTAGCTGAGCTCTTTGAAGTGATGTGCTCTAACAGCTCCATCACTAAGAGGCTGTATAGCTTTGAACAAATTGTTCATCTTAATGGACTTAGTTTCCTCATCTGTCAATGGGGACAAAATAGTACCTACTTTACAGGTTTTTTTTTTTTTAATTATAGAAATGAAGTGTCTCATCTGGAGTAAACGTGTGTGTGTGTGTGTGTGTGTGTGTGTGTGTGTGTAGTAGGGGGTGGTTGTAAGTTAAGGCTGAAACCTCTACGAGTATTTCTTACCTGGAGCTGCAAATGACAGCCGGCTAATGGGAGTGTCAGCTGTCTAGTGAGAAAAGCCAAGGTCAAAAACCCAGAAAGTGTAGGTCAGTAGGCAGTCAGGAAATTAGAGATAGATATCATAGGAAACCACAGATAAGAAATAACAGGAAGGGTGTTCTGGGCCCACACCTGTGTGTCTATCAAGCACTGCTACCTGTGTCTTTGCTGGTGATGCTGGGACAATTGGATGTATCATTGAGCTGGGGAAGGAGAGGACAAAATTAGTCCAATAGAAAAGGGAATGACAAAGGGAGTGAAAATTATGATAAACCTAGACAGCATTAAAAAGCAGATACTTCACTTTGCTGTCAAGAGTTCATGTAAAAAAAAAAAAAAAGAGTTCATGTAGTCAAAACTATGGTTTTTCCAGTAGTCATGTATGGATGTGAGAAAGAAAAGAAAGTGAAGTTGCTCAGTTGTGTCTGACTGTTTGCAACCCCATGACTGTAGTCTACCAGGCTCCTCTGTCCATGGAATTTTCCAGGCAAGAGTACTGGAGTGGGTTGCCATTTCCTTCTACAGGGGATCTTCCCAACCCGGGGACTGAACCTGGGTCTCGCGCATTGCAGGCAAATGCTTTAACATTTGAGCCAGGAAAAGTGGACCATAAAGAAGGCTGAGTGCTCAAGAATTGATGCTTTCCAACTGTGGTTCTGGAGAAGTCTTGAGAGTCCTTTGGATAGCAAGGAGCTCAAATCAGTCAATCCTAAAGGAAATCAAGCCTAGATATTTACTGGAAGAACTGATACTGAAGCTGAAGCTCCAATACTTTGGCCACCTGATGAAAGAGCCGACTCAGTGGAAAAGACCCTGATGCTGGGAAAGACTGAGGGCCAAAAAAGAAGAGGGCGGCAGAGGATGAGATGGTTGGATGGCATCACCAACTCAAGGGACATGAGTTTGAGCAAACTCCGGGAGATAGTGAAGGATAGGGAAGCCTGGCGTGCTGCAGTCCATGGGGTGGCAAAGAGTCAGACAGGACTTAGTGACTGAGCAACCAAAAGGAGTGACTGTTGCCATAGGGACAAGAAGCAGAAGATGCAAGGTATGGAGGCTTGAGAGAACCTGCTGGGTTTTGGAGCACTAATAGCGTGGTAGGGCTGGAGCTCAGGAGAGGGCAGGAGAGAGATGCCGGGTGAGGTTGTGAGATAGCAGGGCAATAGGGCATGGGGCAGGGGGTCATTATTACAAGGGGTGCTGGTCGTAAAACTTAGTCTGCTCTCCATTCTGAGTGTGAAAGGACTCATGGAAAAAATTTGAGGACAGGAAGGACACTGTCAGATTTCTGGAGTAAAATTCTCACCTTGGCTGCTGTGTGGAATTGAGTGCCAGGAGGACCATCTGACAGCAGAAATAGCAGTTATATAAGAGCCAAGAAGGTGCTTACTTTGAACACAGAGTAATAGTTACATGATTTATTATACCAGCAATTATAATAATGCCAGTGTTCTGGATCGAGTTAAATGGCAGAATTAGGGCTCAAACCCAGTGGAAAAATGCTCAGGAAGGGAAAGTTTTAAAAAAAAAAAAAACCTTCTAGTGAAAAATTGACACTGAAACAACTAAAAAAAGGGGGGTCGGGGGGGAAATTCAAAGAAACACCAGAGTCAATTTTGTAAAAGTAAAAATGAAAATGCGTCTCTGTGGATAACCTTTACTTATTCCAAAACTGAGATAAGAGGCACCTCCATTTTCAATACGGAAGCAAGAACTTGTTTGTTGCTTCTTAGCTGCTCAAACGTTATTTCCTGGTTTTATTTGGGCAGCAAGCATGTTGCTGCAATCAACTTGTATAAAATGGGTTTTAATGTTCATACCCTCCTCTTATCAGTGCGCTTTTCTTGTGATTGTATCAGTTTCCTATTGCTACTGTAAAAACTTACCACAAACTTAGAGGCTCAGAACAACACGCATTTTTTTATTTTACAGTTCAAGAGGTCAGAAGTCTGATGGGTCTTTATGTAGCTAAAAACACATGTTGGCAGGGCTGTGCTCCTTTCTGAATGCTATAGGGGAGAATCTGTTTTCTTTCCTTTTCCTGTTTCGAGATGGTGTTTGCATTCCTTGCCTTGTGGACCGTTCCTCCATTTTCAAAGCCAGCAGTTGCATCACTCTGCCTTCTGACTCCATCATCACATCTCCTCTAACTCTAACTCTACTGCCTCCCCTTTTCACTTGTGATGATGTTTCACCCACCTGGATAATCCAGGGTATTCTTGTCATCTCAGTATCCTTAACATAATCACATCTGCGAAGTCCCTTCTGCCATATATTCATGGGCTCTGGAGATTAGGGCATGGACATCTCTGTGGGGGAATGTCTTTGTTTTGCTTTCCACTGTGGTTAGCTGTGGAACAGAAGTAATTTGAAACAGACTCATGTTCTAGAGAGGCAGTGTGTGTGATAGTTAACCTGAGCTCTGGGGACAGGCACCCTGAGTCTGCACACTGCCTTCCCCACTGTCAGTCCTGTGGCCTCTGAGTGTCCATTTCCCCATCTGGTAATGGAAATGTCAATTAGACTCACTTCACAAGGTTGCTGTAAAGACCAATTAAGTGCTAGTATCTGTCAATAACTGAATAGTGAGCAGCACATAGTAAGTGCTCATTAAAATAATGTCCATTATTATCTGATGGCTGAGTATCCTATAATCCATTTTTTTTCCTGTGGTTGAATTTAATTATTAATGGAAAAGTGTGTGTGTGTGTGTGTGTGTGTGTGTGTTGGGAGAATTTGTGTGTTTAAGGAAAGTCTGATTTTCATCCCTAGGAATTGTAATTAGCTAGAAGAGAATGTGCCTGACAACAGTTGAGCTGTCTAGGCTAGTTATGACGCTCTTAATAGATGCGGCTGGTATATTTTCTGGAACTACCAAGATTTCCATGATACGCTGCATAAAACCTGCAGATAGAAATTTTAGATAGTGTTTTTCAGATATTGTGAATGCTATTCCATGAGGTGGTTAGAACTGATTTTATAAAATCATGTATGGATTTCTTACCTAGTATGAATACTTTGGATTATGATACATGCTGACCTGATTAGTTTCAGTAGTATACAGATACATATTGTTTTCCTACTATATAACTCAAATAGAGAAGTTTGAGCATGAGGCCTAATGAAATCAATGAAATTATTTCTGATTTTTAAACATAATTGCTATTTAATTAATCCCCAAGCCACCATTAGAGTTAGAGCACACATTTACTCTGCTTTGGGAAGAGATATTATGCCTTCTGTCATATTTCTGGCTCCATAAATAACATAATTTTAGTAAAATAGTATGCCATTTTATTGCAAATAAAGTAATGAGAAACAGCATTATTATCCTGTTTTACCCTTGTTGTAAAATTAATTATATCTAATCTAATCAACATAAAGTTGGCTTCTTTTTAGGAGTCTATTTCATGTGATGCGTTCCATAATTTATTTCACTATAGTTTTTATAATATCCTCCAAAATGAATATTAAGATACTTAGTTTAATTAAGAAAGAAAGTCACACTTTAAAAGGCAAGAAATACATCTAATTTGGCTGATTGGTTTGACACTTAGGTTTTATGATGAAACATCAGTTGCATGGGGCTTCTCTGGTGAGTCAGATGGTAAAAAATCTGCTTGCAATGTGGGAGACATAAGTTCGATCCCTGGGTTCGGAAGATCCCCTGGAGAAGGCCATGGCAACCCACGCCATCAGGTATTCTTGCCTGGAGAATCTTCATGGACAGAGGAGCCTAGTGGGCTACAGTCCATGAGGTTGCAAGGAGTAGGACACGACTGAATGACTAAGCACATCAGTTGTATGAGCCATTTTGAAGTTCCAAGATTTTGACAAAATTTTAACTCAGGCAACAGCAAGCTAAAAGCACTAAAGTGGTTCTACTCTAAAAGATAATCATGATAATCACAATGGTGTGATCACTCACCTAGTGCCAGACATCCTGGAATTCAAAGTCAAGTGGGCCTTAGGGAGCATCACTAGAAACAAAGCTAGTGGAAGTGATGGAATTCCAGTTGAACTATTTCAAATCTTAAAAGATGATGGTGTGAAAGTGCTACACTCAATATGCCAGTAAATTTGGAAAACTCAGTAGTGGCCACAGGACTGGAAAAGGTCAGTTTTCATTCTCATCTCAAAGAAAGGCAATGCCAAAGAATGCTCAAACTACCACACAATTGCACTCATCTCACATGCTAGCAAAGTAATGCTCAAAATTATCGAAGCCAGGCTTCAACAGTACGTTAACTGTGAACTTCCAGATGTTCAAGCTGGATTTAGAAAAGGCAGAAGAACCGGAGATCAAATTGCTGACATCCGTTGGATCATTGAAAAAGTGAGAGTTCTAGAAAAACATCTGCTTCTGCCTTATTGACTATGCCAAAGCCTTTGACTGTGTGGATCACAACAAACTGTAGAAAATTCTTAAAGAGATGGGAATATCAGACCTCCTGATCTGCCTCCTGAGAAATTTGTATGCAGGTCAAGAAGCAACAGTTATAACTGGACATGAAACAACAGACTGGTTCCAAATTGAGAAAGGAGTACATCAAGGCTGTATATTGTCACCTTGCTTATTCAATTTATATGCAGAGTACATCATGAGAAATCCTGGACTGGATGAAGCACAAGCTGGAATCAAGATTGCCGGGAGAAACATCAACAACTTCAGATATGCAGAAGATACCACACTTATGGCAGAAAGCAAAGAAAACTAAAGAGTCTGTTGATAAAAGTGAAAGAGGAGAGTGGAAAAGTTGGCTTAAAACTCAGCATTCAGAAAATGAAGATCATGGCATCTGGTCCCATCACTTCTGGCAAATAGATGGGGAAACAATGGGAACAGTGACAAACTTTATTTTTTTGGTCTCCAAATCACTGCTGATGGTGACTGCAGCCATGAAATTAAAAGATGCTTACTCCTTGGAAGAAAAGTTATGACCAACCTGGATAGCATATTCAAAAGCAGAGACATTACTTTGCCAACAAAGATCTGTCTAGTCAAAGCTATGGTTTTTCCAGTAGTCATGCATGGATGTCAGAGTCAGACTACAAAAGAGAGCTGAGCGCCGAGGCATTGATGCTTTTGAACTGCGGTGTTGGAGAAGACTCTTGAGAGTCCCTTGGACAGCAGGGTGATCCAACCAGTCCATCCTAAAGGAAATCAGTTCTGAATATTCATTAGAAGGACTGATGCTGAAGCTGAAACTCCAATACTTTAGCCACCTGATGCAAAGAACTGACTCATTTGAAAAGACCCTGATGCTGGGAAAGATTGAAGGCAGGAAGAGAAAGGGACGACAGAGGATGAGATGGTTGGAAGGCATCACCTACTCAATGGACATGAGTTTGAATGAACTTCGGGAGTTGGTGACGGACAGGGAAGACTGGTGTGCTGCAGTCCATGAGGTCGCAGAGTCAGACACAACTGAGCGACTGAACTGAACTCAGAAAGATATATAGAAATAGGTATTTTGCTTTTCTCAACTCTTACTGAGGCAAACTAAACAAAGTGCCTCTGAGTAGCAGATGAGGATAACAGGTTAAGATAATGGTAATTTTAAAGTTTTGGCCTTTATGGTATAGAACACAGAATGAGACATTGAGGACTGAATAATGAATATTTTCTCAAGTCAGATGATTTTCAATTATTTCCTTTCAACAAATTGGAAGAGGCCCTAAAGTGATAGATGCCTTAGAATTCCATTGTGTCTTCGGTATACAATTCAGGGGGAGTTCATAGAATTGAATGTCAGCATTTTAGAGAGACTCCTTCCCTTCCTATCTCCTTTTAAATGTGAATAAAAGATGTGAGTGGTCACATCTATGAGACAGGAAAATAAGGATAGAAATAATCCTAAACATTCTCTCTCTCTTATTGTAATGAATCAGTTCAGTCAGTCGCTCAGTCGTGTCTGACTCTTTGCGACCCCATGGACTGCAGCACGCCAGGCTTCCCTGTCCTTCACCAACTCCCGGAGCTTGCTCAAACTCATGTCCATTGAGTCGGTGATGCCGTCTCATCCTGTCATTTGTAATAAATAGTCATTCCTGAATATGAGCTAGTGGGGGAAAATATCTCCACCCGTTTCATTGAGATGCATTAAAAATTACTTTTAGTATTATGCTTATATACCAAAAGTTAAAATATATTGATGTTTTGATCAATTGTGTGGCTTCCCTGGTGGCTCAGAGGTTAAAGTGTCTGCCTGGAATGCAGAGACCTCGGTTCAGTCCCTGGGTTGAGAAGATCTCCTGGAGAAGGAAATGGCAACCCACTCCAGTACTCTGGCCTGGAGAATCCCATGGAGGGAGGAGCCTGGTAGGCTACTGTCCATGGGTCGCAGAGTCGGACATGACTGAGTGACTTCACTTCACTTGATCAATTGTGTACTATTAATAACTTGTAGCCCTTGAATCTGGAAGGATTAAAAATATTTTTTTGTTATTGTTTTTACATTTAGAGTTTGGTGGCCAGAGGGAAAAATATTCATATGTGTGTTGCAAATGTATAACACAACTTATAAAAAATGTTAAGATAAAATTCTGAGAAGGAAGAGAAATAGAAATAGCTGTTCAGGGAGCTACAGGAACAATGTAGAATCTTTAGTGTGAAAGAAAAGCTTATTTGTGTCTCTTTAAATGAATGATAGTGGGTAGAAAATTCTAGGGTATTGCTGGGGGGATAACTCCAAGGGATTCATTTAAAATAGTGATGCAACTATTTTCAAACATTCATTTTTATAATATACTATTTAGGGAATTTTTTTTCAATCATTTAATCTTAAATTGAAATGATAAAATTAAGTAAGTAAGAATGTGTGCAGAGGTGTAGTTTTCATTTTTGGGGAGTATTAGAGTGAAAAACTTTGAAGTCTTCTGACAGTTTCTGAGTGGATGTTAGCAGGCCTGTGGAAGCAATGGCCATGGCTAGACCCGAGTGTCCCACTGGCCTGCTTCTTGAATTGCCTTTGAAGGGCTGCTCAGCTGTGACGTCAGGGAGTCCCACTCAGGCTCATTCAGCCGGAAAGAGAGGGTCAGATCTGCAGGGCACAGTTAGCCAGTATTACCCTCGGATAACTCTGCTTGACTGGTTATTATGACCATTTTTTCCCAAGTATATTTATCAAACACACAGCACTCACTCTGTACCAGGCACTCTTCTAATTGCTTTCCAAATAGTAACTTATTTTAGTCTCGTAAAACCCTGTTAGGTAGGTACTGTGATTATCTCCATATTACAGATGAGAAAACTGAGGCACAGGGAGATTAAATGACTTGCTAAATGTCACTTAGCTAATGAATGGTGGAACCACGGCAGAGGGAAATGGTTCTATTCTCTGTACCCATGGTGGACCACCATCAGACTGCTTTCTCCCCAGTGTACCTGGTACTTCATACTCTTTTTCCTACACCCAACACTTGTCTCGATTACAAGTATATTGGATTTGGCTGTGAGGATCCAGAGAATCCAGTTTTGAGATGCAAGAGTTGAATTTCAGCGGCCTGTTTATTGACGCTGGCTTCCACAGCCGTGAATCATCATCTAAATGTCTTATTCAGACAGGAAGGCTGGGTAATTAGTATTGCAGGTCACTAGTAAAAGGCCTCAGAAAGCATCAAACCACCCCAAAAACTATTTTTCCTGGCCTCCTCCATACGACCTCATAACTCCAGTTTCAGAGGTTTGGAGTGGGCAAAGCACTCTTATGGTTTCCTTTACATCAGTGAGGAAAACAAATTACCCGGACAGAGCAGTTGAGGGGAGAAACTATTTTTCTGCCATCTGCCCCTGCCTTCCAAATGACTTCCATTGGGTTTGCCATTTGACGCAGGGAGAGGGTGTCAAAAAAGGGTGCAAGAACTTGGAGGGTAAAAAATACGTTAGGAAATTTGCCACTTTGCAAAAGGAAAACCGTTTTAAAAATACAACCCCCTCCTAAAAAAACCAATCCCCTCTCTTCCCTAGACAACATAACTCTTTTTTTTAAAAAAAGTCCTGCATTTAGCGATAGATGGGTATCTATTACTGTGCTTTCCGGGAAAGCGAAAATTACTTTGGGGGCATCTCTGGGACATTTCAATGTCCTTAATATTATATAGGGCACTGCAGAGCTATAGCTTGTTCTGGGGAGAAAATGCGGGGATCAGCCTGTGCCTACACCACTAACCAGCCCTAAATCTGTTAGAGGAATTTCCCAAAGTCTCATTTATTTTTTCCCTGCAAAGACTAAATTGCCTTGTAATTGTCTGAGTTGTTGGGAGCATCGGGAGATAGCACTGAGGTGAAAAACAAGCTTTGGTTTAAAGAGAGTCATGCTAGTGTCCGGTACTCTTTGCAGCAATGAAGAGACATGTTTGGGTGTAATGGGGTAGATGATTATTAATATGACTTTGTGCCCTGATTATTCCCTGTCCCCTGTCCTATAGGAAATAATTAAATAATAAAAAAATTGGGACACTGAGGACAAGTGTGAGAGGAGAGGATCATCTTTGTGGTCTCAGGTACAGGTAGAAGCATGGAAGCGCAGCACTGAGTTTTGGACAACTTAGGAATGACCAGAATTGCTGGGGGGCTAGGAATTGGATCCTCTTGAATTTTCTTTTCAAAGATGCAAATCAGAGATTTAAAATATACTTTAAAAATCTCCTGGGGCTTCCCAGGTGGCGTTAGGGGTAAAGAATCTGCCTGCCAATGGAGGAGATGTAAGAGACAGGGGTTCAAATCCTTGGGTCGGAAAGGTCCCCTGGAGGAGGGCATGACAACCCACTTCAGTATTCTTGTCTGGAGAATCCCATGGACAGAGGAGTCTGGCAGGCTGCAGTCCATAGGGCCACAAAGAGTCGGACACGACTGAAGCGACTTAGCATGCATGCATGCAGGGCTATTTTGACTGGGCTTTGGATGTGTCCTTGTGCTGAAATTGGATTGGCCACATGGAGTTAGAGCTGCAGGAAAATCAGAGAAGAATCTTAGCAACAATTAAGAACACATTTTCCACTGAGGCATTTATAGGGTTCCAGAGCATAGATGGTTACTGCTCATATTGAGCTATCTTTGTACTGAAAAAAAAAAAGGATAGAAAATAGATGATATCATTGCTATGGTCTGAATATATGCACACCCCATTCATTTGTTACATTCAAACCCTCAGGGTGATTGTATTAGGAGGTGGTCTGTTTCCAAACCAGTGAGGTTGTGAGGATTAAATGAGGTCTGGGAAATTCATCGATGCCAGCATGTTCCACATTATAGATATTCAACAGATGTTTATTAATTCAGAATTATAGATCAAAATTCAAATGTAAATGCATTTTGTTACAGTAGGGGCCCTAAATGTTTAAAATGGGTGGCACAATACATTAAAAATACATTAATTATTTCATTTCAGCCTTACCACAACCTTGCAGTGCAGACAAACTGTATCAGCTGCTTTTTAATTTAATGAAAGAGGGGCAAAGTGCTTAACTGTGTTGCTTAAGGTCCCACATCTAATAAGTGGTATTGGCAGCGTTCATACTCAGGGCTTCTGACTCTCCAAGTTCAGTGCTCTTTTTGCATCATCATTTATTACAGGCTGAACTGGGTTTCCCCTCAAACTCACATGTGGAAGTCTCAACCCCCAGTGCCTCAGAATGCGACTGTGTTAGGAGACAGGGCCTTTACAGAGGAAACAAGTTTAAGTGAGGCCATCAGGGTGGGCACTAACACAAACTGACTGGTGTCCTTATAAGAAGAGGGCGCTGAGACACCAGAGGAAAGGTCACGGGAAGACAGGGAGAAGGTGGCCGCCTGCACACCAAGGGGAGGGCCCCCAGGAGAAACCAAGCCTGCCAACACTTTGGTCCTGGGCTTCAAGCCTCCAGAACTGTGAGAAACACATTTCTGTTGTATAAACCACCCAGTCTGTGAAATTTCATTACTGGTGGTCTTGGCATGACACCCATCTTATTTCTGTGCTGGAAACATCGATGGCTTCCACTGTTGATTGTAAATAAAGTCTAATTCCTTAGCCTGGCATGAGGTCCGTAGGACTCTTCTGACTTCTCCAGCCTACTATCCTTGCTTCATTAAGTTTAAAATCTTTTTATATCCTGGTATCATCTCTACTTCTTTGGGAATATTGTTTCGTTTCTATATCTAGGGGCTGAACTCTTTCTGGGTCTTCAAGGCCTGATCAAAGACCCCCGTGTCCCTGATCTTCCTCCCTTACTTTACTTCTGGGGATCTCGTACTTAAGGTCAGGCTAACATGCAGCCTCTGGAGGCTGATGACCTGGGTTTTGAATTCTGGTTCTATGCTATGTGACCTTGGACAAGTTACTTAGGCTTTCTAAGCCTCATCGTTTTCCCTGTGCGTGGGATGGGAATAACAGTAGTATTACAGGGAAGTTTCGAAGAATAAGAAGGATAATGCCTGTAAACTCCATTGTGAGTATCCTTCCTCCTGCACCAGTGTAAATGTCCAATGTAGATAATTTATTTCTTTATTCCTTGGGTTTTATTATTCTTAATATTTCTTATTAATTCTTATTCTTTTAAAATATTTCTTATTTTTTTAAGGCTTTCATATTTTATCTCTACTATTCTAAAAGCACTTGGGTCTTTTCTGTAAACTTTTAAATTTTGTTGAAAATTCTGCTTATTGAAGTCATGCATGCCCATTGTAAAAATTTCACTTAAATAGAAAAACAAAGAGGGGAAAAAAAAATCAGTTGCAATCTTCTAACATTCTATGTAGCCTTCCATTTTTTTCTGTGCGTAAATACATGGTTTTGTGATAAAAATGTGATCATATTAGATATATGGCTTGTAGAAAGCTCTTGTTTTTCATAAGGGTAGGTATATGTCCCTATGTCCTTATTAGCAAATGTAGTCTGCCTCAGAGGTTCACCTTGGTGGCTTGCCCTGGTCCAGCGTATAGGTATGTTTTGTTTAGTTTGCCTAGTTTAAAAAATTGAGCCAACTTAAACAAATCAGGATATTTTACAAAAAAGGTACATTTTCTGCTTTGGAAAACATGAAGCCCCAGCCACCCTGGGGCTGGGTTTCAGGAAGCCAGTTACTGGCTTGGAACTGAGTAGGGCTGCTGCGTCGTACTCCTGGGCCGTGTAGATCCTTGGTCTACATCAACGATGGTGATGGGCAGTGTAGCATTTTCTGGCTATTTGTGAACACAGCTATGCTCCTCAACTACAACAAGCAATCTGAGGGCTCAGCCTAGTCTACTGTATCTTTAACCCTTAGACCCTCAGTGCCTTTCACTTACTTAGCTCTTAATAATTCTGTGACGTTAATATGTGAGTGAATGGACTCATTTGTGACATTTCACACATCCATATCACTCTTGGAGTGCATGGAAGACTCAGGACCCCACCAGAGCACTGGGTTTCTTTTGTCCCGTGCAGTGTTTCCCGCAGCTGGACCCAAAGGAGGGCTCCATCCACACTGGTAAGTTTGCGGACCCTGACATCTTTCTTCCTGGAGGTGCCTTGAACACTTTAAAAAGGCAACACATAGTAACCACTTCATTTCCTACCCAGATGCAGCCACCTCTTGAGTGGAAGATGACAGCTCTTGAATAGCACTTGTGAGCCTTTCACAACATTTGACGTTGGAAGAGAGTAAAGAAAAAGAAGTCTGCCATCATCTACTGGTGATTGCACTTGCTTCTTTTGTTTCTCTTCGCTGTCTTTTAAGCACCAAGGGTGTCTCCTAGGAGCCATGGGGTGCACCCTGCCTGAGTTCTTTGTGGGTGTTGGTGCTTAAATTAGAGGCTGGATTTCGGGGACAGCTGGAACGCTTCTTTGCTGCTCCACCCTGCAGGCGGCACGTGAGGCCCAACCACGAGATGTGAGGCAGGCCCCTTTAATCCTACACCAGAGTCTTGGCTTCCAAAACCCGATCCTCCAAAATTTGGACTTATATAACTTATTTGTTTACTTTTAAGCCAGTCCTGTCCAAGTTGAGAACACTTAAGACTCCCTTTTAGAGCAAATTTGGAACCCAACATTATCATTAACTAAATCGCAAGCAACAGTTCTGTTAAAATACCAAGCGGCGCAGTTCTGAGGACTTTTATCGTCACATTGCTCGTGGAATCACATTGTGTGGTGGTTTCTCTGAAAATCATCCTTGGGATTCTCTCTCTCTCCTCCACTCAACATTTTAAATCAACTATACACCGGACAGGACTTAGCAACTAAACAACAACAATACTTCAGTAACAGTTAAGAAACAAAGTATGTGAATATGTTCACTGATATGTTGTTTCGATTAGGGACAACACTGGAAACATTCTAAATGTTTAACAAGAGGAGAATAATTACATTACCTATGAGCATTTTCAACACATGGTCATTTTCCCTCTGTCCCTCTCTCTTGTAAACCCTGGCCTGAGTTAAGGGAGGTGCGGGTGGAGGGATGCTGTCGCTAAGATTTCCTGCTGTGTAGGAATCCCTTTCATTTGGATTTCAACAAGGGACCGGGTCATTCTTGTGTAACTGACCACTGTGGTTCTCCAACTAGGGCAGCTGGTGGGGCATCTGGAAGCCGTAGCCTTTTGCAGAGCATGGTAAAGCAGAGCACATGATAAGGTAACATATCTTTGGATCAAATTAGATGCCGTTTTATATTAGATTCTAGACTTGAGGGACGGAGAAGGCAATGGCACCCCACTCCAGTGTTCTTGCCTGGAGAATCCCAGGGATGGAGGAGCCTGGTAGGTTGCAGTCCATGGGGTTGCTAAGAGTCGGGCACGACTGAGCGACTTCACTTTCACTTTTCACTTTCATGCATTGGAGAAGGAAATGGTAACCCACTCCAGTGTTCTTGCCTGGAAAATCCCAGGGACAGAGGAGCCTAGTGGGCTGCCTTCTATGGGGTCACACAGAGTCGGACACGACTGAAGTGACTTAGCAAAAGCAGCAGACTTGAAGGAACAGGTGCCAAAAATCTGATAAAAGTATATGTGAAACCAAGGATTTACTGTATAGCACCGAGAACTCAACAAGGACTTACTGTATAGTACAGAAAACTATACTCAACATCTGCAATAACCTAAATGGAGAAGAATCTGAAATATATATATAATCTCTTTGCTGTACGCCAGAAACTAACACAACATTTTAAATCAACTATACACAGGACAGGACTTAGTGACTAAACAACAATACTTCAGTAACAGTTAAGAAACAAAGTATGTGAATGTGTTCACTGCTATGTTGTTTCGATTAGGGACAACACTGGAAACATTCTAAATGTTTAACAAGAGGAGAATAATTACATTACCTATGACCATTTTCAACGCATCTATTAAGGATTCATCAAAAGTTTTAAAGATCCTTCAGAGAGCCTTTAACAGTGTTGAGAGAAGTGTCTATGATTTGTTAGGTTAAAAAAAGTAGAAATAAAGTCACATATGAGGTCTGAGATCAATTATATTTATCATATGGACAGAAATCCTTAGAAAATACACCACAATTTTAGGACAGGTTATAGCTCTGCATGATGCAATATTGGGTAGTTTTTATTGTTTATTTAGCCTTTTCAGCATTTTCAAACGTTTCTACAGTGAGCGTTTATTGCTTTGATTGTCAGGAAATAAAATGATTATAAGGTAGCCAACTTCCTGATGGTAGTGGCTTTGGGTCCACATTTTCTTTCAATACCATTTTTTTTTTTTAACCCTTACTACACTTTATCTGCCGCAGCTCCTCCTGTGAGGATCTGGAGGAAAAAACTGAGACTTAGGTGAGGACTGGGCGATGCTCTCCTACACACAGAGCCACAGCAATTTTCCTTCGGACCAGAGGTTTGTGGGCACCTATGAGCTACATGTGTTCTGTCTGGATTCCCGTCTGCATATTCATAGAAACTAAGAAAGAAATGAGGCTGAAAGAGCCTTGCATCTGCTGATGGATCTCATCTTCAGATTAAAAAGAGTTCTAGCAGGACAGCCCCTCCCTCTTCTTATCCCCACGGCCCCTGCTCCCCTAAAACAATGCTAGCGAAAGTGAAGACAGATGTTTTCAAGTTGTGGTGAGGCAGCCTGGTTCAAGCAAGGTGACTGGATCCACACGCTGAGCTTTGTAGGTTGTCCGGCCAAGAGACGACTGGTTTATTCCTTGGGCCAGCCAGTTTCTTCAGGCCTGTGGGTTTCCTCCGCATGTTAAATGGCTGTAACACAACACAAAGCTTCGTCCCATGACCTCATCTCCCACTGCCTATACACAGGGGGTGAAGTGCTCACTTCAGGCGCTGAAGGGTGGTGTTGAAGGACTTGAGCTGGGACTGAGAACAAGTCTTAGGAGCATTTTTAGGAAAGGAGACAAGTCTTCCAGCTACCAAGCATGGCAATAGTTCAGTTCATTACATCCACATACTGTTTATTGAGTGATTGGCTACATGTTGAGCCAGGCATCCAAGAATTCCCCCAAATTTGTAGAAGCCTCAGTTTCCTCCATTAGCATCCCATCCATCCTTTTCATGAAAGGCTTGGATCCCTATTTGGTGTGGGACCAGTACTGGTCTTGAAATTGATGAGTCTCGGTTACAATCTCACCCCTGTCACCTGCAAGTACTGTGGCTTCAGGCAAGTTACTTAATCTCTCAAAGGCTTATTTTCCCCACATTTAAAGTAAGGATAATAATGCCAGCCCCATGAGTTTTTTATTTACTTTACTTATTGATTTATTTTTGGCTGTGCTGGGTCTTCATTGTTGTGCGAGATCTTCTCTCTGCTTGCGGCATGAGGGTGTCTCATTGCTGTGACTTCTCTTGTTGCGGAGCACAGGTTCTAGGCTGTGGGCCTCAGTAGTTGCAGTGGTGCCTCAGTTGCTCTGAGGCATGTGGAATCTTCTGTGAGCAGGGATTGAACCTGTGTTCCCCACATCGGCAGGCTGACTCTTAACCACTGGACCACCAAGAAGGTCCCTGAGGTTGTTTTACAGCAGGGTTGCTAAATTTAGCAAATAAAAATATAGACATCCAGTTAAATTGGAATGTCAGATGAACGAAAATACTATTTTAGTATTAGTGTATCCTAAATATTGCACAGGATATTCTTATTACTAAAAAAATCATTTGTTTCTTCTTGCCGTTCCAACACCTGAGTGTTCTGCATTTTACCTAACAATCCTATTCTTGTGGCTGAAATGGAGGGGTTTATCTGAAAGCCCTTGCCCATGCCTCAGTGAACAGTCTTTCCTCTGTACCTTTCTCTCCCAGGGAGGGCCCTGTGATTATGCTTCCCTTTTCCATGATGGGAGACGTAAAGACTGTGACCAGGTTGGTGGAAAGAAGGTGACCATGATCAGTTAGATGAGGACATCTCCACGGGAGGAGTGAGAGAGGAGAGAGGACATGCAGGCTGGTGTGAACTATTTGTTGTCATTTCGTGGTTCCGCTGTGTCTGACTCTTTGCCACCCCATGGACTGCAGCACACCAGGCTTCCCTGTCCTTCACTATCTCCCGGAGTTTGCTCAAATTTGTAAGCTAAGCCTCTAGCAAACAGTGTCCCTTGGTCGCGTGTGCCTTGAGATGCTCCACCTGTTTTCTGCAAGGCTGTCAATGAAGGTGACATATGGGGTCATGAGGCACCCAGACAGAGACGCTGACCCCAGGGAAACCCCAGCTAGCCATGACCATTCATAGGCTTCAAAGGCCAACTGCTGTGTTAGACAGAGGGACTTTCCTGGAGGTGATTTTTACAAAGAAGGGGTAAAGGGGACTGGGTGCCCCAGAGGCCTTACTGAGATTCTGGGGAAATCCGGGGTACAAGCTGACACCGCCTGTCCTTCTGCTCCTTTCTATGGTTCTTCTCCAAGCCCCCCCCAACCCCAAACTTGAATCCCCTCTGACTTCAGCTCCCTCGGCTCACGGGGTGGAGATGGACAGGTGGCAGCTCACTCTCTGGTCTTTGTATGCATCACAGACTGCTCCAGGGCCCCCAGAACCTCAGGGTGTCATTTTCCTATTCTGATCATCAAATTCCGGGTGAGGAACTCAGCTGTTGTCGGCTTCAGGGAATTTTTCCACCAGGATTGAAATCGGGGCCAAGGAAGTGGGGGCATGCAGAAGGCATTCTTCCTACTATTCAGATGTGCTTTCTCCTTATTGGGACATTAGAAAATGCTGTTTCCACCCAGAGTCCTAGATGAAAGTGCTGAATTTCATTACAGTGAGAAAACACAGGAAGAGAGGTCCTCATTTCTGCCATGTTTCCACCCTCATCCCTCCTTTTAAAATTTAGACATTTTAATATGTATTATTTAAAGTTCACAAAATTAAATTAATTCAAGCCATGCCCAGTCGGGGTGGGGGTGGGAGAAAAAGAAAAAAATTAAGGGAAACCTCTGTATCTATCTCTACTTAAGTATCACAGTCATCTTGTTACTTTTATTTTGGAAGAGAAGAAGTAATATTTGACTATTACTTTCTAAATAGTTTTCCTTTCACTTAATATACTTTCTAAATTTTTTATTCTTTTCTAAGGAAAACAATCTTAAATTTTTTAAATTTTATTTTTTATCAAAGTACAGTTGATTTACAATGTTGTCCCAGTCTCTGCTGTATGGCAAAGTGACTCATACATGCATTCTTTAAAAAATATTCTTTTCCATTATGGTTTATCCCAGGAGGTTGAATATAGTTCCCTGTGCTACACTGTAGGACCTTGATGTTTATTTATTCTAAATGTAATAGTCTGCATCTACCAACCCCAAAGTGTGTTAGTTGCTCAGTCGTGTCTAACTCTTTGCTCCTCTGTCCATGGGATTTTCCAGGCAAGGATACTGGAGTGGGTTGCCATTTCCTTCTCCAACCAACCCCAAATTCCTCCCCAAATTCCAGTCTGCCCCTCTCCCTCCCCCTCATGGCAATCACAAGTCTGTTCTCTATATCTTTAAAATGTAGCCTTTGATATATATATTTCCTCCCTATCATGTGACTATAAACATATGCTATTAAAAATTTAATATGCTCATCTGTGTATCATTTAAAACTCTTTCAGGAACACAGTTCTTGAACAACTTCATGAAGTTATTTGAAGTCAGAAGTTCCTGTCTATCATTTGGCTAACAATAGGCAGATTTAGTGAAAGGTTTACTCCATTCTGGAACATGGAGTTTCTAGGTATTAGTCCTCCCAGGAACACTGAGGTATTTTTTTGTTCGCCCCATTTTGCAGATAAGGAAACTGAGTCTAAGAGAGGTAAAGTCAAGGTCATAGCGCTGGTAAATGGAAGTCAGATTCAAATCAGAGCAGTCTGAGTAGAGTCCATGCAATCACTCCTCTCTCTTAGGAAACAAACAAACCCAACAGGTATTGATACCACCACTTGGCAGGAAAACAGCAGGCAATAGTTTTGTTGAAAGAGTTCATTCAGAACGAAAGGGTAAGAGTGTCCTTCCTGTAACTTTTAATGCATTGCATACAGTTTCCAACTTGCAGAGGTTGGATTCTAAAAGCTGATTTAAAAGCGGTTTCACCATTCCCTTGCTCTGTGCTCCAAGGCACTTTGTACACACCTCTCCTGTTACACTCAGCATCTTGTCCCTTGGGAGTTTACAGTTCTCTCCCTAACAGGGCTCCCAGCTGCTCAAAGCCAGGGACCTGGCCTTGTATTTCCTTTGGTATTCTCAGCACCCAGCACAGCGCCCAGCCCTCAGAGACCCAAAGTGTACACATATTGTATTAAATCGCAAGTCATTTGTTTGGAACTCAGCACATATTTCCCAAAAGAAATGCATTACAAGCAGGAGTGGAAGGGTTATGTTTCCAACCAGCCCACAAGAGTTTATTTAACCTTTCTCTTGTCTACCAAAAGTACTAAGTTATCTGGAGCCATGGGTGGGGCGAGAGGTGAGGTGGTGGAGACAGGGAGATAGAAGTCTTCCTCCCCTTTCATAGGTCAGACCTAGATGAAATGTCACGTAGATTGGAGTTCATCTTTGACTCCCTCCAATCTGCTTTTCTATCTCTCCCATCTATCTGTCATTTCTGTCTCCAGGATTTCTACTCAGTATCCAGCTGTGATCCCTTGCCCAGGTCTTCCCTTTTCTTCCCCAAATAACCTAGTTGACTCCCTTCACCAGTCAAAATTCCTGTTTCCTGAATGCAAGTGAGCATGGTTGTTGTCCAGGAGGAAATTCACAGATTACAAGAATTAACTCAATTATTGCTAGTCTATGAATGATAGGCTCTAGCATCCCTCCACTGCCACCTCACCCCCACGTGCCACCAGTGCTAAGCACATGGCTGTTTATAGCACAGTAGTTAAGATTATAGGATTTAGAGACAGATTGGAATACCGGTTCTACCTCAAAGTTATGTGGGCTAGGGAAAGTAAGTTCTCTACACCTCAGTTGTTGCATCTGTAAAATGGGAATAACTATATTTTTTTCCTTTGTCTGCGCCATGTGCCTTGCAAGATCATAGTTACCAGACTAGGGATTGAACCCCCACCCTCCACAGTGAAAGTACCGAGTTCTAACCACTGGACTCTGCCAGGGAATTCCTGAGAGCTATTAATAATAGTCTTTTAAATTAATTTATTTTTTAATGGAAGGATAATTGCTTATAGAGTTGTGATGGTTTCTGCCAAACACCAACATGAATCATCCATAGGTATTCATATTTCCCCTCCCTTTTGAACCTCCCTCCCACCTCCCACCCCATCTCACTTCCTCTAGGTTGTTACAGAGCCCTGGTTTGAGTTCTCTGAGTCATACAGCAAATTCCCACTGGCTATCTATTTTACATACGTTAATGGAAGAGAGCTACAAATAATCCTTTAAAAACATTTAGTGTTATATCACTTATCAGGCACAGTGCTAAGGACTTTTAGTTCATTGATTGACTTTTATCTTCCCAACAGTCCCGTGAGGTAGATACTTGATTATTAACTGTTATAAAGGAGAGTGACTCTTGAAAGAGATATCTAGTGGTAAATTAATTATTATTTATTCTCTGCCTTCCTTTCTTCCAAAAAAGTTTTAAGACAACATGCTGTATTGATAACATTTCTGGCAGCATGGATGGGAGAAGTCCTTCCTGGGAGGAGATTCTTCAGGGCAAAGGGAGCAGGGACTGCTGTCAGATCATCCATGGCTGAAAATGTATCCTGAGAGTCCATTCCATTATGTGGTTCCTGTTTCCACAACTTCTTCCTTTCCTCTGCCTTGAATGTGCCGAATCTGCAAGTGGTCCAAGTTTTTTCTCTAGCCCCTTTCTTTCTTTTTTAATTTTTTTACACAGCCAGTGACAGCTGCAAGGTGGTGGGGGCCGGGCGGATGGCAGCAGCTGTTTGTATGTATGGGATCTCTATAGTCTTTCTTTGTGAGTCAGGGGCTGTCTGTATATATCACCCGCTACCACCTGGCAAGACATTTCGTTCCATGTATGTTGTTTAAATGTTTCCTGGATGATATCATAAACACAGAAGGAGAAGGGACCTTCAGATATGGATTTCCAGCCCTTCATTGCCCGTCGCAGGAACATCCTAGGGCGATTTTCTCCTCTAGCTCAGCAGACAGCTTGCAATTTGCTCCCTGGTCCTTCCCATTTACCAGATACGGAGATTTTAATGCCAGTGGGGCAGGCATCTGAACAGAAGCCACAGTGTAGTCCTGGAGAACACCAAGCAGAAGCCGGAGGCAGAGGCAGGTGGCAGGCTGGCCCCACGGCCCCTCACTGGGGTCCTGGTGACTGAGTACCTTCCCTTCTCTGGGTCTCAGTTTCCTCTTCAGTCAAGCAAGCGGGATGAGCTGAACTCTCTCTGGTCCCTTCTGAGCTTTCAAACTCTTTGATTCTTTGATAAACTACTCAGGACAGAGGGCTGATCATCCTTGGTAATCCTGCCCTTGGGGTGGACAGTCTGTTGTGACCCATGTAAGCCTGTTCAAATGTTTCCTCATCCTTAAAATTAAGCAATTTCCCCTTATGCTAATTAAACATTTCTTATAATTTGAGGGTTGTTTTTTTTTTTTTGGTTGTCATTGTTATTAGGTCTTCTAAAAATATAGGAAGAATTCTACCCTGTATTCCTATTAGGGTGATACCTTTGTTATACATATGCTGACATATTTGTTCTAACCTAGATGATTAGTTTTCAAAGACTTAATAGCAATGGGATTCTATTTTTATATGACATTTATATTTAAAAGCTGGGTTTCCCTTGTAGCTCAGATGGCAAAGAATCTGCCCTGCAAAGCAGAAGACCTGGGTTTGATCCTTGGGTCAGGAAGATTCCCCTGGAGAAGGGAATGGCAGCCCACTCCAGTATTCTTGCCTACAGAATTCCATGGACAGACCATGGGATCACAAAGAGTGTACACGACTGAGTAACTGACACACATGTTTAAAAGCTATTTCACATATGTAATTTCATTTGAACCTCTAACTAAAAGTAAGAAGAGAAATTGTAGTCATTTTTATAAGTGAAGAGTTTCAGGATAAATAAATACAAATTCCTTGAATAATATTTCATCTTACAGTTACTAAGTGAAAGAGTCAGGATCCAAACCCAGGTCTTTACTCAGAGTCTAGTGCTCAGACAATGAGAACTCATATTAATTTACACCAGCACTACCAGCTAGCTCCCCTTGCTTGAGTTTCTGCTGTGTCCTGGGTACCTTGTTATGTGCGTGCATGCATGCTCTTTTGTTTCCTTTGTGTCGGACTCTTTGCAACCCCATGGATGGTAGCTCACCAGGCTCCTCTGTCCATGGAGATTCTCCAGGCAAGAACACTGGAGTGTGTTGCCATGCCCTCCTCCAGGGGATCTTCCCGACCCAGGGATTGAACCCGTGTTACTTGTGTCTCCTGCGTTGGCAGGCAGGTTCTTTACCACTAGTGCCACCTGGGAAGCTCAGGTGCTCTGCTTCCATCTCAAATCCTGGAGACAACTATGCAATAGAAGTATTATCACACTCAGTTGAGAGATGAAACTATTGAAGTTAGGAGAAATCAAGCTTGCTAATATGCACTGAGAGCAAAATTCAAATCCAAGCCCAGTCTTTTGACAGTGCCTCCTTTCACTTAAATAGGCATCGCCTCGTGAGAGTCCCTTGGACTGCAAGGAGATCCAACTAGTCCATCCTAAAGGAGATCAGCCCTGGGATTTCTTTGGACGGAATGACGCTAGAGCTGAAACTCCAGTACTTTGGCCACCTCATGCGAAGAGTTGACTCATTGGAAAAGACTCTGATGCTGGAAGGGATTGGGGCAGGAGGAGAAGGGGACGACAGAGGATGAGATGGCTGGATGGCATCACTGACTCGATGGATGTGAGTTTGAGTGAACCCCGGGAGTTGGTGATGGACAGGGAGGCCTGGCGTGCTGCGATTCATGGGGTCGCAAAGAGTTGGACATGACTGAGCGACTGAACTGAACTGAAAAGGAGACCTGTTGCTGCTGCTGCTAAATCACTTCAGTTGTGTCCGACTCTGTGCAACCCCAGAGACAGCAGCCCACCAGGCTCCCTCATCCCTGGGATTCTCCAGGCAAGAGTACTGGAGTGGGTTGCCATTTCCTTCTCCAATGCATGAACGTGAAAAGTGAAAGTGAAGTCACTCACTCATATCCGACTCTTAGCGACCCCATGGTCTGCAGCCCACCAGGCTCCTCCGTCCATGGGATTTTCCAGGCAAGAGTACTGGAGTGGGGTGCCATTGCCTTCTCCAAAAGAAAAGGAGACCTAATATAGTTTAATGTTCAGAATTTTTTTTAGGCTACACAAATTATGGTTCCACGAAAGTACAGTTAATGGAAATGACCAATTGTTTGAATCCCATTCAGCCAACTGGAATTTGTCAGTTGCCCTTAATTTCTCCTGTAATACAGCAGTCTGTGTCTTGGTCTTTCTTTTCTAGATTTTCTCTTATTTATTTCAAACAATGTTTTTATTACTTTTCTTCTTGCATTCTCTTAAAATATCTCTTTTTAAGAAATTGGCATTTAAAGTGAGCATGGCATTCTTAGTTAGAACTTGGATGATGACCAGTGGAAGAATGAGACTGAGCTTCTTCCTCTTTCCCTGCCTCTTTCTGGTTTATATGTCCCAAGATCATTTTAAGTTTATTTGTAATCTGTTTTCCTGACAATTTTACCTAGTTCTTGCCCATTCTATATCTGCATAATTCATTGCCAATTCCTAAACACTCCAACTTCTTTTATGAAATAGGGATAATGTGTACAGTGTGAGGGATAGAGTCAATAATTACGTATTATCCTGTATGGTGACAGATGTAACTAGATTTATTATGGCCATCATTTTGAAATGTTTAAAAGTATTGAATTACTATGTTATATAACAGGAACTAACATAATGCTGTCGGTCAGTTATATTTCAAAAACAAACTCAGAAAAAGAGATCAGATTTGTGGTTGGGGAAGGGGATGGACTGAAGACAATTAAGAAGTACAAACTTCCAGTTAGAAGATAAATGAATAAGCACTAGGGATGTCGTGGACAATATGATAAATATAATTTACACTGCTTATGTGATATATCAAAGTTGTTAACTGTTCTCATTACTAGGAAAAAATTTTTTATATTTCTTTAACACTGCATCTAAATGAAATGATGGATGTTCACTAAACTGTTTGTGGTCATCATTTTATGATATGTAAGTTAAATCATTATGCTGTACACTGTAAACTCATACAGTGCTGAATGTCAACTGTAGTATATAATGATTCCTGTCTTATTCACACTTCATAGATTTGGTGATGTTCAGTCAAACAGTGTGTAGGGAAAGCACTTGGGAAAGTATAAACAACCGTGGGCATGAAGAATTATAGTATATTTTGCTTTTGAAAAACTTACTATAGAAATGGAGCTAAATGGATTGTTCAGGGAAGTGAAGATTTGAATGTTCTGGATTTGTTACTTATATGTTGTATATAATAATTATATAAAATAATTTAATATGTCACTAAATCATCTTAAAAGAAAGGCTTTGTATGCATTATTTAGAGAACTGTCCTTTTCTGATCATAGACTGATAGGTAGGGGTTATTCAAAGAGAAGATTGATGCCTTCTGTGCTTCTCCCCATACCTCCTGGCTTTTCCAAGGTTTTCTGCCTGTAGTCTCTGAGCTACTCTCCTACAAGCCCCACACCTGGTATTGTTATGCCCCTGTGTTAGCTTTCCTTTAAAGTCCCCACGTTTCCTGATATTAAGGAAATCTTTTAAAATGTTAACTCTTTCCATGTAGTTCCACAATAATAATGAATTTCTGGCATCCATTGACTGAGAAAATACTCAGGACAGTAGGACATTACAAACGCAGAAAACCCTTTAAATGGATTTATATTTAATCGACTACAACTGCATCCAAATGCTTTGAAAAATACACAGACATATATAAGACATTATTCCACCAGGCATGCATATGAATACTCAGCAGATATTTGTCACATAAAGACTTGGATAAGAAGAGGATGAAAATGTGCAGGTAATGCTTGTGTTATCTGTGGATTTGTGACCCTTTTGTCATAACTCCATCCCCAATCCCTGCCCTGGGGCCCAGAGCTCAGAGACCCCTCACCCAGTATACAGTAGGCACTCAGTTGTCTCAACTAGATTATAATTTTGAGGATAGCAAGGAAATTGTAGGCCTTCTGTATCTCCAGCAGAACCCAACATTGTACTGAGAGAAAGCTGCCCACTTTCAAATAAACCAGGAACTTGATTAGCATCAGCTACCAACAGAGGTATTTCTGGAGGACCTTACTAAAAGGAAGCTTCTAAAATTTAAACTACCTAGAAGGAATAGGTCTTTGATTCCAGAAAACTTGTGTTTCTCTGCTAGGGTAAGTGAAAGTAAGTATGGAGTTAGAAAAGCATGAGAAGAGGGGGCAGGGCCTATGAAGCAGAGCTGCTTGCTCAAAGGCAGGGAGAACATAGAAACCTCATCCTCTGAAGCTGGCCTCAGCCTCTGCTAAGTAATCTCAGGCTGCATCAGAGAGGAGGTGACCAAAACTCTCCTGGTGGTGACTGAAGTGGCAGACGAGAGGGTTAGTTCACCATGTCTTGAAGTGGCAGTGGCAAAAAGCCATTTATGGATCCAGAAATCACAAGCTAAAGCATAGTAAATATTTTCATGGGCAATGTGACATCGAGAATTCATGAGAGGATTCACTCACCTCGACAATGCTGGATAGAGCAGTCCGATCATGTTGAAGAGAAACTCTTAACACAGATTCTTGGAGGCTCAAGTGACGTGGAAGGCTGCAGAGAGCGCCTCGGGCACCCTGACTCTGGTGCCCACTTCACCTTGCAGCAAAGAAGTGAAAGTGGCAAAATGAAGAGAAGAAAGTCAACATTCTGTCTAAGGGGAAAAATGCAGACACAGGCTTTTTTCTTTTTTTTTCTTTTTATGGGGTGGAGGGTTCGGAAGTTCTCTGGTTGAAGAGGAATCTGTAAAGGGAAACAAGAAATAATCTTTCCTAGTTCTTGTTTTTCCTGGGTTTATCCTGAAATCTGAGGCATGGTTTTTATATATAAATATAAGCTGCAAAACAAATTGCCAATTGGATAGGGGAGAGAAATGATGTTACATGTTACAGCTGCTTTAGGTTAATTTGATTTTCTTTCATGTTTCAGAGCTGCCTTGATATTGCTGACCTCAGTGATTTCTGTTGAATTGAAATTGGGTAAAATGGATTCCCCCAGTCCTAGACAGAGCCTTAACTATAGAATCGTAAGGAAAATAGCACAGAATTGTAAAACATAATCGACATTGAACTTGTGACTTACTGAAGAAAAGAAATGAATGAATGAACACTGTGATCTTGGTGAAGAACATTCTCTGGCCCTTTCTAACTCCTCTTAAGTAACATCATGCAGACCATAGACCAGTTGACCTTGTGACCAAGGAGACCAAGTGTGACCAACTTGTCCCAGGCTTTGTCAGTTTTTGCATGGAAAGTCCCACATCCTGACAAACCCCTGATACAGGAGTACTGGGACTGTGGTTACCCTGGGCCTCTGTGACCCTTGCTGTGTTCCAAGGTACACTAATGATCAACCCCTAGGGCCTTGAGCTGCCTTGACCTGCATATCTCACTCCATGTTATCCACTGGGAATTGTGGTGTGTCGCAGATACTAATGATCATTTTTGCCAATTTATCTTCCCGTATCACCTCCTTCCTTATTGGTGAATTCAGTTCAGTCACTCAGTCGTGTCCGACTCTTTGCGACCCCATGAATTGCAGCACGCCAGGCTTCCCTGTCCATCACCATCTCCCGGAGTTCACTCAGACTCACGTCCATCGAGTCAGTGGTGCCATCCAGCCATCTCATCCTCTATCTTTTTTGTACAGTTCTTCCGTGTATTCTTGCCACCTCTTCTTAATATCTTCTGCTTCTGTTAGGTCCATACCATATAGTTAAAAGCATTAGCTTTAGCTATTAGTTTCTTTTAAAGTGACTGTTGTGGCAGGCATTCCTTGGGCTTGGGATCAAAGAACTCTTGAAATAGCACCCTCTATTTTATCTTCTACCCAGTCTTTCTGCACCATGTGATTTCCTTGGTATCCAGAAAACATTCAGTTAGTCATCTCCTTATTTTCTCTCCTTATTAAAATTATTTTTTCACCCTAGTTTTACATTAGCAAGGGAAGATTTAAAAGAGCAAACCTGATGTACTGTAAGTACCAACTTACTGTTAGTGAATGAAGCAATTTACAAGCAAACTGGAACCCTGTAATTTGAATATAACATTATAAGCTGCATAATATAGAAATGCATACTAGAAGGTGAAAATTTCCACTCACATGCGCACTGTACAAAATAATCCTGGCTAATATTTTGACTACTAGTTTTACTAAAAACACTGGACTGGGCATTCTTGTATATCTCTATGTGCTGTAGGAGGTTACGTTGGATCAAAAGGTTTCTGTGTGTGTGTGTATTTTGGTAGTGTCAACTTACTCTCCAAAAAGTTGTAATAATTTTGACTCCCCTAAACATACAATGGTCCATGATTATTTTACTTTAAAAATTCTTGTTTTCTAAATTATAAAACTATGTATACTTTTGAGAAGAGTGGGAACAATTTGGAAACATTTAAAGTAGAAAATTGAGATATTTCCTATCCCCTATCCAGTTTCTGAAATTATTTTGCAACAAAATGACAATGTGGTCAATTTTATTTTTGTGGTCAAAAATCAATTTAAGATTTTTTTCTTCTTTTTCCTCTAGCACATGTAAACAATATATGCCACTCCTAAGAAATTCTGAGAAAGACCTGCCTAGGCCTCTGAGTCCTTAGACATGATTGTATTTTGAAAAGCAAGGCTTTGCCTTACTACCATTATAAGTTAAATAAGCAGGCTGACAATATACAGCCTTGACGTACTCCTTTTCCTATTTGGAACCAGTCTGTTGTTCCATGTCCAGTTCTAACTGTTGCTTCCTGACCTGCATACAGATTTCTCAAGAGGCAAGTTAGGTGGTCTGATATTCCCATCTCTTTCAGAATTTTCCACAATTTATTACAAAAAAGATCTTCACAACCCAGATAATCATGATGATGTGATCACTAATCTAGAGCCAGACATCTTGGAATGTGAAGTCAACTGGGCCTTAGAAAGCATCACTACGAACAAAGTTAGTGGAGGTGATGAAATTCCAGTTGAGCTGTTTCAAATCCTGAAAGATGATGCTGTGAAAGTGCTGCACTCAATATGCCAGCAAATTTGGAAAACTCAGCAGTGGCCACAGGCCTGAAAAAGGTCAGTTTTCATTCCAATCCCAAAGAAAAGCAATGCCAAAGAATGCTCAAACTACCACACAATTGCACTCATCTCACATGTTAGTAAAGTAATGCCCCAAGTTCTCCAAGCCAGACTTCAGCAATACGTGAACCATGAACTCCCTGATGTTCAAGTTGGTTTTAGAAAAAGCAGAGGAACCAGAGATCAAATTGCCAACATCCGCTGGATCATGGAAAAAGCAAGAGAATACCAGAAAAACCATCTATTTCTGCTTTATTGACTATGCCAAAGCCTTTGACTGTGTGGATCACAATAAACTGTGGAAAATTCTGAAAGAGATGGGAATACCAGACCACCTAATCTGCCTCTTGAAAAATCCTTATTGGTGAAGCCCTGATTTTATCCTTTTGTTCACCTACTGAGTGGCTGCGTGACCATAATCTCAGTTCATCAAGATGGAGGGGGTGTGGATCTTGATTAATCTAAGCCAAGCATGCAATTTTAGTCTCCTCGCCAGAGACTGAGTTAGCACGGGACCATGTTATGCACTTTTGTGGTATTACCAGTTGTTAAAACTTTGAAATGCTTTGTAGTGGTTGGTACAGAGATGTTGCCCAAATGTCCTGGCTCCTGCCCCAGGATTCCTGTAGTAAACTTCCCTGTTTCAGCTACTGAAGGGTTAAAGCCTAGCAATACCATAGGTTTCTCTGGTGCCTCAGTTGGTAAAGAATCCACCTGCAATGCAGGAGAGCCTTGGGTTGGGAAGATCCCTTGGAGAAGGAAATGGCACCCACTCCAGTATTCTTGCCTGGAGAATCCCATGGACAGAGGAGCCTGGTGGGCTACAGTCCATGGGGTTGCAAAGAGTGGACACGACTGAGTGACCAAACCACCACCACCAACACCATGGGGGCTTCCTCGACCCTAGCTCCAGGTCTCCCGCTTTGTTGATTCATTGCCCTTTCCTTCGTGTGTTATTAATATTCATTTTGTAGAATATCTTGCCTGTGAAGTGAAGTGAAGTGAAAGTCGCTCAGTCGTCTCCAACTCTTTGTGACCCCATGGACTGCATAGTCCATAGAATTCTCCAGGCCAGAATACTGGAGTGGGCAGCCTTTCCCTTCTCCAGGGGATCTTCCCAACCCAGGGATAGAACCCAGGTCTCCTGCATTGTAGGCAGATTCTTTACCAGCTGAGCCACAAGGGAAGCCCAAGAATACTGGAGTGGGTAGCCTATCCCTTCTCCAGCAGATCTTCCCAACTCAGGAATTGAACTGGGGTCTCCTGCATCACAGGCGGATTCTTTACCAGCTGAGCTATGAGGGAAGCCCCATCTTGCCTATATGTGAGCTACTTCTGGGGACAGGTGTCAACAGTAAGAACTTTATCCACCTTTTTTTTTTACTGTGCCACACAGCATGTGGTATCTTAGTTCCCCAACCAGGGACTGAATGCGTGTCATCTCCATTAGAAGTGCAGAGTCTGCACCATTGGACCACCAGGAAAGTCCCCCCACTTTCCTAAGTGGCCCCAGTGGCTGCCACCAGAGTCCAGGGTCGTCGGTCATGGCGTGATCTCAATGTGGATGTCCATGGCAGCAGGTACAGTGTTCAGTGCCAGCCCAGGTCTATAGCAGCATTCTGGGCATAGCCTATAAACCTCAGAGTGCCTTGGTTTTTCAGAGAATGCAACCTTTTAGTCAATTCCTTTTCAGCTTCCATCACTACACAAGTTAGCTTTCATATGTACCACGCCACCTGAAACTCAGTGTTGTAGAACAGTAACCATTTATCTAGCTGTGGGTCATCAACTGGACTTGGCTTAGCCGGGTTCAGCCATGGATCTGCAGTCAACTACTGGAGTGGCTGAAACGGGCTGACCTGGAGTGACCTCAGCTTCATTCCATCGGTCAAAGCAAGTCACAAGCCCAGGCCAGATTCAAGGGCTGGAAAAACAGTCTCTGCTTCTTGGGAGAGTAGATACAGAGAGAGGAGTCAACTACCACAATCATCCGGAGCTTGTTCTTGGTACTCCAACCATCACTAGGTGGAAGAGCAGGGCCAGGGAGACAGAAGGAAGCCCCTTCTCCTCTGCAGACTCGGGGCACCGCAGGGGAACAAGTGGATCTGTCTAAGCCATCCCAAGTCTGGGAGCAAAGCTTAGCTTGAAGGAGATGCGTGTGAGGAAGGCTGTGAATTACCATCAGACTCTACTTTGATTTCCTCGCCTTTAGATGCAGTGGTACATGATTCATCCTCACTCTTTTCCCTTCCACCCTGGAAATCAGGACTGTTCTAGATGACAGCTCCTTCATTCAGCAACACACAGTAGAGAGAGAACTAAACTGATGTTGTTTGAAAGTCAAGACAACTCAAACCGAGGTCTGAGGCTGTTGGTCACTGCGTCGTTAACTGCCCTACCCTGACAGAGGAGGTATTTAATGAAGTAGGAGTCCTGAAGAACATTGCATTAAAAAGACGAGTTTTGTAAGTAAATAAAGTTGGAGACAATAAGAAACTGCTCATTTTCCCTTTGGTGTTTACTCTCTTTCTGCATTTTGGTGATATAAAACGCTCTGAGTTTTGGCCTGACACTTGGGTACCTAACCAGGGAGTGCATTTCTTAGCTTCCTTTATATCTGTGTCCATATGACCATGTTCAGACCAGTGGGAGGTAAGCACGAGAGATGGTATAATTCCGTGTTGTCTCCTTAAAGGGAAAGCCTCTTGCCTTAAACTCTCTATTTCAACTTCCACTGCTTGAGAAATGGTAACCACTGGTGCTATCTTGGAAGCCATGTATTGAAAACGCGAGAGCCACTTAGCCAGCCTTGGCGACTCCCTGTATTGATAAACGAAAGAGAGATTAACTTCTATTTTGGCCCTTGTATTTTAGAGTCTGTTTGCTATGGCAGCCTAAGGTGGACCATAACTAATATCACCCTGTATCTTTCCTCAGAGGTTCACTTTAAATATACTAAAGATTCAGAGGTGTCCAGCAGTCAAGAAACTAGTTCAAATCTGATTTACTGAGGGAACTCCTCTTTTTTGTGTGTGGCATATTTATTGATATTCATTTATTGTTATCACAGAGGCAACTTTAAAATAGATTTGCTCTTTAGAAAGTACTGAAATAGACTCATCTTGGTAGGCATGGAGTTTTCTCCAGTGACTATAATAAGGGGCATGACCCACCACAACTCCCCAACTCAGCTTTCACTACTTTCTTCTTGTAAAAGCAGGCAGGGAATAGAAAAAGCAGAAACACAAACGACAGCAAACCTGGACTGGAGTTAAGGCTCTGTGACCTTGGGCATCCGCCTGCACCTCTCCAGGCCTCTGTGGCCTCCTTTGAAAAGTGAGAGTACCTATATCAACTTCATAGGATTGTCTGAACTCTTGACTATAAAAGCACCTGGCATGGAAGAGTCTCTATTCCCCCTTCCTATTCCCTTCTGCTTTTCCATGAAATTTCTTTCAGGGTCTCACAGTTCTTCTAACAAAGAAGCTCACTCTCAGGTCGCTTCTAAGCCCTCCCCTCCCAAGTAAAAGTGAAACTGAAAGACAGGGTCAGTATGATGAATGCTTTTTCTTATTTATCTTACCTGAATTCTAAAAGGTGGAAGAGAGAAAGAACACAGAAAAGAGAGAGAGAAGGAGTAAATCTTCTTAAAAGTTACAAGGAAAAGCACTAGATCCCTTTTAGGCTGTCGGATACTCAGAAGTGATTTTTAGTTCCTCATCTTCCAAGGATATGGCCTTAGGCGAGTAGCATAGAATCAGATCTGCTGTGGGTTTTCCCCGGTAAAGCCAAGGATGACACATGATCTTAGAATTCAAGTTAATTAGGAATAATCAATGTGTACTGACTTGGCAGAATTCTCTTTAGTTGCCAGTCTACAAATCAAGGGGAAAAGCAGGCAGAAAGGACTGCAGGGGGGCTGTTACATCAGAGACTCCACGAGGGCGAGGTTGGTGCGGACTCCTTACGTTTTCCTCCTCTGCAGAGGCCAGTGTGGTGTTCTGTGTGCAAGAAACTTTCAAGCATCCTCACTGACTACCATTTCCTCAGGAACGTGGAGGGTCAAACTCTTCAAAGGGGACTTTATTAAGAGTTTGGAGCTTATGGGATTAAGAGATAAAGATCAGTACTGGTCCACAGCCTGTTATGAACTGGGCTGCACAGCCGGAAGTGAGCACTGGGTGAATAAGTGAAGCTTCATCTGCTTCATCCCCATGCTCACATTATTGCCTGAACATGCCCCCCCACAAAAAAAAAGGTTGGGGACCACTGCTATATAGTACACTGCTAGATATGGGATATAGAATTATAATTCTATAGAATTAGGCCCATATCTCGTAATAACTTGTAATGGATACTGAATCACTATGCTGTACGCCTGAAACTAATATGATTTTGTAAATCATGGTGGTGATTACCTACTTACACACTTACATGTAAGTGTGATGGTGTTGGTGATTTAGTCGCTAAGTCGTGTCCAACTCTTGAGACCATATGGACTATGGAGCCTGAGACCCCATGGAGACTGCCAGGCTCCTTTCTCTATCAGATTTCCCAGACAAGAATATTGGAGTGGGTTGCCATTTCCTTCTTCAGGGCATTTTTTGAACCCAGGGATCGAATCTGAGTCTCTTGCATTGCAGGCAGGTTCCTTACAGACTGAGCCACCAGGGCAGCCCTACTTCAGCAAAAATTTTTAAAAAAGAATTTGGTGGGGAGGGAGTGTACAAGCAAGAGAAACCAAAGCTAACTCTCTTGAGGAAAAATGGAATTTATCTGAAGAATACCAGGGAAGTTAATCAAATCTAAGAAACCAGAATAACCAGATCTTGAAAAGAGCAGAACCAAGGCAAACTGGACCCTCAGCAATGACGGTCAGGGGGCCAGCTATCTAAAGCACCGCTGTGATGTGAGAGGGGATGGGATAGGTCCGATCTCAGACAGGATTCAGCCTTGACCAAGAAACTATGACCGAGGACACTGTGACTTAGTGGGTAGTGCCTAGAGATTGAGGATTTACTGTGAACCTTGCAGAGGCCCACAGAACTGCTGGTGGAAGACTTTATGCAAAACTTACCTTTCGTGTATAACTATTTCAAAACTGTTTAAAACAACAACTACTTTATTGTATTGGGTTTGCCAAAAAGTCCATTCAGATTTTCCCATAAAATGTTGTAGAAACCTGAATGAACGTTTTGGGCAACCCACTTGCTCATGATTCTGTGGGTCAGCAATTTGGGCTGGACTCAGTTGGATGGCTCCTCTGTTGGTTTCACTTGGGGTCAGTCTTATGGCTGCAGGTATGTGGTAGCTTAGCTGAGGCTGGATCATCCACAATGGTTTCATTTGCTTGTCTGAAAGTTAGCATTTGATACCTGCAGGGAAAGCCTACTGCTTCCATGGAACTTCTCATCCTTTGCTAGGCTACCCTGCACTTCTTTACCTGGTAGTCTCGGGGAAGCAAGAGAGGGTAGACCCCAGTGTGCCTCTCTCTATAGCACATTTGCTCTTGACCTATTGGTCCAAGTGAATCACTACTAAACAGGCTTAGATAAACTCTACCTCAAGATGGGAATATGAGCAAAATTATATTACAGTGAAGAATGTATATAGGGATTATAAACATTTATGGATGCTTTTTGCAATCCACACTACTTTATAATGGTCTCTACATATTCCCTAAAGGAGCACAATTAAGTTAAAAAATCTTTTCATTTTTTACTTAAAAAGTAAATAGGCTTCTTATAATAAATTTAATCTACAGGAAGATTTAGTTTTAATCAGAAATCCCAACTCCCTGTTTTTCAGAGTAAATCCGAAATGTGGAAAGAGTAAAAGAAACTGGATAAATTCTTAGTCTGATGCTTGAAACTCCATTGATGGGTTTTTGAAAAGCAAGTCTTTTTCAGCCACTATTCTGAACACCAGATTGCCAATTTGACCTTAGATTCTATTAAAGATGACAGTAGTTGTTCCTTGAATACTTATTGTACACAGATGCTTTTGAACAATATCTTTAATTCTCACAGTGCTCTGTGAAGTAGGAATTATTTTTCCCATTTGATGGTTGAGGAAATACAGTCCATAAGCCACATCTCTTGCCTCCATTGTAAAAGTTGTTCATATCAGAAACAGGATTTGCACACAGGTCTGTCTGAGCCTTGGGCCCTGCCTCTGCCCTTCTCGGCCTCTCAGTGATACTTGGTTGCACCCAGGAGCGACACTAAACCACATGCATAGCATGAGGAAGAGACCCCCACCATGCTGTCTTCTCAATTTGGTCAATTTTGTGAATGAAGAGAAAATGTCAGTGTGCCAAAGGTCACATGGAACTTCTTTCCTCTGCACTTTCATTGAAGAAACTTCGAGGTTTCTCAGCCCTGACTTTCAACCTTCACTATGGAAAGAGTTGTGTATTTAAAAAGCGTTCCTTGCTCTGATTCTCTTAAGGAAAGGGTGAGGCGATGAGTGACTCAGAAGGCATGGGCCTCCGGTTAACTTTTGGATCCCCTGCTCAACACCTCAGCTTGAGGACTAAATTCCAGGCTGAGGAAAAGACAGAAATGGTATTTTATTGGTCACTTTAAAATGTTTGTTAACTGTAGGACTTTTGCATGGTCAAAAGTGTAATTTTTGTTAAATGATTGGAATAAACACACAAAAGGAAATAGTTGGCATAAATACGTACATGCACATGTATTTGTCTCTCACTTCCAAAGGGTTATGATCCATATCTTTGCTTGGCGGTGAGTATTTGGAACATGGTTTGCATTTTCCCTTGTAAATGATATTCCAAAGAAAGAATTAGTTTCCAAATGTGTCTGTAGTTTAACTCTTAATGTTCTTTAAGCCCAGCTCAGTTTTCAAGACATTCAATCTTCATTTCCAAACCACATTCTAGGGCAAAGATGTGTGTTCAGGTCCAAATCAGGTCAGCAAACACATCTGGGAGCCAGCAGCTCCTTTGGATTCAGCTGGAAGGGGTGTGTGTGTGTGTGGGGGGGTGGTTAGGGGCAAAGGGTAAGGGTAGACAGGAAAATGGAGGGTTCACATGATGCTTTTAGGGTAAACTCCTAAGGGAGCTAGCATCCATCAGGCACCTGTTATTGGTCAGGCCCTGGCTAAGGTATTTGTCAAATGATCCCATTTTCTCCTCCCATTAGTCCAGTGAGGTTGGCATGATTTATCTTATTTATTCCATTTTACAGGGGCAGACTTACCTAAGCAACTTGCCTAAGGTCCCAAATCTAGGAAGTAGCAAAGTCAGAACTTGAACTCAGATCTGTTTCCTTCCAAAGCCTTCCTTGTCTCTGTTCCCCATGCTGCTGCTGGTCTGTTGTCTGAGTGTAAGGTAGTTTGTGTGCCTTTCATGCACTAACAACAGAGGGAGGTCGGAACCCTGGGTCAGTGGCTGAGCACGATTTCTGAACTGAGGCAGGAGCTAAGCGGGAATGGAGGCGTATTGAAGAAATGCTGAATGCTTCCACCTCCTTGTTCACCCACAGGGTGTTTGTTTGGTGATTGTTCATAAGTTGAGGCAGTTCACATTATTTCTTGACTTTATGAGCACATGAGGACCATCTGACAGTCTGACAGTGGTCGGCACATTCATACTGCTCTTTTCAATTTCTCAAGATCTATGCCCTGAAGAAGTGAACAAGGAGTCAACATGAATTATGTAATTATGAAACTGGGACATGAATTCAGAGCAAAGGTTCAAGTCCTGGATATGCTCCTTACAAGCTGTGTGAGCCGAAATGTCCTTGGTTGAGATATTGGGGTAACAACTCTATGTACAGGTTATGGGGTCATTGTAAGGATGAATTAATATATGGGAAGCCCTCAGCATAGTTAATACAAGTTAGTAAGCATTTGTTCAATGCTGGATTGAGTGAGTGGCCTCAGTCATGTGCTAGCTGTGGATCTCATCTCCCAACTTACTAGTTGGGAGAGGCTAGATCCTGCTGCTGTAACAACAATCTGGAAACATCGGCGGTTTACCACACGGCAGAGAAACAGTGCTAGCTCAAATTACATGGCCATTATGGACTGGCCCAAGGCTTGGCTTCTCCACCCCTCTCTGAGACTCAAGGCAGCCTCTTCTGGAACATTGCCTGTCTGTGTGGCACATGGAAGAGAGAAGCCCAACACGAGCTGGGAGACATGTGTCACCTCTGTGTACTTTTTGTTGGCCAACATAAGTCATACAGCCACTCCTGAGTTCAACAGTGCAAGGGTGGAAAATCCTCCTGCAAGGGGGAAACTGAAGGGGAAAAAACTGTAATAGTTTATCATATACTCATGCAATTGACCAGCTAGTCATCCTGAGTCCTAGCTCTCCGGAGAGTGCCTGCACATAGTAAGCATTCTTGAATCAGAATATTATCACTACTCTCGCAAGTGCACTTGGGGCTCCCTTTCCCCCTTGTTTGGCCTAACGTGGAGTCGGACCCAAAAAAAGTCTAGTTGTGCCTTATTTAGCTCCACATCTGGAGAGACTCAACTGTACCACATATTTGTTCCTAAATCACTGAATTGCTCACTGAATTGGCTGCCAAGCCACCTTTTCCAGACAGAAGAGGAAAAACTTACTTGCAAAGAGAAAGAGAAGGCTCCTCCTGGCTAGGCTGAGGCTTCTTTTGGAGATCAGCCATTATAAACAGAGAAGATTTATAACAACGAGGATGCCCCAAACAGAGAGTAGAGTGGAATTCCAAGGGATCAGCCAGGAGGAGTGAAAGGAGGGGCTGATGCACCATCAGAAGGCTGTCATCGGCCGGCAGTGTGAACTCAGGTAAGCTCTTCACCGCTTTGTCCCTCAGTTTCTTCATCTGTAAAAGGGGGTGGCTGTGGTGGGTATACTGACTGTCTCTCACTGAGTGGGGATTAGAGCAAGAGGACATAATACACATGACAAGTTTTACAAACCATAAAAACCATTCCCCATAGTTTAACAAAATGGTTAAATTTAACAAAAATTATGATGGTGTATGGAATGTATCTGATGATAACAATAATTTGGCAGTAAACACAGGAGTGGTTGTTGAGTCCGCAAAGCACCAAACAAATTCCCAGTTCTGAACGCTCTTTCAAAGAGTTGCAAAGAAGAGAAAGTTATATTATTTAGGTGTTCATTTGCTGGCAACCCTCTAATGCTCTAACTCAGCATTAGTCATGATTGACTAACTTTTTCTCTAGAAAATTAGTTGGAGCGTGCAAACACAGAGACACAGCATGGCCTCCTGGAACAAAACAAGATACACTGAGTTTTGGGGCAAGATTGAGAGATCAAAGGCCAGGTGGGCTGCTTGCTTGGCTGCTTGGGGACCATTTGGTATCATTTCCGTATTTCGCTCAGTCGGCATTGCTCAACTTCCACTCCCTCCATCATCAAAAAGTATTTTTAGTCCCTTTCATTACAGGAAACCCTTGGCATTGTTTGCAGAGTTGGTCAGAGGTGGGGAACATGGGTTTTCGGTATTAGTACACCTGTAAATAAGGGCCGGCGAGTGCATCTTTATGTCTTGGAAGGAGCGTTTACTCTCCTCTAAAGCTGTATTTTGTATTTGATTATTGGAGGGGACTAGACTTGGGCTTCCCAAATAGTGCAGTGGTAATAAAAGTATCCACCTGCCAATGCAGGAGACTCAAGAGACATGGATTTAACCCCTGGGTCGGGAAGATCCCATGGAATAGGAAATAGCAACCCATTCCAGTATTCTTGCCTGGGAAATCCCATGAACAGAGGAGCCTGGCAGACTACAGTCCACACAGTCACAAAGAGTCAGCCATGACCTAGCACGCTTGCAGCTGCATCTTGGAACCAGAGTAAATGTCCCCTCTCTGGGCCTCTAGTGTGAATGTGGCTTAGCTCTTTGCCAGGTAGGTGGCTTCCTGGGAGCTTGTCTCTCACCTGCTAGGACTGGTTTATGGGTCTGTCCTCCTATTCTGTGTTTCTGTATCCACATTGTCCTTGTCCCATTATTTACACCACAAATGCTTAATCCTGTAGCCCTTTCTGTGTGCCAGGTACTGTTCTAAGTGCTTGAAGCATGTTAACTCATGGAGCTATCACAACAGCCCTAGAAAGTGTGTACTTTATGGAATCACCCCTTTAGTTGGAGAAATGGAGACATGGAGAGGTTAAGTTGTTTCCCTCAGGCTGTAGAGCGTGGGCTGTTATGAGGATTAAACAAGATAATGTCTGTAAAGTGTTTCACACTGTGCCTGGCACATAGTAGGTGCTCTAAAAGTGTTCATAAACAAATAGGCAGAGTCTGGGACTCAGACAGACTTTAAGGGGCAGGAGCCATCTGCACCAGGTCCTGGGAGCCAGAAGCCTATTTACCCTACCCTAGTCTCAGCAACCGGGAAGAAAGTTCCTTGGAAGCCACCTCTCTAGCCTCTCTTTTGCAGTGGGATGCTGGCTGGGTTAGTCTCTCCACACCTGGGGTCCTCATCTGTAGGATGTATCTGATGACTGGGCAGACTTTGCCCAGGTTGTGTGACACGTGCAGGAAGTACACTTGTGAGGCAAGGCATATGGCTAGAGATTTGTCATCAACAGATAATTATTAAGAAGAGCTTTGGGGTGGAGGCTTCTCTGTGCACCAGGAGATTTTCCTCTGCTTAATTCAGAACTGCATCTGATAAAAAGGGGGCCCATTTCTGAGACATGCAACTCCTTAGAACCTCTTAACCAGAGGCCTGGTTTAAGGCCATAAAGAGTGCTTAGTGTGGGAAAAATTCTTAAATGTTAACTGCAATAGCCTTTGAGGGGCCAGGAAACCTAAATCCTGACTCTTGAAGTCCTGGGGCAGAGTTGATGCTGGAGGAGGTTGGTGAGGTGGGCAGACTTGGCAGGAAAGTGGGGAGGGGAGTTGATGAGGGAGGGCCAGCCACCAGCTTGCCAGAGGCATGGATTCCCCAGTCACCCATGTCTTGAGCGTGGCATCAGTTATTTCTGTTACCCAAGATAATACTCAGTAATCCAGCTCTTCCTCCATCAACTCACTCCACCAGGCTCATGACAGATGTTTGATGGAGGCTGAAGGGAGGCCTAGAGAGATTAAGCAATTCCTGCATCTTCTTACAACCTTGCTGAAGTTGGGGAGTATTTGAACTCCGGATTCTGAGTCTTATACAGGAGCCTTCTCAGCCCTCTGCAGAGTCATGTGATGCGAACCTTTCCATTTCCCTTCTGACTTTGGAAAGACTGCCTCTCACTTCCTTCTTAAACCCAACTCTACAAATAGCCCGTCTTGAAGCACTTCCTCGTGGGGGGTCAGTGAGGGGAGTTGGGCCCCCATGCCCCGTGATTCCACTTTCTCTCCACTTGCAGGATAGAAGTATGTGGGAGACACCCATCTGCCACTCTCCGTGCTTCCTTCCTCCCCCTAGAAAGAGAAGTGACTTTCTCTGGCTGCTGAGATTGGGGAAGGGGCTTCTCACCGCTCTCCCCCAGAGCCGCCTGGTCTCTGGAAGCAGGCCTCCTCAGCTTCCCTGTGAAAGCACATCAGTGGGTCAGGGCTCTGGCCTGTCTTCTGGGGGATGGTCTGTCCCAAGACCTCAGTTGGGGAAGATGTTCAGAAGCCCAACCACACCTTAGGGCTTCCCAAGTGGCTCAGCAGTAAAGAATCCGCCCGCCAGTGCAGGAGACACTGGAGACTCGGGTTCAATCCTTGGGTCAGGAAGCTCCCCAGGAGGAGGGCATGGCAACCCACTCCATTATTCTTGCCTAGAGAATCCCTGGACAAAGGAGCCTGGCAGACTACAGTCCATGGTGTCGCAGAGTTGGACAAGACTGAGCATGCATATACAACAACCATGTCTTAGAAATCTCCACCTTCTGTAGTCTCACTGCCAGAAACAGTGCAGCTTTTATACTATTTCTGACAAAGTCCTCTGTCTATTTCCCATTTGAATCTGGACCCAGATAGGGAGCAATTTGTGTTTAATCCTTGCTATTATTGGTTGCAACAACCAGTACCTCAGTTTCCCCATTGGGTGCATTCTTCTTTTCTTTGGATACTATTGAGAGAGAGAGAGTGTGTGTGTATACATGTGTATGTGTGCTTAATGACCTTTCCCCCCCTAATTTTTAATAATAGCCCTTAAGGAACATGCAGGTCTGTTGAGCAACTTTGTCCTACCCATAATAATTCACCAACTGATTTAGTCAGCAAACATCTATTCAGTACTCACATTGAGCCTGCTTCTGTTCAAGGAGCCAGGGATACAAAGATGAAAAGATTCATTCCCTTCTCTGGAGGACCTATTGATCTGGTTGGGGAAGTGTGCCAGTGAAAAACCGAAATGGTTATGGCAGTGGAGGCACAAAGCAGAAGCATAAAGGGTGTCAACAAAGAGTGAGGAGGCAGGAGGCCTTCCTGGAAGAGGGAAACTTGAGCTTGGAAGTGAAAGACGTGGAATTGGTCACGTGGCCAGGAGAAGAGAGGCACCCTTTCAGACAGAGAGGCATATGCTAAGTCAGGGTGATACAAGGGAGAATGGGGGTACTCAGGACTCACAAGTAATTTTCCACAGCTGGAGTTGGAATGCTGGGGGGTGAGTGAGGGTATGGAGGGGGGTGAGGAGGGGAGATGGGGAGTGGCAGGAAGCAGGAGAGAAAGGGCAGGGCCAGATTACCAAGCCATACTTATGCTTTGCTAAGGATCTTGAAATTTATCATAAGGGGCAGTGTTTCTCAGACTGGGTGATATGCGTTACTTGTTGACACTTGATAAAATTTTGGATGCCCCAGACTCACTCCAGAACTGTAAGGAGGGGCTTGGGTGCTAATAAACACCCTGATGATTCTTAGAATCAGGCACATTTTGGAAAACACTTCTGAGTTATGGGGTTTGGAGCAAAGGGGTGGCATGGAGAGAACTGCTTTTTCATGAAATCAGTCTTGTACATGGAAGACACATTGGCGGCAGGGTGGCCAAACTGAAGGTCTGGGGACCGGTAAGGACGCTGTCTGTATGATGTGACTCTGATGAGGGGAGGGCTGGAAGGGATGAGAGTCGAGAGAAGGGTCATGTACCCGATATTCACATGAGCTCTGCAAAGCTATCCTCTTAATATTATATGTCTACTATGGACTGGATCATGGCCCCCTCCCAAATTCATACACTGAAGCTCTAATCCCAATGTGATGGCAATATTTAGCTTCTCAGTCTTTAGCGGGCATCATAGTCATCTGGGTGGGTTGTTAAAAACAAATTGCTGAGCTTCATTCGCCCTCAGAGTTTCAGATTTAGTAAGTTTCAAGGTGGGGCCTGAAATTTGCATTTCTAACAAAGTTTTCAGAAGATGATGCTCCTGGTCTAGGGCCCTGCTCCGAGAACCATTTTCCTGTAATACAGTGTCAGCCTGTGGAGGCACCCATTATCCTCACCTGAAATACTGCACCAGGCTCCTCACTTGGATTCATATTTTTGTTCCCATTCTGCTTAATGGATTTTATTATGTTTTATGACTCCCTAGTAGTTTTAAAAGCACCCTTCTTATACTGAGGAAATTCCAGTCTTTAAAGTTTTAATCCTTGAATTTAGAATGTAGAAACTTCAAATTCCCAGCTTCCTTTGCAACTAGGATGTGACTTGGTGACCAGACTCTGTCACTTAGCATGCTTATTAGAAGACTTTGGGCTTCCCTGGTGGCTCAGACAGTAAAGAATCTGCTTGCTAGTGCTGGAGACCTGGGTTCGATCCCTGGGTAGGGAAGATCCCCTGGAGAAGGGAATAGCAACCCGCTCCAATATTCTTGCCTGGAGAATTCCACTGACAGAGGAGCCTGGTAGGCTACAGTCCATTAGGGTCACAAAAAGCTGGACACAACTGAGCAACTACACTTACTTACTTTGATTCAGCAGTGAGCAATCTGAAAAAGGAAAAAGGCTGTGCAGGACTTTTTTTTATTTTTTTAAACAGCCAAAGCAATGGCTATGGGGTGGAAAGGATGCCAAAGTTCCACGCACAGAAGTATCACCAATGGGGCATTAGCAGTGAGGGGGTTCCCCTGTTGTGGTTTTAGGAATTATCCCTGGCCCTTGATCCTGAGTGTTGTTTTTCAAGTCCTCCAAAAAAAAAAAAGAAAGAAAGAAATCTATGAGTTTCCCACTATTCATTTTTGCTTTTACTTTTCTTTTTCTTTTTTTAAAAAGCCCATTTGTCCATTTGTTTGGCTGTCTTAGTTGCGTCCTGTGGGGTCCCTCATGCAAAGCGCGGACTCTCTAGTTGTGGTGCACTGGATTAGTTGCTCCTTAGCATGTGGGATCTTAGTTCTCCAACCAGGAATTGAACCCATGTCTTCTGCATTGCAAGGTGAATTCTTAACCTCTAGGCCACTGAGGAAGTCCCTCTCAATATTATTTTTCAATAAAATCTTTTAAAATAAATAAAAAATAAAGTAAGTTTCTCTTTGTTAAACAAGCCCAAGTCAGCTTTGTTATTTGCAACCAAGAACTCTGGGTGATACTCTTTTGGAATCCATTCCCTGTTGAACAGAGGTCATACTCCAGTCTGATTCAGTCACATTTGAGGACACACACCCTTCTCACCTTAGTTCACAAAGCCCTCTGAAGGGCATCCTCCTAAGGCCCCCATTCCATCTGGTGTCGCTATCCTCCTTGCCCATGTTGACAGAGCCTCACCTGCCATCATTTATTGACACAAACATGTCAATAAATGTCTAGCTTGTATACACCACAGGGCCTTTACACATGCTGCTGCTCCTCCCTTTGCATCATCACATGATTGATTGTTTGTTTGTTACTCAGAACTCACATTGCTCGAGATGAATGACATCCCAGCAGAGTACTCTTTACTAAGTACACAGTTTAACATGGCCAACATCCAGCATGTCACAGGTGTTTGTTTTCTGCAGAGCACTAGTCGTGATTTGATATTTTGTTATTTGTTTATTTGTTTCTGGATGCCCCCGTACTCCCTAAAGAATATAAACTGTGAGAACAGGATATTTTCTCCCCATTTGTTGCTTGTCTTTTCAGTTTCTTACTGTGTCTTGTGGAGCATAAATGTTTTTAAGTTTGGTGAGGTCCAGTTTATCATTTGTTCTTTTATGGGCTGTATTTGTGGTGTCACTATTGCTGAAGTCTTTTCCCAACTGAAGGTCCTGAAGATTTGCTCTTACATTATGTTCTAAATATGTTACTGTTTTAGCTCTTACATGCAAGTTTACAATTCAATTGGAGTTAAAGTTTGTGTATAACATGAATGCAAGGATTTTTTTCTCTCTGACTATCCAGTTGTCCCAGCATTGCTTGTTACAAAGTCGATACTTGCACCAGTGAAGTGTGTTGGAAGGTTTTTGAAAGTCAATTGACCATAAATGTAAGAATAAATGTAGTAATTTATTTCTGGACCCTCAATCCTGTTCTATTGATCTATGTGTCTATTTAATGATTTATTTTCTCATCATATGCTTCTTTAATCTTTCTAGAATTTATTTTGATTCATGGTATGAATTTAAGGTTGAAATAGAGTTTTTCCTCCTCTTCAAGATGTCTAATGAATATCCTGCCATTGTTTACAGAATAATCCTTTCCTTCTCTACTGATCTGTTATGTTTACTAAATGGTTAAAAGGCATTTTGATAGAAACATCCTGCATGTAACTGTGACTCATCCTATTTTCCTCCATCCAGCATTTGAGAAACCCCTAGTCCCGTATTCTGTTTAACCAAATGGTAACAATTGTCCTTGCCTCAAAAGAACTGACACTGGCAAATAGGAAGAGGACGTTGACATGCTAGAATAATAAACACAGAACAGATATTTGCATTGGACCTCAAAAAGGGTTCTGGAACAGTTGCTGAAATGAAGGGATTCTCAGGGGAGTTTCATATTTACTTTGGGTGGGGCTGTGGTCACTTCATCTTAAAGTCACCTAATCCCTGCTGGGATCCTTTCTATCTTTTTGTCTGACACCATTTTTTTTTTTTCAGTATTACCATTTGTTGGTGACAAACTCTAAGTTTTACTTACATCACATGGGAGAACTTCTAGTGTAAACAATCAATGGAAGTACTGAACTCTCAAGGCTGCCATGCTTTTCATCTGGGTCATATGAGGACCTTGTCACACACATTTCTGTGTGCAGCTGTGTGATGTCAAAAGCAACACTGTTTAGAGGTAAACATGGTGTCTGGCACTATTTTAATCTTCTGGTGGTGGTTGTGAGATTTTAAAAACTAAATGAGTATCAATTCTGCAGGAAGACTCTGCCCACACCAACAGAGTTTAAAAGGTCAATATTTTTCTCAATGAAGACACCCAAGACACATTTGTAAAATTTCCAAGAGACCTAAAGCAGAGAGGAGCAATTTGTCTGACCCTTGATCCAACGAAGTTTCAGTTGGACTTGACAGGCTGGAAGCACCGATGAAAACAAGAAGATGAAATGAAACTCAGAAAAATGTAAACAACTCATTTTGTCTGGAAAAAAAAAAATCAATGCCAGGGTGAGGGAGGCTTGGTGAAAAGAATGAAATTTTAACTGCCTGAGAACTCAGCATGGTTGTGTTGACTTAGGCCTATTCTGTTTGCAAGGAGTTGTGCTGTAGACTAAAGACACTAGGGAAGGGTTAAGGAATCCCAGGGAAGAAACACAGGGAGTCAGTCTCACCTGCCCGTGGTCAGTCTGGCCTCCCAGCCACTACGTCTAACTTGGCGCTGGGTCAAAGGCAGCCACCGCCACCAGTGCTGCCAACAATGACATGAAACAAAGCATTTTTTAAAACACCCCAAACTTGTCCAAATTTCCTAAGTCATCAGGAACTGAGCTGTTTGTAGCGCAGCCTAAGAATTAATCTATTTCTTTTTGCATTTCCCCTTCTGGGATTTTGAGGACAACGTCTATTTTAGACAGTAGGTAGTTTACAAAGAAATGAAAGTTTGTTTTATTTCCCTCTTTCCCTCTATAAAGAAATCAGAGCAAACGAATCACTTGCAATTTTGTTGAAATCTTGAGTTGCATTTTGCAACTTGTTTACTCTGATTAGGGAAGTGAATTTATTAAAAATTTAAGCTACCTGAGAACTATAGATACTTTGTATACTAAATTTTTTTCATTTTATGTTACTTTGTAACCTTTGAAATTGAACACATAATGATGTGTTTACTTTTTCATTAAATATTTTTCTACAATAGTGGTTTTTGAACCTTTTCAGCAGTGAACTTTTTCTTAAAAAAATGAAATCTTAATGAGTATCTATTGCTATGTAACAAACTATTTGAAACTTAGTGGCTCACAAATATTACAATTGCTTATTCTTTCAGGATTCTGCAAATTCTAGAGGTTCCACAAGGAAGAACTTGTCTCTGCTGAATGCAATGCCAGGTGTGGAGGCTGTGGGAGCCATTTTCAAGGTGGCTTCACTCACTTGGGGACCCAAGTTACCTAGGGCCCTGAAAGCCGTCATTGGAAGAACTTTGGCTTTTGCCCTTTGTGAGATGGGAAGCCACTGGAGGGTTTTGGGCACAGGAGTGACATGATCTAACTTAGTGTTCACAAGATTACCTTGACTGCTCTGTTGAGAACAAACTTTAAAAAAGAGGTGGTCTGTCAAAGGGAGGAGCAGGGGGACCACTTAGGAAGCGATTGCCATACCCAGGTGAGAGTGCCTGGCGGCTTGGACAAATCTGGCAGCAAGGGGAAGGAATGAGGTGATTGATTTGAGTTAATATTCATCTGTGCTTTCTCCTACTTATTTTATGGAATTATTGCACTATATGGGGTTAATTGAGTGTAAGTTTGAGGTAGTCATCAACTCGACTAATATTTATTGACCATATTTCTTCATCTTGTGGTTTCACAGTGCAGGAAACCACTGACAACTCAAGATGTATCTGGAGTTTTGATTAGCTCAGGTAATATCTGAGCACCTGCTCATAAATTCACTGGTCTTCTCCTAATAGTGATGTGACCCTGACTGTGGTGTGGTTTAGTCGCTTAGTCATGCCCGACTCTTGCGACCCCATGGACTGTAGCCCACAAGGCTTCTCTGTCCATGGGACTTCCCAGGCAAGAACACTGGACAGGTTGCCATTTCCTTTTCCAGGGGATCTTCCTGACCCAGGGAGCAAACCCAGGTCTCCTGTGTTGCAAGTGGTCTCTGCATTGCAGGCGGATTCTTTACTGATTGAGCCACCAGGGAAGCCCGTGACACTGATTAGCGCTTTGCAATTTAGACTTCTTCATGGTAAATCCAGCTCTTCTCCAGTCAGGAATGTACCCCTGCAGTGGCAGGAACTTTATCTAAATGACCCTTTTGAGCCACCATCTTCCCTTCACAGCTGCCCCGTCAGGGCTCAACAGACGTGGGTTTGACTAAATTGCCTCCCATTGGCCTCCATGCAGGTTGGAGCAATATGGAGATTCCTAAGAATAGATCCAATTCTTGAAAGCCTCTGAGCACGGCGCTCTCTCCTGGGCTACTTTTGGCTTTTATTTTCTTCTTCTTCTTCTTCTCTCTTTCCCCCATCAGGGAGCCCCAGTGTTCTGCAGCTGTTACATCAGCCGGATGCCAGATGAGCAGAACAAAAGATGCAACTTGGTGACTATTCCCATCTGTACTTCTCCTAAGCAAACAGAACAGATGCCCTTAGCAACGGGGCTCTCCTGCTCAGGGCAGGGGAAATATACCCTGAAGGGGAAGTTTCCCTTCTAAAAGCTGACAGAACCATGTAGGACGGCAAGGAACATTGCAAAACAGAACATTAAACATTCATGGACTACAAAGCCTTGGAGGTTTAAGCTGGGAGTCAACAGAGAGGTTCTAATCTATGTAAACGCTGTACATGCGGAATGCCAGCAGAACTTTGGGCTTTATTTGGATGAGTTTTTCACTGCCTCCCTCAGGAAAGAGGGCTATGCCGGCAAAAAGAGATACTGTCGTTTTCTTCTGAACTCAGAAGTAAGGAGCACTTCCTAGGAATTCCTTGAGCTGGCTGGTTCCCACCCTCGGATCTGTGCTCCAGCCTGGCTGGGTCCTGCCCTTCTTGCCCTGCTCTCAGGAGAGAGCAAGCCAGTCTTGGAGAAGCCTCCCTGTCCCCTTCTCTCTCCTGAAGGCTGTCAGCCAGAGCCCAGTGCTGAGTGAGACAGAGCAGAGTTGGGGTAGGAACATGTGCTCACTAAAATAATTGCAAATTATTTACTGTGGGCCAGACAGGCTTTTATCTGACCTAGGTGCCACAGTAGTAAAGAATCTGCCTGCAAGTGCAGGAGACACAAGAGATGAGGGTTCAATCTCTGCATCAGAAAGATCCCCTGGAGTAGGAAATGGCAGCCTACTCCAGTATTCTTGCCTGGAAAATTTCATAGAGCAAGGAGCCTGGCAGGCTACAGTTCATAGGTTCGTGAAGAGTTGGACACAACTGAGCATACACAGAGACAGGCCTTATTCTTTTATTTAATTCTCACAGCCCTGTAAAGTAGGATTATTGCTATTGTTTTATAGACAAGCCGACTGAGGCCTGAGGCTGAAAAGTCAGTTGCCCTGTGTCATAGAGGGGGTCAGCCACAGAGCCAGAATTTGCTCCAGGCAGTCTACTCCAAGTGTAGATTATTTGCTGTCAAGCTATAACTTGCCCTGACTCTCATTTTTAGAATGGAAAGAAGAGATGCTTAGAGATGTTAAGAAGAAATAAGGAATTCTCCTTACATGATCATCCTCTTCTGCCATCATTAAATACTGAAAACTTTTTTTTTTTTTCCAAAGAGGAGTAGTGCTTCAACTTCCATTTGGATATCCATTTCTTCGCCTGACTCTATTTCTGCTTCTGGGGGGTGATCCTTGATCCAGACCTCGGTAATCAAAACACTGGTGACTATTCCATGGTAAGGAGATTGGAGTGACAGCTTTTGTTTGAGCCTGTAGGGAAAGAGTATCATTCTGTTCTCACTAGTTTTGAGCCAGGGAGGCGGCAGCTCCTGCTGCTGTTGGCATCCTCTTTATGACCATGAGGAGAGGTCGTCTGAGAACTGAGTTCACACAGCAAGTAGAGACAAGTGGACGGAGCAACACTAGAACCTGAACTCACCCTCCAAGCATCTGAACCAAGCCACACACTCTTCAGTTATGTGCACTCATAAATGTTCATTTTTGGTGATGTCAGTTTGGGGGAGGTTAACCACTACTCGTAACCAAAAGAATCCTATGGGTACATTAAACCTTTTGTAAGTGTGCGGTTGGTGCTAAAGTCTGGGCTGTAACTGAGCAATTAAAAAGGTCCCTGGGTCTCAGTGGGAGATCAGAGGCTTGAGGAGAGCTGCAGGGCTTGGGTGAGTATAGATTAGAGCCATGGGAATAGTATAAACAAATATTTGTGTGGCCTTTACCAAGCACCACATACTATTTTAAGTGTCTTTTATCTGTATTAGTTAATTTAAGTTACCGTTATCACCACTTTTTAAAAAGATGGAAACCAAAGACACAGAATGGTAGAGAACATGTCCAAGATCACACAGCTATGGAGCTGGGAATATAGTGATGCTGGGCTCCAGATGGAGCCCTCTTGCTGGGGCATACCCTCAGCATTCCCCACTCCCCACTCCTCCTGACTTTCATCCAGACAGCAGAAGCTCCAAGTGCTTCCAGGCGATACAGGAATATGCCTGTGGAATAGAGTTTGTTTTGTGTTTTTTTTAAAGAACTACTTTTAACAATGAAATTCAGAAACACAGGTGAAAATTCAAGGTCAGTGGTTAAGGAAACTGTGAACTGCATGAGTAGAGACAAAGACTCTCACGCCTCAGTTTTCCCTCAGACTCACTGGTCTACCCCTGACATGGAAGGAACAGGAACAGAGGGCAGTGGACAGGCACCCAGTGTGGCCAGCTCCGGGTAGCACTCCCACTCTCTAGGCCGCATTGACCTCCATCAGTCCCTGCCTGTTTCTCCAGTCTCTGCCCTTCACAGACCCCAGAGGCAGCCCACTGAGCGCTCCCCAGTGAGGTCTGCCCACCCCCGTTTCAAGGGAGGCTCACCTATGGCTGGCAGGAAGACCTTGGCCCAGCCCCCGTGGAGACTCAGCCTCCTTGAGGCTCGTGGAGCTGAGGGTGAGCTCTGGCTCTCGTCTGCATCTCCAGCAGGGAGCCTGGCCCACCGTGGATGCCAAGTGTTGCGTGATCGGAGAGGCCTGAGTGTTGGGCTTCTGGTTTGCTCATTGCTGCTTCCTGGGTCAGCCTCGCCATTGAATCCCGGCTCCCCTTTGCCCCAGGAGCCAAAGTGCTGAGTTCACCCATGTGACAGCAATGTCCAGAGGACTTAACGTGTGTGTTACGGCCCTCCTGTGCCCGCCCCCCGTTGACACATTCCCTGGGGAGTGACCATCTCCCTCACACCCTACTGCTGTAATGTGCTCCCTTCTCTGGAACTTCAGGTGCTAGCAGCTGCCTGATTGACCCCTGAGCTGGCCCCACCTGTTGGATGTCCTGGCTCGTGGACTGGTACTCTCTTGTCCCCCAGGCCCACCTCTCTCTCCATCTTGGATGCAGAGCAATCTCAGGCGGTCCTAGTTGTCTCCAGCTTCTTGCCTGGCACTTCGACTTCCGTGGTGGCTCAGATGGTAAAGCATCTGTCCACAATGGGGGAGACCCAGGTTCAATCCCCGGGTCAGGAAGATCCTCTGGAGAAGGATATGGCAACCCACTCCAGTACTCTTGCTTGGAAAACTCCATGGATGGAGGAGGCTGGTGGGCTACAGTCCATGGAGTTGCAAATAGTCAGATACAACTGAGTGACTTCACTTTCACTTTCTTTGTCTCAAATCCTGCTACCAGGAGGGGCTGTGCTTTGCACTTGGATTCTTGTACTGACTCCTATTGGTTGGTCATATGGGCCCTTCAGACTCCACTTCATCATGTCCTGTGAGGCAGAACTGGAGCACAGACCAAGAGAAGCAAGCAGGATAAGCTACTCTCCTAGGGCCTCTGAAATGGCTTGAGGTGTTCCAGATGGGTCACTAACACAGGTGGCCTCTGCCCCCAGCCATAGAACTCACTCTAAATATGATGGTTTGTACCTCTGGGAAGACTCAGGATTCCAGAGCAGTGATATTTCCTTGGCTGGGCCTGGTGGGGATTAGCACTCTCAGCCAATTCTTGATTATCTGCAGGAGAAGGAAGAAGATGGACCACTGACATTTCCAAATAACCTTGGAATTTGATCTGGCCAACAGCTCTGAATGTCCCCTGTTGGAATCTTTCCAGAGCAGCTACCAAGAAGTCAAATCTATGTACTTGGCTTTTAAATCCTTTCTTCTTTACTTCTGCAGTGTTTTGTTTTTTTTTTTTTTTTTGCCTCATGGGAAAGAGGTCTCCAGCAATGGACAAAGAATGAGGGGAACAGCAAGAGGACTAATAAGGCAGTGTATTTTGTTGTAATTAACAGGAAATCCAACTCTAACTGGCTTAAATAGTGGAAGACATTTATTTAGTTAGAAGAATACAAAGTCTGGTGGTTGGGATGGCTTCAAGTTGGGTTTGCTCCAGCTACAGCAGGCACCAGGGCTCCATTTCTCTCCTTCTTCATCCCACAGTGTGGACTCTACCCTTAGATTTTACATGGTAGTCCCTGGCTGTTCTAGGCCCTTCCTTCATGCTAGCCAATAGCTATGAAGTGTCAGAGACTTCAAACTCTCTGATGGAAGATATCATGTCTTCTTTAGCTCCTGTTACTGACCCTATTGATTCAGACCCCAATAAGGGTCCTCCTGCTTGCACCAATAGAATGAGACTGAATTTGGTTCAGAAGCAAAGGAAAGCTTCATTATGGGATCAGAGAAAGGAGAGGTGGGAGATCTTGCTCTACAGGGCATGCTTTCCCTGACAAGCAGTGGAGAGGGATGCTTTGTAGGGTTCTGGCCCTGGGGTGGGGGGTTGGATGGATGGTGGGGTTGAGTACTGGGCGCAGCCTCTCTGCACACCACCTGCTGCTACTGCCATCTTGGATTGAGGCGCATGTACACTTCTGTACATGGCTGGCTGTGCATTAGGCACAGCAGTTCGGCGCTGGGAAATCTAACCCAGTGCAAGTTCTCTGCACACAGGCCCCTACAGGCAAGTGAAACTAGACAAAGCACAAAAGCTGGACCTTGTCTTATCACCTAGATTCTATCTTATTTCCCCCTTCCCTCCAGTGGGTTCTGCTGGTGACAAATCTCTCCTCTGTCTTCCATCTTGCTTCTCATTCTTTAAATTTTTTTTTTTTAAATTTACCTATTTATTATTTTTGGCTACACTGGTTCTTCATTGCTCTGTGCGGGCTTTCTGAGGTTGCAGTGTGTGGGCTGGTGCACCGGCTTCTCTTGTTGTGGCTCATGGGCTCAGTTGCCCTGTGGCAGGTGGGGGTCTTAATTCCTGAACCAGGGATTGAACTTGTATCCCCTGCATTAGCAAGCAGGTTCTGAACCACTGGACCACAGGGGAAGTCCCTTGCTTCTCATTCTTGAGGGATGCTGTGGGTCTGCTAAATTTGGGTGTGTTGTCGTAATCCTAGGGAGGGGAACAGAGCTTCTCCCCTGCAGCCTTTAGTGCTCTTTGATTGTCCCCCCAGGCCTCAGCGCTAACTGTAGCTATGAGCAACCAGCATTTGGCGTTTTACAGATTCTAACCTTTTGGAGTCAAAGGACATGAGACAATTTAAGATACAGGCCTGCATATCAGCAAGAGAACAATGGTTGTGAATGAGCCCAGGAAAAGTAGAAACCAAGCGATGCTGGGGAGGGTCTGTTTTACCCTTCTCCATGTTTGTTCAGCCAGATAAGACTGACAGCCTCCTGTTAGCCAATTTGCCTTTTTTTCAGTAGCCTGTCTGTACTCTCCTCAATTGGGTCGCTTGCAAGGACATAAAAGACAACCTGATGTATGAGCCAGAGCAAGAGCCCTCCCTGGTAACCTAGATAACCTAGATCACCTGGTTACAAGTAGTCAGGAGGGATCTGCTGCCCCAGGTTGTCTCTCTGGAGGGTGGGGCTGGGGAGCTCTTCACTGGAGTGTGATGTGCCCAAACAGTGATGCTTTGCAGCTTCGGGGCAGAATGGGTGCTTAAGATCACCAAGTAGAGTCTGTTCCACTTAGAAGTGAGCTGATCTTGTACATTGCTGGTTTTCCAGGGTTTTGGGTGCATCCCATTTTCTCTTCCGAGGCGGGTAGAGAACCAGTCAGTGGGTGGGGACAGCACATGGTTACCATATGCCCTGAGGACTTCCACTGTTTCTCCTACCTAGAGGACACGCTTGAGTTGTTTATTTCAAGGAGGTTAAAGTGTCCCTTCTCTGGGGCTTGGGGAACAGTTTACCATATAAGCGTCCAAATGCACTTTAACTTTAACTTATCCCTTGGGGCTAACTGCATATAAAGCAGAGCAATCAGAGTTGGCCAACATAATTTGACTGAGGCCATTTTAAGGTCTGTTTGGATCTCTGCTTTCTTCCACTGGGGTCTCTAGGCTGAGTGCCATAAGGGTGTTGTCATCTGCATATCTGAGGTTATTGATATTTCTCCCAGCAATCTTGATTCCAGCTTGTGCTTCTTCCAGACCAGCGTTTCTCATATGTACTCTGCATATAAGTTAAATAAGCAGGATGACAATATACAGTCTTGGTGTATTCCTTTTCCTATTTGGAACCAGTCTGTTGTTCCATGTCCAGTTCTAACTGTTGCTTCCTGACCTGCATATAGGTTTCTCAAGAGGCAGGTCAGGTGGTCTGGTATTCCCATCTCTTCCAGAATTTTCCACAGTTTATTGTGATCCACACAGTCAAAGGCTTTGGCATAGTCAATAAAGCAGAAATAGATGTTTTTCTGGAACTCTCTTGCTTTTTCATGATCCAGCAGATGTTGGCAATTTGATCTCTGGTTCCTCTGCCTTTTCTAAAACCAGCTTGAACAGCTGAAAGTTCGCGGTTCATGTATTGCTGAAGCCTGGCTTTGAGAATTTTGAGCATTACTTTACTAGCGTGTGAGATGAGTACAATTGTGCAGTAGTCTGAGCGTTTTTTGGCATTGCCTTTCTTTGGGATTGGAATGAAAACTGACCTTTTCCAGTCCTGCTATTCCAAAAGGTAGATTCAAACAATTGCTAATCAGGAAAGGGAGGGGATACAAAACAAGAAAAATAATCAAATGTTGGTACAGCCTCCAGATATGGTCCTGGTTCCTACTAAAAAAAAAAAAAATATATATATATATATATATATATATAAAACAATGTCTTTAAGTTCTTATACAAAACTAGAGCCCCCACCCAGGTAAAAGATGGTAACGCAGACTGAACACAAGATTCCTAGAGCACAGCTCTGTTGTCTCACCACCAACCAATCAAAAGGGGTCACAAACCCTAAAACCCTCACCCTAAATGTTGCCTTCTGTTTCCAGGGTCCAGAGATGACCATCCTGTTAGGTCTCCTGTTTGGCTTCTGTCTATTTCGTCTCTCAGAGGGGCCAACAGTTTCAAACTAAATTGCTGTTATTACAAAGGTAAAACTGGTATTTTTTGCTGGTTTCAGGCAAAAAATACCTTGACTTAGATCAGATAGAGAGAGAGACTTCTGCTCTACTAGACAGGCCTATGCCCATACACAACAGAAAAAAGTTACAAAAAAAGAGACCTCCGCCCCAATTCCCAAAATGTATCTTGAGTATAAAGTCTCTCAGAGGGGAGTTGTAAGGGGAAGCACACTGACTGAAGCCGCCCACCCTGGCAAGGCCCTTTAGTAACATTCACATGAGTTGTTTTATGACAGGAGATCCTGGTAAGGAATACGGAACTAATAAGCCACCACCAACCGAAAGAGCTCAGGAAAGGTCAAAAGGAGACACCGCGTGTCCGTCCACTTCCCAGAATCCCTCTCGCTAGCATCCATCTTGGCTGGGCGATGCATGTACCACCAGGAAAGACTCTGAATTAGAATGGTTGGCTAAAGACAACCCAGGAACTAATCCCATCACCATAAAACCACTGTGGCACAGCTGTTCTCCTGGGTTCCCTTACCCTACTGCTCTCCATCCAGGTGCCCTTTCCCAATAAAGTCTCTTGCTTTGTCAGCACATGTGTCTCCTCAGACAATTCATTTCCAAGTGTTAGAGAAGAGCCCAGTTTCAGGCCCTGGAAGGGTCTCTCTTCCAACAAAAACTTCATGGCAAATAGATGGGGAAACAATGGAAACAGTGACAGACTTCATTATTTTGGGCTCCAAAATCACTGCAAATGCTGAGTGCAGCCATTAGTTTAAAAGATGCTTGTTCCTTGGAAGAAAAGCTATGACCAACCTAGACAGCATATTAAAAGCAGAGATATTACTTTGCCAACAAAGATCCATCTAGTCAAAGCTATGGTTTTTCCAGTGGTCATGTATGGATGTGAGAGTTGGACTATAAAGAAAGCTGAGTGCAGAAGAATTGATGCTTTTGAACTGTGGTGTTGGAGAAGACTCTTGAGAGTCACTTGGAATACAAGGAGATCCAACAAGTCAATCCTAAAGGAAATCAGTCCTGAATGTTCATTGGAAAGACTGATGCTGAAGCTGAAGCTCTAATACTTTGGCCACCTGATGCGAAGAACTGACCCACTGGAAAAGACCCTGATGCTGGGAAAGACTGAAGGTGGGAGGAGAAGGGGACAACAGAGGATGAGATGGTTGGATGGCATCACTGACTTGATGGACATGAGTTTGAGCAATCTCCTGGAGTTGGTGATGGACAGAGAAGCCTGGTATGCTACAGCCCACAGGATCGCAGAGTCATTCATGACTGAGCGACTGAACTGAACTGAACAATGATGATGAAGGTAATGATTATGGTGTTTCTGTATATGCATGTTAAGTCCCTTCAGTCATGCCTGACTCTTTGTGACCCTATGGACAGTAGCCCACCAGGCTCCTCTATCCATGGGGATTCTCCAGGCAAGAATACTGGAGTGGGTTGCCATGCCCTCCTCCAAGGGACTGTCCCAATCCAGGGATTGAGCTTGCATCTTTTGAGTCTTCTGTATGGTCAGGTAGGTTCTTTACCACTAGCACCACTTGAGAAACCCATGATGTTTCTACGTACCTGTTATGAATGATTTTTTTTTCCATCTAAGTCATCTAAGTTTTAGACTTGCCTCAGTACTGCAGGGTGCTGCCAGTGACAATTCAGGATGGAGGCATGCCCCAGGGTTCCAACAGCAGGCTGTTTTCCTGCAATGTCAGCCGCCACCTGGGTTCATAGCTTCCCCTGTAACTCCTTGCTTCCAGGTCACTTGAGGGGGACTGCCCTCCACTCTCCTTACCGTGGCACAGGTGTGGGGGCTGGGGGTGTGGGAGCCAACAGGAATGACTTGTGGGACAGCCTGGGTGGCACTGGGTGTGGTTGGTCCTCAGGAGTAGAGGTGAGAAGAGGAGCAGGAGGCCTGGTCATGGTTCCTTGGGAAAGAAGGGGTCCTTTCAGCTTCTTGGATTGTGAAGCTGGATCCACATCTGACCTTCCTCCCCAGGCAGAGCTGCCAAGTATGGCCCTGAATGTGAGATACCCACCAGCCCGGGATCAATCTCCTTAGGTCCCATTGCTCACCTGAGATGCTTCTCCAACAGGCTGATGCAACCTTTGTTTTCAGGTCACTAATGTCAGGATGCCATGAGGCCTTGCCAGGCTGGGGCTCTCTCCTTCCAGCTGAATTCAGTTCCTTCTTACATACCCAGCAGGGCCTCTTAGGTTTCTGCCAAAGGAGACTGCTATAAATTCAATTGTCCCACTCCCAAAATTCATGCTTTGAAATCTAATCCCCAGTGTGATGGTTTGCAGGTGAGGATTTTGAGCAGTGGTGAGGGCATGAGGGTCAGCCCTCACAAATGGGATTGCTGCTGCTAAGTTGCTTCAGTCGTGTCCGACTCTGTGCGACCCCATAGACGGCAGCCCACCAGGCTCCCCTGTCCCTGGGATTCTGGGTTGCCATTTCCTTCTCCAATGCATGAAAGTGAGAAGTGAAAGTGAAGTCTCTCAGTCGTGTCCGACTCTTAGCGACCTCATGGACTGTAGCCCACCAGGTTCCTCCATCCATGGGATTTTCCAGGCAAGAGTACTGAAGTGGGGTGCCCTTGCCTTCTCCCACGAGTGGGATTAGGACCCTTATAGAAGGGACCCTGGAGAGCACCCTTGCCCTTTCTGCCATGTGAAGACATGGGGAAGGCTCTGTCTATGATCCAGGAAGCAGGCCTTGACTAGATGCTATAACTTCCCTGGTGGCTTAGATGGTAAAAAATCTGCCTGCAATGTGTGAGACCTGGGTTTGATCCCTGAATCAGGAAGATCCCCTGGAGAAGGGAATGGCAACCCATTCCAGTATTCTTCCCTGAGAATCCCATGGACAGAAGAGCCTGGCAGGCTACAGTCCATGGGGGTCACAAAAAATCGGACATCACTGAGTGACTAACACTATCACTTTCACTCGTCATCTTGATCTTGGACTTTTCAGCCTCCAGAACTATGAGAAATAACCTTCTATTGCTTGTAAGCCACCCAGTCTATGGTATTCTAACAGTCTGGACAGAGTAAGACAAGGATGGAGGGAGGAAAATCCAGAGAAGCACAGAGAAAGTGAACTGGAAAGAGCCTGGGGATAGGGGTCAGTTCATTTGGGTTCAAATCTCAGCTCTTCTGCTGGTAGCATTTATGTTTAGAGAACTGCCTAATCCATTAGTTTCCGTAGCTATAAAATAAGAATTGCTAATATATGCATTACCTGTCTGGCAGCATTGTTGTGTTTAAATCCCATGTTCACCAATTCCTATGAAGGAAGCCCATGATTTATTCTCAGCTTCCTCACCTGTAAAATGGGGTCACAAACCTCCCTCAGAGCATTGTGGTGAGGCTTAACTGAAGTAAGGGATGCAAGTTGCTTGCTACAAGGAGGCTATCGGGATTTCTAAAGTCTAAGATGCTTTCATGTTCGACGTTAGGGAAGAAGCCCTATTTTCCTTGGGAATTGAGAAGGGCTTAGATGCAAACTGGGGTCTGCCTGTGGGGCACATTGCAGGCACTGAGGGGAAGGCAGTTGCCCCACAGCACCCTCAGGGCCCCCCGGGGGCAGAATCTAAGAAGCAGGAGGAGCGCTTGAGGATCTCAGGTGGAAATGCACAGAGGAAGGAAGTGGACAAAGGCCATCTTAAGGCTGGCCACCACCTTTGCTTGGGCTGCTATTCCTCAAAGGGAGCTTTGTTCAGCTGAGGGTGCTTCATTTCAAAGCAGACCAGGGATCCCAAAGGTTACATCTCCTGGTGGCTGGCTCTTTCAGTTCATAGACCAGCTCTTTCTTTTTTCCAGGGCATACATAGGTGACCAGGGCTACTGGGTCAACTATGTACTGGAGTTTATTAACCATCTTTTTCAGGAAGTTAACTGTTGGTGAAAGCAGTTAACTTCTAAGTTCTTCAAAGAAGCAATTGCCATTTTCATCAGAATCTCTGGAGATTCTTTTTAAAGCACACATATCTCTGTGTGTTTAGAATTAGACATGGAATAGGAATTAGAATGGAATAGGAAAGCACTGGGAACCTGCATTTGCAGAGGGCCCCAGAGATAGAGGAGCCTGACAGGCTACAACCCATAGGGTCACAAAGAGTAGGACACAATTGGATGACTGAGCACAGTCACTCACAGCAGCTGGGTCTTCTGTCTGGAGAACCATAGACTGATGCAAAAGGAATGGGACATCTCATTAAGTATTAAATTCTCTTAACACCTTTCCCCCCAAAAACAATCCTTTGCTCTCAGGATTGGCTTCATGGGTAGAACCTCCCAGGCTTAGAAAGGTCCAATTTTTGGTTTAATGCTCTTGCTATTGCTGTCTTTGAAATTCTTAAATTTTTGAATGAGGAGGCCCTGACTTTTCATTTTGCATCGGGCTTCACGAATTGTGTAGCGGGTCCTGTCCACTACACAGTTAAGAACTTCAGAAAGGATAGACTTGCCCAAGGCCACCCAGCTAAGGAGTGGAAATGGGTTTGGAATCCTGAGATATCTGACCCCAAAGTTCTGCTACCCCATGACTTTGAGATTCAAAAGGAATGGACTTTGATAGTGGAGTTCTGATTTCAGCCACCTTGTCAGGTTTCAGGGTGAGAGAAAGGCCTTCCCCAGGCATCTTATCTACAACAGGAAGGTTTTCATCAGTGCTACTACTCATAAGGGTAAGACCAATGTATAAATTAATTCAGCTTCAGGGTAGGAAAGTTACTGTGTAATTCCAGGTTGGCAGCCCCTGGAGGGAGAGAGTAAAGAATGCCTCTCTTCCCCCTCCCTCATTGTAGCTTTACTATGCACAGAAGATAAGGCAAAGAGGTACAGGGGACAAGATCTAGAGCCAAAGGTGTGTGTCGGGGGGTGCAGTCCAGAACCACTATGCCACTTATTAGATGAATAGCAGAGAGTAATGGGTCTCTTGGGCTGCAAGTCCCAGTTTTTTTATCTGTAAAATGAAGTGATGCAAACACAACCAATATCCAAGTTTGTGGTGAGGGTCAGATGGCCAGATGGACTTCAAAATAGTATGTCAAGGTCAGTACAAGCTCTATGAACATTTGTGACTCATAGGCTTGGTTGGTATGTGCATAAGGAAGCAGTTTGGCAAAAAAGAGGGACACCTGGGTCATGCTGAGGATGGTCTCACCTCAGGGCAGGACCTTTGCTGTCCCTAAGATGGAACTGGAGTCCGAAGTGACTTGGGGTGGGAAAGAGGTGGGAGGAGTGGGTGCTGTAGGGATTGGGACTCTGGTTGCTTCAGACTTTGCTGCTACAAAAGAAGGCAGAACTACCAATAGCAGTAATAATAATTACTGGGCTTCTCTGATGGCTCAGATGATATAAGAATCTGCCTGCAATGCAGGACACCCGGGTTTGATTCCTGGGTCTGGAAGACCCCCTGGAGAAGGGCATGGCAGCCTGCTTCAATATTCTTGCCTGAAGAATTTCCATGGACAGAGGAGCCTGGTGGGCTGCAGTCCATGGGGTTGCACACAACTGAGCAACTAACGTGCACACACAATAATAAAAATAATAGTTTTTTAAAAAAACCTACGATGGGGCAGGACAGCAGAGGACTCAGGAATGCAGAAACAGGCTCTTCAGTTGAGATAGAGGTGTTTGGGGCCAGCACAGTTTTTTGGTTGTTAGGTAAGGACTCCATCACTTACCAAGATCGGTGAAGACCCCAGTTTTGTGTCAGAGCCAGGCGTGGGCCAGAGCAGTTTGAGAGTCAAGGAGAAGCAGAAATCAGGCCCCTGAGAAAGAAGTCTGTTAGACCTCAGAGGCAGTGTTATTGTTTTGTTTTGCTTTTAAAGCAGCATTTTACTCATAATCTTTGCTTCTAAGACCATGGGGCTAAAATAAGTGCTCAGAGACTATAGAGAGCAAAGGCTCTGGGCTCCCTGGAACAAAAAGACTCTGAAGGCCTGAGGCTAAGCCAGGTAGAGAACAGGCGGAGGTGGAAGGTCAGAGTGGTTCCCAGTCTGCACAGCCAAGGTCAGGTCCCCTAGACCTCAAATCTGCCCTTGTGAGCAGGTGTGTGGCAAAGGGCCACATTAGCAAGCAGGTGCCAGGGGCAGCTTAAGGAGGCTGAGCAGGTGGGTACAGCCTGTGGGTGGAGGAGCCCACACAAATAGCCTGAAGGTACAAGACGTGTGAAAAGAGAAACACTAGCCTGATGCTACCGGGAAGTTTCACCGAGTTTCCCAAACTGGGATCCGATGGTCCTTGAACACCTACAGATGAATCTTGAACATCTGCAGGTTCTCTATAAGGATATCTAAAATTTTGCATTTTTATTTGATCATGACCTGAAAAGAAAAAAGTCAGTATAAGCATATTCTGGGTAATCTGGGTTAGTGACTTCTGATCTTTTTTTTTTTGGCATCCACCCGCAGAAGGAATCCATTTTACTGATGACCTGGTTTCCATACACTGATCTTCACGATCACATAAGCAGAGCTGACAGGCAGCCCATCCAGACCAGGGCAGCAACACCAGCTGTGAAAACATGAAAAGACTCCAAGCCAACGGGTGGATAGCTCTGAGCCTCTAGAGTGTCACCACCCCCACCTCCCTGATAGTCTTGGTGCCTCCTCTGCGGTCCTCCTCATCCACCTCACCAGCAGAGGGGAAGCGAACCGGGAGAGTGTAACAGCTTCCTGTCACTGCTGTAACAAATGACCACACACTGGATGGGTTAAAATAGCAGAGCTTTATTCTCCTGCAGTCCTTGATGCCAGAAGTCTGAAATCAGAGTCCCTAGGTCAAAACCAAGATGTTAACAGGGCTGTGCTTCTATCTGGATCAGATCTCCCCCTGCCTTTCTCTTTTAAGAACTTTTAAGAACACATGATTTTATGACTGTGCAAGTGTGGCCCACACAGATAATCCCAGATAATCTATCCATCTCAAGGTCTTAACTTAATCACTTCTGCAAAAGCCCCCTTTCCTTATAAAGTAACATTTACAGATTCCAGGGATTAGGATCTGATATCATAGGGAGCCCTTACTGGGTAACCACAGTGCCTGCAGGGCCTTGCTGCAGAAATGCAGTATCTCTTTGGACTGGTCACTCCTGTCTTGTGTATATGTGTGCTTGAAATAATTTTCTTTATACAATACTTCTTCTGACATCATGTGATATACTTTGATGTTTTTTTCTTTTCTATCATTTAAAAAATAGTTTTTAATCTAATTTTAGTTATCTTTCTTCCAGTTTTATTGACATATAATTGACATATAGCACTGTATAAGTTTAAGGTATCCAGCACGATGATTTGATTTACATGCATCATCATATGATTGCCACAATAAGTTTAGCGAATATCCATCTCTCATACAGACCTCAGATTAAAGAAATGGAAAATTATTTTTTCCTTGTGATGAAAATTCACACATGAGAGGATTTACTTTCTTTCATATATGATGTACAGCATATTAATTATACTAATTGAATTGTACTTTATATTCCCAGTATTTATTTTATAACTAGGAGTTTGTATCTTTTGACAGCCTTCATACCCTCGAGAGTCTCCTGCCTCTAGTAACCACAGATCTGACCTCTTTTTCTTTGTGTTTGTTTGTGTTTGAAGTATAATTGACCTACAATACTATGTTAGTTCATGTTATGCAACATTGGGAATCAATATTTCTATACATTTCAAAATGATCACCATGATAAGTCTAGTTGTCATCTGGCACCATACAAAGATATTGCATAATTGTTCACTATGTTCCTCATACTGCACATTTGATATTCATGACTCATTTATTTTGTAACTGGAAGTTTATCCCTCTTAATCTTGCTCACCTATCGCTCTCTTCCCCTCATCCTTGTCCCCTGGGGCAGCCACCTGTTGGTTCTCTCTACCTGGAACTCTGTTTCGTTGTGTTTGTTCACTTGTTTTGTTTTCAGATTTCACAAATCAGTGAAATAATAAGTATTTGTCTTTCTCTGTCTGACATTTCACTTAGCGTAATACCTTGTAGATGTGTTCATTTTGTCATTTGTGGCTGAGTAATATTCATATAAAATGCATCTTCTTTATCCATTCATCTACTAATGGGTACTTAGGTGGCTTCTATATATTAACTATTGTAAGTAATGCTTCGGTGAGCATTGAGGTCCAAATATCTTTTTGAGTTAGTGTTTTCATTTTCTTTGGATAAATACCTGAAAGTGGAATTGCAGGACTGTACTGTAGTTCTATTTTTAATTTTTTAAGGGAATTCCTAACTGTGGCTGTACTGATTTACATTCCCACCAATAGTGAACATCTGTTTTCCACGTCCTCACTAACACTTCCTCTTTGTTGTGTTTTTGATATAGCCATTCTGACAAGTGTGAAGTGATATCTCATTATGGCTTTGTCTATATTATATTTTAAAAAGTGCTTGCTGCACCCAGTATACTGATTTCATGGCCCACTATTAAGCTGTGGTTTATTTTGAAAAGCATTGCAAACTTTCTATGATGTAGTAACCTAGCAGTGCCACAGTTTCTACTGCCTCTAGTTGTGTTTTAAAGTATATTTTCTTTTAAAATTTATTTATTTATTTTATTTTGGGCTGCATGGGTCTTTGTTGCTTTGGGGAGGGCTTTCTCTAGTTGTGGTGGGCGAGGGTTACTCTTCGTTGGCGTGTGCTGGCTTCTCATCGCCGTGGCTTCTTTTGTTGCAGAGCACAGGCCCTAGAGCACGGGCTTCATTAGTTGTGGCCCTTGAGCTCAGTAGTTGTGGCGCAAGGGCTTAATTGCTCTGCGCATGTGGAATCTTCCTGGACCAGGGATTGAACCCGTGTTCCCTGCATTGGCAGGGAGATTCATATCCACTGCACCACCAAGGAAGTCCCGTAGTTGTGTTTTTATGACAGTGACACTAAATAGCAGTATGTAGTAGCAATAGCAGGCTAAAGAGAAAAGAACAGAGAGAACTTTAATATGTAAATGATGTTGAATTTTGAAGGTTTGCCAAGAATACATAATAGGGGCCGGGTAGTTTTAGATAGACTATAATTTAATAAATGGTGTTGAGGTAACTAGATATCCACATGCAAGAGAACGAAATCACATGTCTGTCCTATCAGGTACACTCTCAAAATGGATTAGAGACTAGATCTGGAACTGTAAAACTCACAGGGAGAAACACGGGGTAAAAGCTCCTTGACACTGGCCTTCACAGCATTTTTTTGGATATGACACCAAGGGCTCAGACAACAAGAGCAAAAAATAAATAAGTGAGACTATGCCAAACTAAAAGGCTTCTGCCCAGTAAAGGAAACAGTTCACAAAATGAATGGGCAATCTATGGATAGGGAGAAAATATTTGAAGACTGTATATCTGAAAATGAGTGATTACTCAAAATATATAAGGAACTCATACAGCTCAATAGCAAAAATAAGAACAGACACAAAACAAAAAAAAACAACAAAATAACCTGATTAAAAATTGGAAAAATGGCTTGAATTGACATTTTTCCAAAAAAGACATACAAATGACCAACAGTTATATGAAAAGATGCTCAATATCACCAATCTTAGAGAAATGCAAATTAAAACTACAGTGAGGTATCATCTCACCTGTTGCTCACTCACTCACTCGTGTTTGATTCTTTGAGACCCATGGACTGCAGCACGCCAGGCTTCCCTGTCCATCACCAATTCCCAGAGTTTGCTCAAACTCATGCCCATGAGTTGGTGATGCCATCCAACCATCTCATCCTCTGTCGCTCCTTCTCCTCCTTCCTTCAATCTTTCCCAGCATCAGTGTCTTCCTAATGAGTTTGCTTTTTGTATCAGGTGGCCAAAGTATTGGAGCTCCAGCTTCAGCATCAGTCCTTTCAATGAATCTCACTTTTTAGGATTTCTATTATCAAAGAGAGAGAGATAATAAGTATTGGTGAGGATGTGGAGAAAAGGGAGCTCTCGCTTATTGTTGAAGGGAGTATAAATTGGTATTGCCACTGTGGCAAATAGGATAAAGTTTCTCAAATTAAAAAAAAAAAAAGAATGCAACTATCATATTATTCAACAGTTCCTCTTCTGAGAATATACCTAAAGGAAGTAAAATCATACCTCAGAAAGATGTCTGTGCTCCCATATTCATTGCAGCATTATTCACAACAACCAAAATATGGAAACAAATTAAGTGTCCATTGATGGATGAATTAATAAAGAAATTATGGTATAAGTATACAGAACGGAAAATTATTCAGCCTTAAAAATGGAGATCCTGGCATTTGCAACAACACGGATGAACCTGGAAGACATTCTGCTAAGTCAAATAGGCCACACACAGAAAGAAAAAAATGGCATGATCTCACTTATATGTAGACTCTCAAAAAGTTGAATACATAGAAGCGAAGAGGAGAATAGTGATTACCATGTGTGGAGAGGTAGGAGAAATAGGGACATGCTGGTTAAAGATACAAAGTTAGAGTTATGTAAGATGAATAAGCTTGGAGGTCTCATATACAGCATAATGATTATTGCTAAGAACACTGTATTGAATACTGGAAATTTGCCAAGAGTAGATTTAAGATCACACACACACAAAGGTAACTATGTGAGAAGACGCATAAAGTAGCTCAACTGTAGTAATCACTTCACTGTGTGTGTGTGTGTATCAAGTCACTATGTTGTATACCTTAAAATACACAACTTTATTTTAAAATATGGAAATGATGCATTTGTGATAAGCAAAGACCATTTGGCATGTTGAAAAACTAAAGACGTGACTTTAGCTTGGATGGCAGAAAAGGATGGCAAGATTGAGCTCTCACGTGGCACACGATGGTGTAGGCTTGCCAAACTCTAAAGAGCTCCATGCAATGACAGTGCTCACCAGAGTCATATTTTGTTCAGAAAATTCATTTCAACAGTTTAAAACAGCATTGTCTGCCACAGTAAGTTAATACTGTTAGTTAAGATTTTCTAGTGCTGTTTGTACTTCATTTATAATCATTTATTGGAGAAGGCAGTAGCACCCCACTCCAGTACTCTTGCCTGAAAATCTCACGGACAGAAGAGCCTGGTGGGCCACAGTCCATCTGGTCGCTAAGAGTCGGACACGACTGAGCTATTTCATTTTCACTTTTCACTTTCATGCATTGGAGAAGGAAATGGCAACCCACTCCAGTGTTCTTGCCTGGAGAATCCCAGGGACAGAGGAGCCTGGTGGGCTTCCATCTATGGGGTCACACAGAGTCAGACTTGACTGATGCGACTTAGCAGCAGCAGCATCATAACCATTTATAAGGTTGTTTTGTTCTTATATAGTATATGGAAGCTGTAAGCCTAAGGATTTTTTAAACCCATTTTTATATTTGCACATGTCCAGGTAATATAAAAGAAAAATAATTTAAGACAATTTTAGGAGGGTGGTGGTGGTGGGAAAGCCACAAGAATTTTTTCTTCTGATACAATGAATAGTACATTCAAGTTTAAGAAAGACTAGTCTACCACCGGGAGTATAGTGAGATACATGAATATGAAAATGCACAGATAAAAATGGTGAAACAAAGAAAAGGAACAGCAGCAGTATCTTAAGCTTGAAAAATTAGGATTGAATCAAGGCAAGGAAAACTTGAGGAATAGCTTCAGCCAGCACCCTTCTAGAATATCCAGAGATGTCCCTACCAACAGAAGATGAAAAATCTAGATGGAAAATGATATAGTCCAAGTAGGAGGACAGCACAGAAACAGATCAACAAGGAGACTTTGCTTCCAATTACTCATAGTGAGAAGATGTAACCACTCCCTCAGAAGGACAGGCAGCAGTCACACAACACCTGTGTTTCATCTATTGACGCTAGATATGTGGGGCCTAACTTATCAGTTCAAAAATGTGGAAGCGTTGATTTACTTTGCTTCTTTTATTTTTTTATTTTTATTTTTTTTATAAATCTATATAGTTTTATTAAGACAAAAAACTGACAGTGTCGATATGAAGTTTACATTTAAACAAAAGTTTTCACAAAAACCTAACACATGCCTAAAAATCACAATGGAGTTCTAGATGTAGATCAAGAGATGTCAACAACTGATGGATCTCATGACGCAAGACAGCGTTTTGGATTTTAGTTAATTCTTAGGATTAAAAAATTTGTTTTGTTTTAAAGTGAACCACTGCCCCAGTATGAAAATTTACCTTCTCCTGAGACCAGGGCTTTTGAAATCATTCAACTCTTGAACTTGTGCTGTCAGTGACTGAACCCTGCCACCAATGGTTTCAAAGTTCAAAAAACAGAGGCTCCAAGAGTTTTCCACCCTATGAGCACCGGCCCTTGTCTTTCCCTACTCACTTAGCTCCTATACCACTCTCTGCCCTTCCCTAAATACTTCACCAGTGGCTTGGATGGAGAAGCTGATATTTGTAACTTCACAGTAGGAAAAGAAAGGGTCTTCTTGTCAGTTTCATGAGTAGCACCTCTTAGACAGAATGATCTGCCTGTGTATACACTCCAGTAAGACTTTTCCTCTTCAACCAGTTTCCATCCCCCAAATGGCAGCTTTGGTAGCTTCTTATTCCTTTGTTGGGAACAGCATTAAGCTCAGGCAGGGAATATCTTGGCTTCTAAGTTTCAGGCATTCACAGCTTTTAAACAGTCTCTCACAGTCCTCATTTAGGTTGCCAATAACATTTTTTTGAACACATACAATATTCTGGACACGGAACCCAATCATCATTAGTTGTTCTTTCCTTTGTTTCACCATTTCCCCAAATTTAAACAAAAATGATCCTAACCCATCTCCCTTCTTTCCCACCCCACCCCACCCACCCCAAATAATACACCAGTAATGGCCAAAAACTACACACATGCTACACTGTAAAAATGCAGAGTTAACACTACCAGGAAGAAGGCTGTGTGGGTTGTGGAGATGCTCTTTGAAGATCTACAGTATCTCTTGCTCTCCCACATCCCATTCTATGTTTTGTCCTTCATAGAAGGCCCTTTGCTTTTTTTTTTAAAGCAAAGTTCAGAACGGGTTGCCTTGAAACACTGACCCTCCTTCCCCTCCACCGGGATGGGTGTGCAAACTGTACAGCGTGAGCGGCTTTGCAGCCCTGGGCTGCTGTAGGGCACAGAAACTGCACTGGCTCTTCAAAGGACATCTTCTCAAGACACCTTCATGGTGTCAAGACAAGGAGAACTCCTTCTTTCCCCACTCGAAACCCACAGTCAGATGTGACAGGGGCTGGTATTCAAGAAAGTTAATTCTTATCATCTTTTTTGTCATCATCCTCTGAGGGGTAAGAATGCCACGTCAGCCCTTCCTCATAGAAGGATATGACAACCTGTGGGCACTTGACATTGGCTTCCTTGGCAGGGACCAGATCAGCCTCATCAGAGTTCTTCCATTTCATTAGGAACATGAGTTCTCCACTGGAGTCCGTAGCTCCAATAATCCACTCTGGTTCCAAACCTCGGGCAAAGCCCCGTGGCTTTTCTGACTCTTCTTTCTTCTTCTTTGGTTTGCTCTCCTCCCCCTTATCTTCCGAATCAGAATCAGCTTTGCGCTTGCCTCCCTCTGATTTATCTGTCTCGTGTGCTGTTTTCTGTGACTGCAGAAACTCAATGAGGTCAGGGCAATCCAGGTTCTCTTCTGGATCCCAGGTGTTATCCTCATCTGAGAACCCCTTCCACTTTAGGAGATACTCCACTTTGCCCTTTACCACTCGACGGTCTAGAACTTTTTCCACCACATATTCTTCTTCCTCTTCTTCTAGCACCTCCTCCACTTTCTTGTTTTGTTTTTTCCCCATAGTGCCCGCCAGCTTTCTGGTATAAAGAATGACACTGCTCGGGTCTTGCAGTCGTCAACCCTCCCTACGCTGGTTCAAGCATCCAGGCTGCCCCATCCGTCCTCTTCCCAATTTACTGTTTTCTCTCCAGCCCAATCCCCCAGCTGTCCACCCAATCCACGTAGCATTGTCCTGCTCTACTCAGGCCGAAGGGCGACCCGCAAATCTACTTTGCTTCTTTTAAACCTGTAGATTTGCTTTGGTTCTTTCAAAATAATTCTTCTGCTTCCACTGTAAAATAAAAAAAATTCACATGATGCCCACGTAGAACACTCCATATCAGTCAGACCATCTTGGAGCCAGGTACAGTCAGCTGTGAGTGAAAGGGTAGGTTGCCAACACACAGATGCTAGTTTCCGATCAACACTTCTTGGTAACTTTAATGATGTGAATATTTCTAGGTAACCCAGTCTTACAATGCCATCAGCATATCTCTAATAGTTGGCAGGACACTTGAGTTCTTAAAACCCAACCTGTTGGTTTCTCTGAAGAGAAAAATTGAATCCCAAAGGACAAGTTAGTTGAGGTCACCACATTCATGATGGAGCAACTAGAACCAAGGACTCTTGGCTCCCAGCTCAGATCTCTTTGCACTTATCTTTATTCCCATTTTGCATGCATGCGTGATGTCCCTTCAGTCCTGTCCAACTCTGCAACGCTATGGACTGCAGCATGCCAGGTTTCCCTGTCCTTCACTATCTCCTGGAGCTTGCTCAAACTCATGTCCATTGAGTCAGTGGTGTCCATCTCATTCTCTTTCACACCCTTCTCCTCCTGCCCTCAATCTTTCCCAGCATCAGGGTCTTTTCCAGTGAGTCAACTCTTCCCATCAGGTGGCCAAAGTAGTGGAGCTTCAGCTTCAGCATCAGTCCTTCCAAAGAATATTCAGGATTGATTTCCTTTAGGATTGACTATTTTGATCATTATTTGTATTTGGACAAAAATATTCTTAGATCCCTTTGAAATGACTCATGACAGGGTAAACTTGGAAGGAAGATACTTGTCTGAGGTCCTAATACAGTTACTCGGTTATTCATTCACTTAATTTTCTCTGAGCTTCCATTTCTTCATCTGAAAAATGCGATGACCTCCTCATCGGACTAATATGAAGACGAATTGAGACATGTACATGAAAGAATTTTGTGTGAATAAATCAAAGAGCATTTTCAGACATCACTCCATAAAGTGAAAAGTGAAAATGAAAGTTGCTCAGTCATGTCTGACTCTGTGACTCTCCAAGCCAGAGTTCTGGAGTGGGTAGCCTAACCCTTCTCCAAGGGATTTTCCCAACCAGGAATTGAACCCCAGTCTCCCGAATTGCAGGCGGATTCTTTACCAACTGAGCCACCAGGGATGCCTGTAAGATGGCAGCTAAGTCAGCAGAGCACTGGCTAATAGAATGATTGAGATGGAGGGCACACTCACGCTTGTTGTGTCCAGCTCTTTGTGACCCCATGGACTGTGGTCCACCAGGCTTCTCTGTCCATGGGATTTTCCAGGGAAGAATACTGGAGTGGGTTGCCAAAATTCAATGACAAGATGTGTACTTTCAGGCAGAGCTACATATCCTCTTCTGTGCCTCTATTTCTTCATGATAAATAAGAACAATAATAGCATATAGGGCTTCCCTTGTAGCTCAGTTGGTAAAGGGTCCGCCTGCAATGTGGGAGACCTGGGTTCAGTCCCTGGGTTGGGAAGATCCCCTGGAGAAGGGAAAGGCTACCCACTCCAGTATTCTGGCCTGGAGAATTCTACGGACTATAAGGTCTATGGAATTGTAAAGAGTCAGACACGACTGATCAACTTTCCTACAGGGTTTTTATGGGGGCAGTATGGATTCATTTCTATAAACTATTGTTTGGCACTTAATAAGTGCTCAATATATGTTAGCTATTATTATTTTCTTGCAGACTTGCTGATGGTGATATCTTTTTCACTGTTGTAAGTGTCTTCTTCATTGTTGTACTTACTTGGTGCTTTAGAAGTCAGCAAGCTTTAGTGCTTCTGGAAGCCGTAGATGGTGCCTTCACACCTCTCCTGGGAGTCCTGCCATTCTTAGTGCTGAAACAGGAGCAGCAGAGCTGCCTTCCTGAGGCAAACTGGCCACTAAACCCACCTGTTGCCCCCCTTTCCAAGGCCCAGGTACCATCGATGGGAGCCTAACCATCTGAGGACAAAGCAGTATTTGCACTGACCTGGCTCCTGCTCTTGTCTGAAGGGCAGCAGTGGCCCCAGGCCATGCCACCTCTTGCAGGGATCCTGGCAGAACACACAAGCCAAACAGGATCAGGGTGGGGCATGCCTTGGCCCAGGATCCACTGGCACCAGCTCACGAAAGGTGGGAACAGGGAGTGCCTCAGATGATTCAGTGAGTGGTATGTTTCCCTTTAAGCAGCTGCCAAAAGTGCCTCCTAGGCACCTGGTTAAGAGGCAGTAAGTACAGGGATGGCTGAAAGGCAACCCCTTTAGGGCCACTCAGATTTCTCTCACACCTCTGTGTACATATGTTTCACACCTCTGTGTACATATGATTCTGTCTGCTTAGAATGTCTTCCTCTACCTACCCAGGATTCTGCTGGGCAAAACTCTGCTTCTTGCTCATCCTTCAAGTCCTAATTCAACTGTGAGGAATGTTTCTGGGCTCTATCAGGAGACCTAGATATCTAAGCAGTAAACAACTGGTACTTATATGTATCTTCCATCCACTAGATACTTAAATATTCCATCTTATATACTTACATGCTCCATCCACCATAGCACATTAAAATTGTCTGCTGGAATATGGTCATCTCATTGGGATGCCTATCAACAGGCTTTCCTCCAGCCCTGCCCACAGACCCTTTCAAAGCGGTGAGTCTACAGTGATATGTTTCTACCTATGATCCTGCTTCCAACTATAACAAAGTGGACAAGGGGAGCTAATCTCCAGGTGGTTAGTGACCTGTTCAGTTCAGTGCAGTTCAGTCGCTAAGTCATGTCTGACTCTTCGCATCCCCAAGGACTGCAGTATACCAGGCTTCCCTATAACCAACTCCAGGAGTTTGCTCAAACTCATGTCCACTGAGTCAGTGATGCCATCCCACCATCTCATCCTCTGTTGTTCCCTTCTCCTCCTGCCTTCAATCTCTCCCAGCATCAGGGTCTTTTCTAATGAGTCAGTTCTTGGCATCAGATGGCCATAGTATTGGAGCTTCAGCATCAGTCCTTCCAACAAATATTCAGGACTGATTTCCTTTAGGATGGACTGGTTTGATCTTCTTGCAATCTAAGACCCTCAAGAGTCTTTTCCAACACCACAGTTCAAAAGCATCAATTTTCGGCGCTCAGCTTTCTTTTGGCCCAACTCTCACATCCACACATAGATCCACAGTGACCTGTGATGCGGACCATTTCAGATCAGATTCTGCCAGGGGTCTGAGGGTGAGACTCTAGCAATGAGCAGTAGGGACTCAAGCTGAAAGATCATGACACACAGAGAACCTGATGGAGTGGATGCTGTCATGTGCTGCTCAGATCACATTGGAAATGAAGGATTTTTCCCTTTGCTGCTGGGAGTGCTGCCAGTAGACAGTCCTCAGTTCTTAGCTCTCTTTGGGAATTGTCTCTATTGAAGGGTTCTCACTCTCACCCTCCAGCTCTTAATCCAAGGCCATACATCCTTCCCAAGGAAGCTGATATCTGATGACTGGTTGACACAGAAGCAGGGTCAACCTCATGGGAAAAATTTGAAGTACCATCTCAGCTTCAGAGTGACCTGTCTAGTTGGCTGAGACCTTCATCAATACTAGGGTGACCAAACATGCTGTTTTGCCTGGGATTGAGAGAGTTCCAGGGACATGGACCTTTCAGGGCTAGAACTTGGAAAGTTCCCAGCAAATTAGGACAAGCTGGTCACGTAAGTCAAGACTGCACTGCAATTTGACGTCTCTCCTCACCCTTCCCATCCACTTATTCTCCCTCCCACAGGTGGGCATTCCCTAGTAAACTTCTGGTCTGCTAATCTCCATGCCTTCCCTGGTGGCTCAGTGGTAAAGAACCTACCTGCCAGTACAGGAGATGCTGGTTCGACCCCTTGGATAGGAAGATGCCCTGGAGAAGGAATGGCAACCCACTCCAGTATTTGTGCCTGGGAAATCTTATGGACAGTGGAGCCTAGCAGGCTACAGTCCATAGGGTCACAAAGAGTCAGAGACGGCTTAGTGACTAAACAACAACAACTGCTAATCTCCATCTCAGGGTTTTTTTTTTCCCCTCCAGAAACTCAATCTGTGACCCTGGAGAAGCTATGATATAAAAGCTTAAATTTTGAGGCATTGGGAACTCTGAAGAAGCAAAATCTATAAGGCAGAGAGAAGTTTGTTAGAGGGACTCCAGAATCCCTTGGTGGTGGGACTGAAAGATGTTAACATTCTGGGGCTAGTAGTCATGTCAATAGCAGCTCTTGGGCCAAGAGTCCTAGAATCATCTTGGGTCCCTGGTAAATATACTTTCTTCATTCTTTCATGAATTACAATATTTTGCTCATTAGTTTACAATCATATATTTCCTTCATTGGACTATAAGTTTCTTAAGAGCATGTACCAGGGTGATTAATTAAACCCAGAAGTATCCTTTAAGGTTAGGCTTCATGAAGACTCTCCCTTAGGGGTGTCTGGACTTATATTTCAGCACCTCCATTTTCCATATTGCTTGCTGTGTTCCTACAATAAACTCCACTTTTTTGAAATGGTTTGAGTAGGTTTCTCATGTTTGTATTCAAAAGATCAGCATTTTTGCATTAGCAAGGGATTTGGTTTTTAGCCACAAGACCAACTCTGGAAATGTTAAGGGGAAGAAATAAACTTATTGGAATGGTATTGGGGTTCTCAAGGTCAAAGACTCTAAGACCAGGGCTGGGAAATGGGCAGGAATCAGGATCTGCCACCAACATCATGTCGATTATAACCTCCAACCTTACCCAAGGTTCTTACAACACTATTGAGATCCATGTCCCAGAAGAGTATCTGATTGGCTGGACCTATTCATGTGCCCACCCTGTGGCTGTGCCAGAACTGAAAAGGGGAGAAGAGTGGTCTAGCAACTTTGGCTTTCTGGTGTGAGAGAGTACTGCCCATCCCAAACACAGCATCAGGGATTTCCCAAAAGAGGGAGGGATCTGCTCAGAGGAAGTTGGGGTCGAGGGCTGGAAGCCAGAAAAAACAGATGTCCCCTTCAGCGTCCATCTGCTTCCTGGGCTAAAAGTGTTTATAACAGGGATTGTGGATTTCCATCTTCATATCTCAGATACTAGTGTCTGCCTCTCCATAGGTGCTTAATAAATGTTTTTTTTAAAGAAATTGCACATTAGATGACCTTTGTCGTTCAAAGAACCAACACATAGGAAAAGCTGGTGCTTGCTTCTTCAGGAATGCAAAGATGGATACACAAAGCACTAATTCTTTATGGGTTTTAAAGTCTGGAAGTGGGATTGGAGCATACAGGCAATGATCTATCTGTACACACACATATTATGTGAGACATTCCATACAAAACAGGCATGCCACTGTCCTTGTACTGGGAGAGGGCCCGTGGAGTTCTGTCATTTTGCCCCGCTAGTTGTTTTGCGATCATGAGTGGAATCCTCAGTCACCCTTTAATCCTCATAGAGGGTGCTTGCTGGTAACAAGGGAGAGGGGATTATTATTTTCTCTCTTTCAGATACCACTTTGGCTTCCTTTTTCACACATGAAAGCCTGTCTTACAGGAGAAGTTTTAACAAACTTTTATTCAGAGATTGCAAAGATACATTAAAACTTTCCTGAGCTGTGGATGTAGAAAAATCAACCCCTTGACCCCAGGCTGGTTCCATTGCCATCTCTGCAAATTGGGTAAGGGGTATTCACTGCCCAGACCTCAGGATGCCTCACATGGGGGCTCCAAATTGTGGATGCTCTGTCTTGTTCTAATGCTCCTGTTTCTTTTTCTTTATTTTCTCTCTCTTTAACGCTTCCCTCTCAAACTCAGTCCTGGCTTGCTTACCCAATCCCATTTTCTGGGACGTTCTGTGCTTCTTTCAGTATTATTCACCAAGTTCCATATCCTCTTTTGTGTCTTGCAGTTGTTCAGCTTTTGAAATCTGCTTGCAAGACAAAGGCATAATCTAGACTATTATTCTGGTGCTGGTGGAGAGACTTGAACTGAGAGTCCCAAGGTAGAAGGGATGGGAGTGTTTCCCAATCCTCCCAACACTCAACTTTGTTCCAAGTATATATATATATATGTGTGTGTGTGTGTGTATATATATATATATATATATAATTCTTCATTGCTAAGACTAGTCTCTTATTGAAAAATCTTAAGTTTAGACAAGACAGTCATGTCACTCCTGATAATATAGCTTTAATTTACTATCCTTAAAGGGCTTCATCCATCTTCTGACTCTGAATTATATCACAAAACCTATTTATAATTTCACAATTTGTCTGGTAATACAAAAAACCTCAAATAGCCAAAGCAATCTTGAGAAGGAAGAATGGAACTGGAGGAATCAATCTGCCTGACTTCAGGCTCTACTACAAAGCCACAGTCACCAAGACAGTATGGTACTCGCACAAAGAGAAATATAGATCAATGAAACAGGATAGAAAGCCCAGGGATAAATCCATGCACCCATGGACACCTTATCTTTGACAAAAGGAGGCAAGAATATACAATGGGGAAAAGACAATCTCTTTAACAAGTGGTGCTGGGAAAACTGGTCAACCACTTGTAAAAGAATGAAACGAATGCTTTCTAACACCATACACAAAAATAAACTCAAAATGGATTAAAGATCTAAATGTAAGACCAGAAGCTATAAAACTCCTAGAGGAAAACACAGGCAAAACACTCTCTGACATTAATCACAGCAGGATCCTCTATTATCCACCTCCCAGAGTAATGGAAATAAAAAATAAACAAATGGGACTTAATTAAACTTAAAAGCTTTTGCACAATGAAGGAAACTAAGCAAGGTGAAAAGATAGCATTCAGAATTGGAGAAAGTAATGGCAAGTGAAGCAACTGACAAAGAATCAATCTCAAAATATACAAGCAGCTCCTGCAGCTCAATACCAGAAAAAATAAATGACCCAATCAAAAAATGGGCCAAAGAACTAAAATGACATTTCTCTGAAGAAGACATACAGATAGCTAAGAAACACACGAAAATTTTTTCAACATCACTCATTATCAGAGAAATGCAAATCAAAATCACAATGAGGTACCATCTCATGCTGGTCAGAATGGCTGCTATCAAAAAGTCCACCAACAATAAATGCTGGAGAGGGTGTGGAGAAAAGGGAACCCTCTTACACTGTTGGTGGGAATGCAAACTAGTACAGCCACTCTGGAGAACAGTGTGGAGATTCCTTAAAAATCTGGAAATAGAACTGCCATACAACCCGCAATCCCATTGCTGGGCATACACACCAAGGAAACCAGAATTGAAAGAGACACGTGTACCCCAGTGTTCACTGCAGCACTGTTTACAATAGCCAGGACATGGGAGCAACCTAGATGTCCATTGGCAGATAAATGGATAAGAAAACTGTGGTACATATACACAACGGAGTATTACTCAGCTATTAAAAAGAATGCATTTGAATCAGTTCTAATGAGGTGGATGAAACTGGAGCCTATTATACAGAGTGAAGTAAGCCAGAAAGAAAAACACCAATACAGTGTATTAATGCATATATATATGTACATAGAATTTAGAAAGATGGTAACAATGACCCTATATTTGAGATAACAAAAGATACACAGAGATAAAGAACAGACTTTTGGACTCTGTGGGAGAAGGTGAGGGTGGGATGATTTGAGAGAATAGCATTGAAACATGTATATTACCATATATGAAATAGATCGCCAGTCCAGGTTGGATGCATGAGACAGGGTACTCAGGGCTGGTGCACTGGGATGACCCTGAGGAATGGGATGGGGAGGGAGGTGGGAGGAGGTTCAGGATGAGGGACACGTGTACACCAGTGGCTGATTTGTGTTGCTGTATGGCGAAAGGCACTAAAGTATTGTAATTAGCTTCCAATTAAAATAAATAAATAAATTTAAAAAAACCCATTTTCTTAATTTGACAATGAAGCCACCTGTCCCAGTCACTCCTTTTTTTCCTGAGTTTCTTCCCAGGCTGTGAGATGGGGCAGAGGGATGAGAAGGCTGTCCTAACATGCCTGTGTGCATTAAAGAGAAAGGAAGAAAGCTGTGGCAGAGGCAGCTCTTTGTCCTCTAATATCTATTCTCTTTTTCTATAAGAACAAACAAACCCTAATGCTTAACTACCCACTTGCTGCCCAGAATATAGCCTACATTTCCCAGCCTCCACTGCAGTTTGATGTGGTCACGTGACCAAGTTGTGGCCAGTGGGGTATGAGTGGGAGTCATGGGTGCAGTTTCACCCTGGCACCCTTAAAGGAAGAAATGCACTTTTCCTTTTCCCTTTTCCTTTCCCTCCGTCTCCCTTCCTGCTTGGTGGGTCATGGACCTGGTAGTAACTTATTTCAGACAACGTATATGAGGGCAATATCCTACGGGTGGCAGAGCAACAAAATAGACAGAGTCTGGTTCTCTGAACCTTATAGTTGTCCTGAACAAACGGTTTATGCCCAAACTGTTCCTGAGAAAGAATGCATTTCTAGTTTATTTTTGTCAGTATACTTGTTAGAGCAGTTGATCCTGTATTCCAGGGGTCAGGAAGCTATGGATTGTATGTCAAAGCTGGCCAACCACCTGTTTTTATTAATGATTGAAACACAATCATCCCCATTCATTTTTGTGTTGTCTGTGGCTGTATTGGCATGGTGCAACAGAGGCCATGTGGCTCACAAAGCTTAAAATATTCTCAAGCTGGACCTTTACAGCAAAAACTTTACAACCCCTGATATATCCTGCTAATTCATATGCATATCAAAATATTAATGATGGCTATCTCTGCATATTTTACTGTCTTCTTACATTTCTCTTGTTTGGTTACTAAATTCTTCCCCCCTCCCCCCTCAAAAAAAAAACTCAATGTGAAATTAATTAGTTTACTCTAGATGCTACCCTACTTGGAGAGAGCAATGGCAACCCACTCCAGTACTCTTGCCTGGAAAATCCCATGGACAGAGGAGTCTGCCAGGCTGTAGTCCATGGTGTCGGGAAGAATTGGACACGACTGAGCGACTTCACTTTCACTTTTCACTTTCATGCATTGGAGAGGGAAATGGCAATCCACTCCAGTGTTCTTGCCTGGAGAATCCCAGGGATGACGGAGCCTGGTGGGCTGCCATCTATGGGGTCGCACAGAGTTGGACACGACTGAAGTGACTTAGCAGCAGCAGCAGCAGCTACCCTACACGAACCTGCAATACCCACATTTTTATTGTCACTCTCTTCCCGCTCAGAAACATTTGAGCCATTGACCAATTCTTACAAAAATGCTGGATCCTGTATGTATCTGGTAGGATCATTTTGATTGCCTGTAGCCAAAATTTGACTTAATAGGGATAATTTATTGGATCTCTATTTCTCTCCATCTCTTGGCTCTGCTTATCTACAATAATCTGTTTAAATGGGCCTTTGGTGCTCTGAAATTATGGATGCTGAAAGGTTGGAGCTGCATCCTTCTAATAATCCATAAACATATCTACATAACAAATTTCAGGAACAGTTCCAATTGGCCTTGCTCAAGTCAAAGTTTATGCCTAAACCAGTCATTGTGTCTAGAGGAAGGGAGTGACTTGATTAGCCACATGAGGAGGCTTAAGGTAACAATAGAATGGATTTCTGTCAGGAAAGAGTGGTTTTATTACCTAGGAAAGAAAAAAGGAGACAGGAGATAATAAAAGGCAATTTTATTAAGTTCCAGGCAACTTAGGGATCTCTTATGTAGTCTTAATTGTTTCTGGGGTGTGTGATGTTACATTTATTTGAAGGGTACCGTGCAGCTCTATTGTCTGATTTGGATGCTAATTGATTATTCAAAAAATTACTGAGCTCAGCACATTACAATGTCTATGTGAACTCTGAATAATTATTTTATTTTTAATTTTAGCCAAGACTAAAGTTTTCAGAATTTAAATGTCTGGCTGAAAACTGAAATGTAGGCAACATTCAACTTTCTCCCAAAAGCAGGATGTAAAAGGAAGAATTTTGCAGTGGTAGACAAGGGTGGTACAAGAAGTTAAATAACATGGGTTTGAAGCTCTGATCTTCTACTTCCTGGGTGGTCGTGACAGCTTATTTAGTGCCTTTGAGACTCAGTTTACTCTTCTCTAGGATCAAGATGATGGATGGATTGACCTCTTATGTTCATCTTGAGGATGAATTCTCTTTCTTGCCAGTTTGCTCCATTCTGGGCTTTCAGTTATTCGGGCACAAACCTGTCTCTGCCAACTTGGCTCTTAAGTTATTGACAGTGCACAGAGAAGCATTTGGCAAGAGAAAATTCGTTGATGAAGTGAAATTCAGAGGTAAGAAGCAGGGCAGCCAGCTGGCTTCAGATCCACGCATTATCAGATTAAATCTTTGCTTATGCCTGTGGAGCTTGATGCTTCAGGTAAGTGTTGAAATCTATCATTTTCTGGAGGTTTTGAGAGGGATCCCAGAAGGAAGTCAATCATTTTGTTAAATTGCTGCTTCGGTTACTAGCCACTTTTGAAGATGGTAGATTTTTTTTTTTTCCCTTCAATTCATGTTCATTCATCTCAGTCTAATCACATAGGGGCTGGGGAGAATAATAGCTAAGACACTCAGGAATTCTAAATTATATTCTTGCTTCTAAAGCACAGTACCCTTGCCAGACTTCAATCATCCATGCCCCAGCTACCTCATCTATAAACTTAAGATAATGGTCTTGAGTTACCTATTGAGTTAAGGCCATTAGGAGAGAAAGGGCTGAGCCAGAATACAAGAATTTTACTATCTTGTATCTTGATACAAGATAGTATCAAGCAATAAGATGCCAAAGTCAGGATGGAAGAAATCAGGTCTCAAAAACAAGACATTTACTGTCCGAACAGTATAAAAAGCCAGAACATTTATGCATTTCACTCAGGTGCTGTGTGGCAAGATGGAGACAACCAAATCTGTCTCCACAGAGAAAACAGAGGCACTGAGAACTATTTCATGTCTAGTGTACAATGGGAGGTGCTTCTGGACTGTTAGGAACAAATATTTACTCATTTGCTCGAGACAATGAGGGTTTGCTGTATGGGTGTTGAGCTTGCGAGAAAGCACAGAAATAGCCCACCCAGTGGAGATCTGGAAGGCTCTTCAGGACATCTTAGCATCTCAGATCCCAGCAGTAACCTAGCGGCTCCTCTCTCGTGACTCAGCTTTTCTTTTGCCTCTTCTGCTGGGCTCAGTCTGCATCTACACCCCCTTCTGACTTCTTGCCTCCTTTACTCTCCACTCAACTCCACACTTCTTGTTTCCTCACGACTTCTGCTCCAGGATACCTGCTTATTGGCATCTCGTGGTTCTCTCAAACCCTGATCTTCCAACTATTCTCTTTCTCTGTGGCTCACATTCAAACATTCCTAGGAGATCCTGCCTAGAAAATAGATTTTTATTTTTTATTTTTTGGGCTCAAGCACAGAGCCCTATTTAATCATTTGTAGCCAGAGTGTTTGGGTCTTAGCACCCAAAACATTGGTATTTTATATGTAAGTTATGAAAAAAGGAGTCTATGTAACTCTCAGTTACTTTAAGTGTTCATACCAAAGCCAGTACTTGAATATATTTAATTTCTGCTTTGTATTAAAAGGGTTGAGGCTGTTACACTGATAGTACTACTATAAAATACAAGGTGACCTATATTATGTGAAGTACTTGAATATCCTGTGGAAATTCAGACAGAAAGTTGATTTAAAACTGGTGATTCCGAAAGCCTTCATGAGTGAGGTGAAAGTAAAATGGAGCTCTGAAGGATGGATGGAATTTTGACAGAAAGGAATAAAGAGGACAGTGCATTTGGGGCAGGGAGAACAGTGTAATGAAAGGACAGGTATGAAAAGTTAGGGGGCAGTTAGTGACTCATCCAGTTTAAGTAAGACAGAGGCTTTCTTGGGAGGGAGCAAGAGGAGCTAAATCTGAAAAAATTTAAAAGCCAAGCTGGAGAGTCTAAACTTTATTTATTGGGTTGACACTGGAAGAGTCATGAAAGATTTCCAATCTGGGCAGTGAAGGGGTTGGAGCTGTTTTTAGGAAGAGTCTTCTGACAGCTGGGTGTATAATGGGTTGGGGAGGGAAATGATGGAAAATAGCAAGGTTATTATTGTCACTCCAGGACACGACTGAACTGACTTAGCAGCAGCAGCAGCAGGGTGTGTCAGAGAAAACAAGATGAGACAATGGATGTGAAATACCTGTCACAGGTAACAAATAAGAGCTTCCAGTTTCTGAGAGTTCATTGTTTGCAGCCCATGTAAGGGGTTTCCTTCTGTTATTTGATCTAATAATGATAATAGGTGGGTGTAATTAGTCTGATTTTACAGAAAATGAAACTGAGGCTCAGACAATGCAGTAACTCATTAAAGATCTCACGTTAGTGCATGATAGAGCTACGATCTGTAATCAAGCCTGGTTTAGTTCAATTCAGTCGCTCAGTCAAGTCCAACTCTGCAACCCCATGGACTGCAGTGTGCCAGGCTTCCCTGTCCATCACCAACTCCGGGAGCTTGCTCAAACTTTCCTGTCCATCGAGTCAGTGATGCCATCCAACCATCTCATCCTCTGTCATCTCCTTCTCCTCCATCAAGCCTGGAGGACTCCAAAAATCATGCTGCTTTGGACTACTCTGGACTGCCTTCCAAAGTCACTGGCAATTGACTTAATGAAAGAAACAAGAAGAGTGGTGTCAAAGAGAATGTTGAGTTTTCAAGGGTGGGTGATGGCGAGAGCTGTGGACAGAAGTCAGATTAAAGAATCCCTTTTACTTGGGATTTGGGAGTTCAACAGGAAATTTTGGAGGATAAGTAAGATTATGAGCTTATTTTGACCATTCCTTAAGAATAAAATATATGAATCAACCTAAGCAGTAGTGGAAATCAGAAGACATAAAGAAGTCAGAGACTCATTATTGCAAAAGTAGACCAATGGAGTAGAAGGACTCCATCTCTTCCTGTGTTTGGACTGACACGAATGATCCCTCTGTTCCTTGTGCCTTGGCCACATTGCCCTGCAGCCCTGAACAATCTTCCACATCTGCCTGTCATGTCAAGCAATGTACCCGTGGGCCCACTCCATCCACTCTTCTTGAGGAGAGCCCTGTCTCCACCGTAGAGAGGAGGTGGCAGCCTTGCTTTGCACCACGTGATTCTGCTCATGTTATCTCAGCTGCCTGGGGAGTAACCAAACCATGGATTGACTGTGTCCCAGCTGGTGGATGATTAATGCAGAAGGGCAAACTTTTTTCCAAAAGCAATCCCTCAGTTCTTCACACAAACATCTGTTAGATATGTGTCTCTAATTCTCCAGACCTGTCTCCCCACAGATTAAACTGTGTTTTAAGGCCCGAGTGCTTATGAGCCTTGTTTATACTCTGTCTTCCAGGTCCAGCACAGTGTCTGTCATATTGTAGGATATCAGAAAGTATATACGGATGAATATATATTTAAATTGTAGCTGTGGACACAGCTTTGCTTAAACAAGAACATAGAATTGTGTATTCTTGTTGTTTGTACTTTTACTACACTACTAAATAATTTCATTATATCATAGGCAGTTATGACAATGCCTATCTTTCTTAATAATTATTTTAAATGCTAATAATGCTGGGTGCTTTTCTGGATGTTAAATGTATATTGACTTGTTACCTCTTCAGAGCAAAACTAAGCATTAGATAACTCTTTTCATCTCCATTTTTAAGGATGAATAAGTGAAGACAGGAAAGTTAATTCTTTTGTCTAAGGGTTACAATATTAATTAAGTAGAGGAGCCCTTCCCTGGTGGCTCAGAGGTTAAAGCATCTGCCTCCAATGCGGGAGACCCAGGATCGATCCCTGGGTTGGGAAGATCCCCTGGAGAAGGAAATGGCAATCCACTCCAGTATTCTTGCCTGGAGAATCCCATGGACGGAGAAACCTAGTAGGTTACAGTCGATGGGGTCGCAAAGAGTTGGACGCGACTGAGCAACTTCACCTTCAGAGGAGCCCAGCTTTCTTCCCAGAATCTGTGCCCATAACATGTTATGTCCTTTGGGAACAGATGGTAAACTCTGAAGTCAGTTTGATTCATCTCCATTATTTAATACTTGTCATCTTGTGGGTTCCCAAAGTTATCTTTTTCCAACTTAGCCAAGGGTTCTAATATTTCATATTTTGTATATGCATATTATACAGTATAGAATGCAGTGAGGCTTGGTTTTGTTAGGTGTGAGAGTTCAGATCACATTTAGGGAAGATGGTCAGAATTTTGGGCTTCCCAGGTGGCACTAGTGGCAAAGAAGCTGCCTGTCAATGCAGGAGACATAAGAAGTGTGGGTTCGATCCCTGGGTCGGGAAGATTTCCTGGAGGAGGGCATGGCCACCCATTCCAGTATTCTTGCCTGGAGAATTCCATGACAGAGAGCCTGATATGCTACAGTCCATGGGGTGGCAAAGAGTTGGACATGACTGAGTGATTTTCACTCTATTTGGGACATCCCTGGTAGTCCAGTGGTTAAGCTGCTATACTTTCAAGGCAGGGGGTGTGGTTTTGATCCTTGGTCTGGAAACTAAGATCCCACACACCAAAAGTTAAAAAAAAAAAAAAAGTATTTCCCTGCTGGTCCAGTGGCTAAGACTCTGCACTCCCAATGCATGGGGCCTGGATTTGATCCCTGATCTGAACTAGATCCCACATGCCACAACTAAGACTGAATGCAGCCAAATAAATAAATATTGGATTTCCCTGGTGACTCAGATGGTAAAGAATCTGCCTACAGTTCAGGAGACCCAGGTTCAGTCCTTGGATTGGGAAGGTCTCCTGGAGAAGGAAATGACAACCCACTCCAGTATTCTTGTCTGGAGTATCCCATGGACATCGAAGACTGGCGGGCTACAGTCCAAGGGGTCGCGAAGAGTCAGACATGACTTAGTGACTAACACTTTGAGCAGATGTATTCAAGTTTATCTGAACCTGTGTGAGACTTGGATGCCCAAGTCACATCCGCACTGGGACCTACATTGCAGAGTGGAGCCTAGGAGGGACAGAGCAGTCTCCCTCGGGACAGAGAAGGTGAAGGGCTTCGGTGCACTTTTAGGCTGTTTGGGCAGGTTTAGCAGCCTATGACTTCAGTGGCAGGTGAGAGGTCAGGCTTTACGGGATCCTATGTCCCATGATCGTACCTTTGCAGTTTATTTGATGCACCTTCCTGGCACGAGAAGTTTCTGCTGTAGTTTTTTCTAGAAATTAAAAGTTATTGAGGGAAAAAATATCAACGTAACCCCACGGTAGCTGAGAGGACAGTCTTGTGAGAACACACTGAATGCCTCCAAGGGAGCCCAGAAACTGTTGGTTGGAATTTAAAGATGGAGAAGGCTAAGGGTCCTGCCATAGTGGGCTGAAAAAAGGCAGAAATAGTGTGCAAACCTAGTCCCCCGGGCCAGTGCTCCCTGAGAGACTCGACTTACACACAGATTAAGAACAGGTAAAGTTTTCTGTTTCCAGCCTTCGACAGCATACCTGACATTCCATCTAATGAGCAGCAGCCGCAGGCAGCGCTGATGGAACAGTTTTCTGACCTCATCCTTGTCCATTTATCAGCTTGACAACCTGTCAGATCAGTGCAGTCTGTTGGTGCCTCCGCATGAGTCAGTCTGTTAGAGGCTGTCAACATGAATGGATGTGTATTTTCAGCGCTGATAGCACAAACGGGAAATGTTGGATTGGTTAATATTATTGAATGAGAACCTGATGAAAATTTGGAATCTTGGAACTAAAGGCAAATTTGGGAATGGTTTTATTTTGAAAAAGTCAATTCATGGCGCCTGCTTATTTTTAACAGGATGTTCTAAAGGGACTCTCTTTAACCTAGGGTTTAGTTTTTTGTTTTTTTTTCCAGATGCCTCAAAAACTGAGAAAAGTATAATGCACAATATAGCTTTATCTGTAGCAAGCAGCTAGATCCCTGTGTACCACATGGTAAAAAAAATGACAAAATTTGTTCTGCCAGCTTTAGCCCAAGAGCTGGGCTATAGAAGGAGAGAAGAAAGAGGTAAGGAGGCCACTGGAGAAAAAGAACCCCATAGGGTGCAACATGGGGTTCTGGGCATTTCTGTGCCCAGCTCCATATGAGGAAATGAGTGCCTTCCCTTCACCTTAAGGCAAGTACAGAGATTTGGAAAACTGCTTGCAGAGATGGGCGAGAATCTCCTGGAGCCAAGGGGTGCAGGGGCTGGTATCTTCTTCTCACAAGAAGAGTCTGAAGGCCAGAGGCTAGGCCTGCTCTCTGGCAGCAGAGTGGAGTCAGGCAATGGTCTCTTTTCCTCTGCCTCCTCCTGTCCCTTTGTGCTGGACCACAAAAGTTCATAATCACCAACTAGTGAGTTGGGGAGGAGATGGAGTAAGAAGTATAAAGAAAGTGACCACTATCTCTCACCAGCTACAAGCCTGTGTAGGGGATGGCAAAGGTTTAATCAAGTGAAAACTTCTGGTTTTGCCCCATGCCCATGTTTATTAAGGTATAATTGGTAGCCTCTTGAGAAACCTATATGCAGGTCAGGAAGCAACAGTTAGAACTGGACATGGAACAACAGACTGGTTCCAAATAGGAAAAGGAGTATGTCAAGGCTGTATATTGTCATCCTGCTTATTTAACTTCTATGCAGAGTACATCATGAGAAATGCTGGGCTGGAAGAAGCACAAGCTGGAATCAAGATTGCCAGGAGAAATATCAATAACCTCAGACATGCAGATGACACCACCCTTATGGCAGAAAATGAAGAGGAACTAAAAAGCCTCTTGAGGAAAGTGAAAGAGGAGAGTGAAAAAGTTGGCTTAAAGCTCAACATTCAGAAAATGAAGATCATGGCATCTGGTCCCATCACTTCATGGGAAATAGATGGGGAAACAGTGTCAGACTTTATTTTTTTGGGCTCCAAAATCACTGCAGATGGTAATTGCAGCCATGAAGTTAAAAGACACTTACTCCTTGGAAGGAAAGCTATGACCAACGTAGATAGTATGTTGAAAAGCAGAGACATTACTTTGCCAACAAATGTCTGTCTAGTCAAGGCTATGGTTTTTCCAGTGGTCATGTATGGATGTGAGAGTTGGATTGTGAAGAAAGCTGAGTGCTGAAGAATTGATGCTTTTGAACTGTGGTGTTGGAGAAGACTCTTGAGAGTCCCTTGGACTGCAAGGAGATCCAACCAATCCATTCTAAAGGAGATCAGTCCTGGGTGTTCTTTGGAAGGACTGATGCTAAAGCTGAAACTCCAATACTTTGGCCACGTTATGTGAAGAGTTGACTCATTGGAAAAGACTCTGATGCTGGGAGGGATTAGGGACAGGAGGAGAAGGGGACGACAGAGGATGAGATGGCTGGATGGCATCAGCGACTTGATGGACACGAGTTTGAGTGAACTCTGGGAGTTGGTGATGGACAGGAAGGCCTGGCATGCTGCAATTCATGGGGTTGCAAAAGTCGGACTGAGCGACTGAACTGAACTGATACATAGTATTGCATACATTTCAGGCATGCAAGTGTTGATTTGTTACAAGTATAAATTGCAAGGCAGTTATCCCCATTGTATTAGCTACCACTTTCATTCTATCACATAGTTACCAAGAAATTGGTAACTTGGTGGTGAGAACATTTAACTCACTGCTTTGCTCATAGCTCAGATGGTAAAGAATCCACCTGCAATGCAGGAGACCCTGGTTTGATTACTGCGTTGGGAAGATACGCTAGAGAAGGGATAGGCCACCTACTCCAGTATTCTTGGGTTTCCCTTGTGACTCAGCTGATAAGGAACCTGCCCGCGATGTGGGAGACCTAGGTTTGATCCCTGGGTTTGGAAGATCCCCTGGATGAGGGCATGATAACCTGCTCCAGTATTCTGACCTGGAGAATTCCATGGTGTCTCAAAAGAGCTGGACACTACTGAGCAACTTTCACTTTCATTTTCTCTTAGCAACTGCTGCTGCTGCTAAGTCGCTTCAGTCATGTCCAACTCTGTGTGTCCCCATAGACTGCAGCCCACCAGGCTCCCCCGTCCCTGGGATTCTGCAGGCAAGAACACTGAGGTGGGTTGCCATTTCCTTCTCCAATGCATGAAAGTGAAAGTGAAAAGTGAAAGTGAAGTCACTCAGTCATGTCCAACCCTCAGTGACCCCATGGACTGCAGCCTTCCAGGCTCCTCCATCCATGGGATTTTCCAGGCAAGAGTACTGGAGTGGGGTGCCATTGCCTTCTCCATACATGATACAGTGTTGTTACCTATAGTCCATGCAGAACATTAGATCCTCAAACTTGGTAACCTTATAACTGAAAGTTTGTACCCTTTGACGGTGTCTCCCTATGTCCTCTACTTCTCCAACCCCTGGTAACCAGCACTCTACTCTGTATCTCTAAGTTTAGCTTTTTTAAGCTTAGTATAGGGGAAATTGGAGAAGGCAATGGCAACTCACTCCATTACTCTTGCCTGGAGAATCCCAGGGATGGGGAGCCTGGTGGGCTGTCGTCTATGGGGTCGCACAGAGTCGGACACGACTGAAGTGACTTAGCAGCAGCAGCAGCAGCAGCATAGGGAAATCATGCAGTATCTGTCTTTTTCTGCCTGCTTATTTCACTTGGCACAATGCCCTCAAGGGCCAGTCAAGCTGTGAAAGCATACAGTTTTGATTATTTGATTATTACATTGGATTGGTCTCTTTAATGGTTGGAAAAAACCTAAGGACTTTTTAGTGTCTAAGAATAATGGGGAAAGCTATTCATGGGGTCGCAAAGAGTCGGACATGACTGAGCAACTGAACTGAACTGATGGAACCAAATCAGAAATTTCACCCCAGGGTGGGCAAGAAGAGGGCCAAAGAGCTTGTTGAATGGGCAATGAGAGAAAGAATAAAATGGATCTTGTCTGCCTTCTGGCAAGTCTGATTTATGCTGGTGATATTATTATGAAGGTATATTTAGTATTGCTTCCATTTTATTCTATTCCATTTCCTTTTGTTTATAAAATCTACTGAAAACACAGGAGGAAATATCAAGAAAAAGAGGAAGTCAAGAGAAACATTTATGGTTTATTGTTGCTGGTGTTTTTAATCTTCAAGGACTGATTGTGGAAGATCAAGAATGAGAGATCAGTTTGAAAGTGGAGACAACTTCCTGGACAAGAAGGGACTTAATGGTGAAACTGTGCTACCCTCTTTATAAACAGCATTGTCCTTTGTCCTTAGAAAGCTCCACAAGGTAGGTAGAGTCACCCCTACTTTATGGATGAGAAAATAGCCTTTGACAGGTTAAGCAGTTTGTGCAGAGTCATCAGCTTTAAACAGTCAGATGGGAGCTTTGTTCCTTAATCTCTCTACTGCCAAGCTGAATGTTCTGGGTCTTAGATGTGTCCACACAACTTATCCTTTAAGAGTGCACTTCTCTTAGCATAATTATAACAGACTTTTATTGAACACTGAAGATACTTTTTGTCACTGTTCTATGCACTTCATAAAATTTCTCATTTAATATTCCTCACCTCTACGAGATAGGTGTTATTGTTATCCTCATTTCTCAAATGCAGACTGTCAGGCAAACTTGCCTGAAAGTCATATAGCTGGTGAGCACCTGAAAGTCACATAGCTGGTGAGCAGTGGGGAAAATATTTATATTCAGGCAGCCTAGTGCTTCGGGGCTGACTCTTAACCACTCTGTTCTACTGCCATGGATGTGCCAAAGCTGAGCCAAAGGGAAAGCGGACCTGCTGAGGGGCTTCCCAGCCTTACAGGAATAATAGCAGAAATAGTCTTCCTTCTACCTGCTTTGTTGCTTCTGTTTCCCTCCATCTCAGAGGGAGGAGTCCAAGGTGAATCACCCCTTCCACCTGAGCCTGGATGCTATCTCTCGTCTCTCCTTTTGAACTTCAGTTCAGTTCAGTTCAGTCGCTCAGTCATGTCTGACTCTTTGTGACCCCATGAACCACAGCACGCCAGGCCTCCCTGTCCTTCACCAACTCTCAGAGTCCACCCAAACCCATGTCCACTGAGTCAGTGATGCCATCCAACCATCTCATCCTCTGTCATCCCCTTCTCCTCCTGCCTTCAATCTTTCCCAGCATCAGGGTCTTTTCCAATGAGTCAGCTCTTCGCATTAGGTGGCCAAAGTATTGGAGTTTCAGATTCAACATCGGTCCTTCCAAAGAACACTCAGGACTGATCTCTTTTAGGATAGACTGGTTGGATCTCCTTGCAGTCCAAGGGACTCTCAAGAATCTTCTCCAACACTGCAGTTCAAAAGCATCAATTCTTCAGTGCTCAGCTTTCTTTACAGTACAACTCTCACATCCATACATGACCACTGGAAAAACCATAGCCTTGACTAGATGGACCTTTGTTGACAAAGTAATGTCTCTGCTTTTTAATATGCTATCTAGGTTGCTCATAACTTTCCTTCCAAGGAGTAAGTGACTAAATTCATGGCTGTAGTCACCATCTGCAGTGATTTTGGAGCCCAAAAAAATAAAGTCTGACACTGTTTCCACTGTTTCCCCATCTATTTGCCATGAAGTGATGGGACTGGATGCCATGATCTTCGTTTTCTGAATGTTGAGCTTTAAGCCAATTTTTTCACTCTCCTCTTTCACTTTCATTAAGAGGCTTTTGAGTTCCTCTTCACTTTCTGCCATAAGGGTGCTGTCATCTGCTATCTGAGGCTGTTTATATTCCTCCTGGCAATCTTGATTCCAGCTTGTGCTTCTTCCAGCCCAGCATTTCTCATGATGTACTCTGCATATAAGTTAAATAAGCAGGGTGACAATATACAGCCTTGACGTACTCCTTTTCCTATTTGAAACCAGTCTGTTGTTCCATGTCCAGCTCTAACTGCTGCTTCCTGACCTGCTTACAGATTTCTCAAGAGGCAGGTCAGGTGGTCTGGTATTCCCATCTTTTCCAGTTTTCCACAGTTTGGACTTAGCTTCATATAACCCCTCTCTACCATGTCTTCAAATCCCTTCTCTACCCTAATAGGGTAGAGAGTTAGGAGTTAGGAGTTAGTGCTGGAAGACCTCTTAGGAGACACACTATCTCAGTGGGCCATTTTGCCTGGAAAAGGGACCATCTGGGAAGACCAGACTAGATGAGACAGGAGAAAAAAATTTAAACTGCTCAGCAGATGAAATACATAAGAATTTGCTGCAGGAAAGAGGAGAGTCTTGACCACAAGACTGGATGAGATGAGACAAGAACTCAAGAAAGAACCAGAGAGTTTTTCAAGCCCAAGTTGGCCAAAGGACTTTTAAAAAAGGGACTCTCATTCAACTTTGTGGTTTTCTCTTACAAGCTGTGGTGTGAAGATCTGCTACACATTGTCTTGACCTGGTAACACTTTGGGAAGTGAAGGCTTTGAAGTGGTGACCTTGGGGAATGGAGCGGCTCTTCTGGAGAGTGGAACACAGTGCAGAGGTGAAACAGTAGAAATGGGGACCTGAGAGGATTAGAAGAAACAGGGGTCACTGCTCCTTTCCTAGGTACTTTGGTATACTGGAGAAATACCAGTTTTATAGGATGTGTAGGATTGGTGTTTGAGCCCATTTCTACCTAATTCTTAAGAACTGATTGATTACAATAACCTGAAGAACTTAGGGTCACCCAGAGTTGCATCCCTGCCCTTGCTCCACGCTTTCAGCTTTGCTACAGACCTTTCAACTCATCCCTGGTCTCTCTCTCATCTCAGCCACTCCCATTTAACACAGAATTTAATTTATCTTCTGTTCTGACCTTGACTCCATTTCCTGGCTTCTGGTTTTCTCTCTCTCTCACAACTCATCAATTCAGACATGGCTTCCTAGCTCAATCAGATCTTGGAAATATGTTTTCTCTTTTCTACTCCACCTTCACTTCTCATTCAGTTTATCCCAGATCCATGTGTAAAACTAGGGTTGGGGATTCTTCTTGAGTTGCATTGGTTAGGGTTCAATGGTTTTAAACACACATTAGTCCATTTAAAATCCAAATGAAAGTCATTCATTCAGTTGTGTCAGACTCTTTGCAACCCCATGGAGTATACAGTCCATGGAATTCTCCAGACCAGAATACTGGAGTAGGTAGCCTTTCCCTTCTCCAGGGGATCTTTCCAACCCAGGGATCGAACCCAGGTCTCCGGCACTGCAGGCAGATTCTTTACCAGCTAAGCCACAAGGGAAACCCTAGTCCATTTAAAAGAGAAAAGGGTTTATTAGGGAATATTTGGTGGCATATAAAATTATTGGGAAGGTTTTGTTTATAGGAATGACTTGCAAAGCAGAAATGGGAATGACTGCAGAAAAGGGACACCAAATTAGCCACTAAATCTTCCATAATTGGGAAGCTACTCACTGAATGTGGAAACTCCTGCTGAGCTGCTGGTTCTAGAGCTGCCTACCATGGCCACCACCAGGGATCCAGTACCATTAGAGTACACAGTTATGACCCCAGCATCATCAAGAATATGCCACTGAAGGAATCCTTGGGCCTAGGAAAGAAAACAATGGTCTCAAAGGCCCTTGCTGAATCATCTAACTTCCAGGAAAACAAAACCAAACTTTAAGTTCTGCCCTGATGCTCCGGGCTGGTTGCATCTACCTGGACTTATCCCCTCCCCTGCCCAAAACCTCCCACCCCCTGTTCAACTGCAAATGCCATCTCAACTAAAGATTACCCAAAATGTCCCGCCTGACTAACATTTCCCTTATTGCTTCCACAAATATTCCTTTAAATATGAGGCCTCCCTGATCCCTCTCAGGCTCAGTCTGGTACATTAGGCCGACTGTTGCCCCTCCTTGCCTGAATAAAGGTAACCTACCTCTGTTGAGGTTGTCTCTCCTTCTTTTCTGCCTTGGCTTGAACTATACCTTACAGCCATAATCAATGAGCTTTTGATATCTGTCAGCTCTAGAATCCATACTTGAAAAATGAACAGCCTGCACCTTGCCACTAGACTCATACAAAGCAAATAAGAGCTTACTGGGACCTCACTAATTCGGCTATGGTGGTGGTGTTTGCCTGCAGAAGTAGCAGAATTGTAGCCTCTACCCCACAATTCAACCTCAGATCTTACACTAGTGGTTCCAATGAGTGGAATCCAAATGACAACCAGAAATGCAGCTGCAAAGAAGCCTAGGAAACACCGTTCAGTTTTACGATGTCTTCTGCACCAGCAGGCACACCAGAAGGAAGTTGGAAGGGATGCTATGCTTTGATCAATTGTGTTTACCACAGAGGGTTAACCTCTGTGAGGATAGTCCTATTTGGCTCAGGGAAAGATGACTCATTATCAGACTATTATTTATCATAGATCGCATTGTAGCCTCTTCCAACTTGTTGGCGCACAGGGATTTAGGCATGTCCAAGAGTAGATAAATAGCCCCTTTCCCTCCATGGCTCTAGTTCACCACATACATTTGTGTGCAGTCCACATTACAGATGGTGTGAGGTCTACTAGGTAGATCTTTTTTTCTGGAATGGTACCAAATTCAGATTTTTTTTTCTGAGGGAAATAAAAGAAGCAACAAGTCAACTAGTTGACACTTATTTTCAGCACCATGTTTTAAGTATCTCCATCTCTCTTGCAGCTTGAAGCAGCATACACTATCTTTTCTCTTGTTTTTCAGTCTTTACGTGTTCTCCGGTTATGTCCAGCTGGTTCCAGTCATTAGTAGACTCTTCCCAAGATAGTCCATCCTACTGAAAACAGGAAATACTAGAAACCTCACTAGAAAATCAGGTCCATTCTGGCCTAGTTTTGCCACAGTTTTGATAAGCATCCAAACTTTTGCTTGTTTATTCAAATTAAGCTTCTGAATCTCTTGAGATTCACCCCTTGCAATGGGTAAGCCAACAGCCTGCAGGGGGAAAAAAAAAATCACACATTTTCTGGCCAACCCTTGGAAAAGTGTCTTTTCTCTCTGCCAGGTTTACTAATTTACACGTGTCCCAAAGCTGAGGCCAACTGGTTGAAACTGAAAACAAGACTTTTTTAACAATGAACAGTCCAACAGTGTGAATTATTTAGATTATTCCAATACCAAGCTAAATCTTATTTATTCTTATTTAAAGTTATGAAGGAATATGTACATTATTAAAAGATACATAGATTGAGTTTCAAAATTACAGTTTAACAGTTATAGTGATGGAGTCATAGAATCAGAGGACCTAGAAGAGAACTTTTAAGTATGAACATTCCTGATAGGTTATCTTCAGTTTTCTTGGGTCAGGGAGTGTTACTGTCAATATGGTTTAATTGTTAATCCAGTGTTAGAAAATCCTTGGCACACAACAAGGATGCATGTGTTTAGAGAAAAGTAATAACTAATATTATAAGAAAAAACATGACATGAAGATATCCTTTTGTAAGAATTTGGTGTTGATTCAACTTGTGAGGCTATTTACTTGAACTTGGGCAAGATATTTAACTTTTCTGAGCTTATTTTCCTATCTTTATGGAGTTCAATTTTTTCTGTTCTCCCCAACCTATTGGTTAAAAAGGGCTCAATTTAAGAGTGATAAGGCATATTCAACTAATCTTTATTGTATCTAGTTGATGGCATAGTCAAATATTTCTGAGTCTTGGAGTGTCTTGCATTCAGCTCAATGCAGTTCAGTTCAGTTGCTCAGTCATGTCCAACTCTTTGCAACCCCATAAATCGCAGCATGCCAGGCCTCCCTGTCCATCAGCAACTCCCGGAGTTCACTCAGACTCATGTCCATCAAGTCAGTGATGCCATCCAGCCATCTCATCCTCTGTCGTCCCCTTCNGGGGGTGGGGGTCGGGATTGGGAGTTCATGTACACTCATGGCCGATTCATGTCAATGTATAGCAAAATGAATACAGTATTGTAAAGCAAAACAAACTAAAAAATAAAAATTAACTAAAGGAGAAAAAAAAGAAAAATATATATATATCAGTTTTATTCAGCTATAGCTTGCACATCAGAAAATTCACCCATTTAAAGTGTATGGTTCAATGGGTTTTAGTGTATTCACAGAATTATACACTTAGCACCACAATCAAATTTAGAACGTTTTCTTTACCACAGTAAGAGATACCACACCTATTAACAGTCACCTTCCATTGCCTTCCTCTTTCCCTCCACTCAGTTACGTGTGTGTGTGTGTGTGTGTGTGTGTGTGTGAGTTCTGGAAATCTCATTTAAGTGGAATTATATAATATGTGGTATTTTGTGACTGTCATGTTTTAAAAATCATGCATATTATAGCATGAATCAATATTTCATTACTTTTTATTGTCAAGTCATGTTCCATTAAGGATATAACATTTACTATATGTTTATTCATAAACTGGTGGATGTTTGGTTGACTCTACTTTCTGGCTGTTATGAATAATGCTGCTGTGAATGTTCGAGTCTTTGCACGGACATATGCTTTCATTTCTTTGGGGTATACTCTTCGGAATGAAATTTCCGAGTCAGATAGTTTAACCATCTGAGAAACTGCCAGACTGTTTTGCAAAGTGATTGTAACATTTTGTATTCATTCCTAACTGAATGTATGAAAGTTTCAAACTCTTCACATCCTTCTCTGACTTTTATTATTCTCTGACTTTTTGGCTACAGCTCTCCTAATAAATGTAAAGTGGTATCACACTGTGATTTTGACTTGCATTTTCCTGATGGTTAATGATGTTTCACACACTTTCATGAGATTATTGACCATTTCTAGGTCTCCCTTAAAGAAATGTTTATTCAGATACTTTGCTCATTTTACAACTGGCTTGTCTTTTCATTGTTCACTTTTAAGAATTCTTTACATATTCTAGATAAAAATCACCCATCAGATATGTGATTTGCAAATATTTTCTTCAATTCCGTGGATCGCATTTTCACTTTCTAGCAACACTCTGAAACCACTGTTTTTAGTTTTATCAGAATCCAGTTTACCTGATTTTCTTGTTACATGTGCTTTAGGTACTTTATCTAATGAACCATTGCCTGATAAAAGGTCACAAATATTTGTACTTATGTTAAATAGAGGAAAACAACAGAATGGGAAAGACTAGAGATCTCTTCAAGAAAATTAGAGATACCAAGGGAACATTTCATGCAAAGATGGGCTCAATAAAGGACAGAAATGGTATGGACCTAACAGAAGCAGAAGATATTAAGAAGAGGTGGCAAGAATACACGGAAGAACTGTACAAAAAAGATCTTCAAGACCCAGATAATCATGATGAAGTGATCACTAATCTAAAGCCAGACATCTTGGAATATGAAGTCAAGTGGGCCTTAGAAAGCATCACTACAAACAAAGCTAGTGGAGGTGATGAAATTCCAGTTGGGCTGTTTCAAATCCTGAAAGATGCTGCTGTGAAAGTTCAGTTCAGTTCATTTCAGTCACTCAGTCATGTCCGACTCTTTGCGACCCCATGAATCGCAGTACGTCAGGCCGCCCTGTCCATCACCAACTCCCGGAATTTACTCAGACTCACATCCATTGAGTCCATGATGCCATCCAGCCATCTCATCCTCGGTCATCCCCTTCTCCTCCTGGCCCCAATCCCTCCCAGCATCAGGGTCTTTTCCACTGAGTCAGCTCTTCGCATGAGGTGGCCAAAGTACTGGAGCTTCATTCTTAGCATCATTCCTTCCAAAGAAATCCCACAGTTGATCTCCTTCAGAATGGACTGGTTGGATCTCCTTGCATTCCAAGGGACTCTCAAGAGTCTTCTCCAACACCACAGTTCAAAAGCATCAATTCTTCGGCACTCAGCCTTCTTCACAGTCCAACCCTCACATCCATACATGACCACAGGAAAAACCATAGCCTTGACTAGACGGACCTTAGTTGGCAAAGTAATGTCTCTGCTTTTGAATATGCTATCTAGGTTGGTCATAACTTTTCTTCCAAGGAGTAAGCGTCTTTTAATTTCATGGCTGCAGTTACCATCTGCAGTGATTTTGGGGCCCCCAAAAATAAAGTCTGACACTGTTTCTACTGTTTCCCCATCTATTTCCCATGAAGTGATGAGGCCAGATGCCATGATCTTCGTTTTCTGTATGTTGAGCTTTAAGCCAGCTTTTTCACTCTCCTCTTTCACTTTCAACAAGAGGCTTTTTAGCTCCTCTTCACTTTCTGCCATAAGGGTGGTGTCATCTGCACATCTGAGGTTATTGATATTTCTCCCAGCAATCTTGATTCCAGCTTGTGTTTCCTCCAGTCCAGCGTTTCTCATGATGTACTCTGCATATAAGTTAAATAAGCAGGGTGACAATATACAGCCTTGANTTTTTCTGAATGTTGAGCTTTAAGCCAACTTTTTCACTCTCCTCTTTCACTTTCATCAAGAGGCTCTTTAGTTCCTCTTCACTTTCTGCCATAAGGGTGGTGTCATCTGCATATCTGAGGTTATTGATATTTCTCCTGGCAATCTTGATTCCAGCTTGTGTTTCTTCCAGTCCAGCGTTTCTCATGATGTACTCTGTATATAAGTTAAATAAGCAGGGTGACAATATACAGCCTTGGCATACTCCTTTTCCTATTTGGAAACAGTCTTACTAGTAAAATATTATTTGAGCTGAGATTTTGCTTTGTGAATAAGGACCATATTTCCTCAATTCATAGACTCCATTAATAGTAAGAAACATCATTCATTTTCTGGAAGTTCAATGAGAAGAACAAAGTGAAGTTGCTCAGTCGTGTCTGACTCTTAGTAACCTCATAGACTGCAGCCTACCAGGCTCCTCTGTCCATGGGATTTTCCAGACAAGAGTACTGGAGTGGGGTGCCATTGCCTTCTCCAAGAAGAACAAAGTGTTACCTTAAATAAAAAATCATTTAAAATAACAAGTGCAACAGAGCATATGTTTCCATGGAACTACAGACCATCTTAAACTTTAATATCAAAAGTTTAAACGTTTTCCTTGTCTAGTCTAAATGCTCTTCTGAATCACCATCAAAAGTATGCACATCAGGTGATTTCTACTTTGATGTTACATGCTCAAGATCTTGAAATTATTTGCAGCTTGAAGAATGATCATCTTACTGTATATCAAAGATTTCTAGAATTTTATGTGCATTTTCTCTTTAGTAAACCCAAAATCTCTGATAGTCTAAAGGAATTTAGTTATTTCTACTTCCTAAACTGACTTGCTGGGCTTGCAACAGAGAATCATTGGTTTACACAATAATTTTTGTTTCAAAAAAGCACAATAGTATAATCTTTGAAACAAATCTTTTTAGGGACAATCAGAGATTCATGGGATTCCCTAGTAGCTCAGTCAATAAAGGATCTGCCTGGAATGCAGAAGAGAGGGCTTCCATTTCTGAGTGGGAAAGATCCCCTGGAGAAGGAAATGGGGTCACAAGGAATAGGACATAATTGAGCAACTGAACTGAACTGAAGAGTATAATATCAAATATTACTGACCTTGTTAAAAACATAGACTCTAAGTCCAGGTTAAATAATTTAGAAAATTTGATTCATATAAATATCTTAAAATAAACAGCTTCTGCCTTATCTTATTGTAAACACAATTATCTAAATTTTAAATCAGATTGTCAAATTTTCTGTAAGTCACATCTTGCCATTTTGCTTTATTTTACTATATTTTTGTAGGTCTTTATGGGCAGAGTATACAGAATTCAGAATTATTTGGGGACAGAAAATATAACATAGAAAACACCTTCCACACTGTTAAAGTACTAACCTGAGTAATTTGATGACTGCCAAAAGCATGCTTTATATCAGGTCCACTCAAAAAATGTGAACATGAAGAGAGATGGCCTGTTTATTTGTGTGGAAGCAAATAAGATGGCTATGCTAATAAGTTATCCCTACCTTCTTTCATCATTACTTATAAGGAAGAAAACCAAACTATCTGAACATTACTTCACTCTTGACTGATGAGATTGATTGTAAATTGTGTGATGATACCTTTTCCTGAACTGTGATGAGAATGAATTGACACCAGAGTATATTTATATTATCATATATAAAATAAGAATAATAATTCCTTAATATATTTGTTATAAAGATTGAGATATACATACATCTTTTCTCAATAAGCAGTAGACACTGGTATTATGATTTTTGAGACTGTTTAGTCCATAGAGAATCTTCAATGAATAATAGTGATGATTATTATGTTTGCTAGTATAGAAGATAATATTTTGTGGATCTGTGAAATAGAAATCAAGAAAAATAGCTATAGCAATAGAAATCCTGCAGATATAAGTTATACATTTGAGTTTGAAAGACAAATGGTGCAGGAGTCAAGTTGAATGACAGCAAGACTTTTCTACAGTAGTATATTTGTTCTAATTCCAAACAGAAACAAGCATGGTATAAAAAGAAGGAAAACATTATGCTGCATTAAAAACAATTCAGACTTATGAAGAAACTAAATAAGAGAAATGAAAGAGTGAGATAATGAACATAATTATTCATCCTTTCACTTTAAACAGCTCTGGATTATTTTCCCAAATAAATAGGGGAGTAGGTGTGATAGAGCCATGCTTTCTTACAAATTGTGTTGTACACATTAACTGTTGATCAAGTTGTATGTAGTTTACATTCACATGTGGACTAGACCTTATTTAAAATTATGTTATTATGAAATTTGCTGAGATAGGAGAAGTCATTTTTATAGGCATAAGATATTTAATATAGGCAATGCACTAATCATAGCTGCCATTTATTTAGCACTCATTATAACCTAGGAGCTGAGCTAAGAGCTTTACATACATTATTTAATTTATCTCTCATAAGCTCTACATTTTTCATGGGGAGAAAATGATATTTCTAAATAGTAACTTGTTTAATGTCAAAGGACTATTAAATAGATGGGGCAGGAATTGAAATTAGATTTATATCATCCTAAAGTCTGTGCTCTTAAGTACCTGCATTTGTAATGTTTAACCAAGGGAAGAAATCTGAACATAAGCAGTGTCTATTCCATTTTCAATCCTCCTGGATTTAGTTATTGTACAAATTCACTGAAAAGATATAAATGCAGCTTGGGGCTGGTGCACTGGGATGACCCAGAGAGATGATATGGGGAGGGAGATGGGAGGGGGGTTCAGGATTGGGAACTCATGTACACCCATGGCGGATTCATGCCAATGTATGGCAAAACCAATACAGTATTGTAAAGTTAAAAAAAAAAAAAAGCTATGATAATAATTCTATTTATTGAATCTCTTCACAAAGAACAAATGTGTACCATGATTATTCTAGTTGTCATCTGTAGGTGTATATTCTATTTTCATGTACATAGACAGTTTAAAGTTCGACGGTCTTTAAGATAAAAAAAAGATATAAATAAAAATAATGCATGCAAGTCTAGAGAAAGTTGAACAGGTAAATTATCTAATGTAACAATGTGCCCTTGGACAATTATGAACTCTAATTATGCCTCTCAGCAGTATCCTGATGCCATTTATTATCTGTCCTTTGTTGGAACACTTTGCCCTTTTTTTCATTATACTTTTAAAAAGTTTCCTTTCAATTATGTATGTTCTCTCTTTCCTTGCAGCCAATTTACTCTAACTACAGAGATATATTTCTCTCTTTGGGGCTTTTTCATAGGTCTGATATTAGAGAAGGAAATGGCAACCCACTCGTGCTCTTGCCTGGAGAATCTCAGGGATGGCAGAGCCTGGTGGGCTGCCATCTGTGGGGTCGCACAGAGTTGGACATGACTGAAGTGACTCAGCAGCAGCAGCAGTATAGGTCTGATGATTTTTCTCTTTTTGCTCAAACATATTAAGAATAGCTTAATGTGTCTGAGATGGACCATGTCAAAACTTTTACAGATTGCTGAAAAGCTTTTTCTGTTCAAAACAAAAGGAGATTAAAAATTGAATTTACTGTAATTTCTTTGTTAAGATGAGACTCAAAATTAGCCTATTCAGTTAATGAAAGCACTAATGAAAAATGAGAAAATTGAGAAATAAATGAGAAAATTGTTAAAATCAGTTTTTGGAGAACTCTGAAAGTTAACTGAAAGCTTGAAGCTCTCCAAAAGAATTTGTTCAAAATAAATGGCTAGATAGAATCAAATGCAATAAATTATGTGGTGTTTTTAACTTGCTCTCTCCCATTCTACCCTCCCCAGCTTTGTAAAAATGAGTATAAATACAAAAAGATCAACACATATACATATCAAAATCCAGTTGTTGAAGGGCAAAGAAAAAGAGAAGGTTTTGTAAGTAGCAAGGGAGAAGTGACTCATCACGTAAAAGAGATGCTCAATAAGATTAATTGAGGTTTCTCAACATAAACCTGGAATTCAGAAGGCATTCAAGGGGCTGAAAGGAAAAGTCTGTCAACCAATAATTGTATATCTATCAAAATTACCCTCCAACAATGAAGAAGAAATTAAGACATTCCTAGATCAAGAAATAGCAACTAATTTGTCACTAGTAGACCTGACCTGTAATAAATGTTAAAAGAGTTCTTCAGGCTGAAATGAAAGGAAACAATACAGTACTTTAACCTGATAGGAAGAAATAAAGAGCACCAGAGAAGAATAGCTAGCTACATAGAAAATTTTAAAAAGATAGTGTAAATGTAGGTTTTGTATATAACTTTTATCCCCTAAGTTTAAAACAAAATTTCATAAAGTAATAATTATAAATCTATATTCATAGGCATATAATCTATAAAGATGTCATTTTTATGGCAAATAGATGACAAAGGAATGGGAAGGGAATGATGCAAGGCTTTCATATACTACTGAAGTCAGTTGTTATTAATCCAAACTAGGTTTTTATAACTTGCGATTTTAATTGTATTACCCAGGTCAACCACTAAGAAAATGACTCAAAAAGTCTAATATAGGAAACTACAAGGGAATTACAGTTCTATATTTGAAACTATTTACTTAACAGCAACAACAACAAAAAAAATAAAAGTAGCAAGGAGAAACAAAGAACAACAGCAAAAAGATATAACACACATGGAAGACAAACAGCAAAATGGCAGAGATAGATCCTATTTTATCAGTAACTACATTAAGTGAAATGGATTAAACATTTCAGTTGAAAGGCAGAGATTGACACAATGGATCTTTAAAACGGATCCCACTTCAAAAATGTACACCAGATTGAAAGTAAAAAGATGGATAAGACATATCACATAAGAAATAACCAAAAGAGATTAGTTGTTTGTCAGTTGCTTCATTCGCTATTATTTTCTCCCATTCAGAAGGTTGTCTTTTCACGTTGCTTATAGTTCCCTTTGTTGTGCAGAAGCTTTTAATTTTAATTAGATCCCATTTGTTTATTTTTGCTTTTATTTCCAGTATTCTGGGAGGTGGTCATAGAGGATCCTGCTGTGATTTATGTCAGAGCGTGTTTTGCCTATGTTCTCCTCTAGGAGTTTTATAGTTTCTGGTCTTACGTTTAGATCTTTAATCCATTTTGAGTTTATNGAGTGAACTCCGGGAGTTGGTGATGGACAGGGAGGCCTGGCGTGCTGCGATTAATGGGGTCGCAAAGAGTCGGACACGACTGAGCGACTGAACTGAACTGGGGAGAGTAAATATGAGAGGAATAGTTTCTGCCAAAACACCTTCAGGCTGATGAACTCCAGAGGCATAAGCTCTGGTATCTTATGATTCTGTTGGCTTTGTTTTGTTTTACTCAGTGTTTTGGCTTCATTTGAATTTGGTAACAAAACAATGAGAACAGTTCCAGAATATGTCCACCGTGACAGTGTCCAGAGAGAGGCGATTGCTGCTGGACATTCTCCTAAAGGAATGTGAGAGAATTTCCCCACAATGCCCTAGCAAAGCTGGATTGCAGAGGACCCTCTAGTTTGGTGAGAGGGAGGTGGCGTTAAAGCTTATGGCTTATGGGCATACAGAGTTTCTAGAGAAGTGACTCTGTGTTTTTCTTGTCTTGTTTTGTTTTTATATCCTTTTATCTTCTTAAGACTCAGACATGAATCCTTCTGGTGGGTTCAAGAATGTCAGTGACAAACACCACATTCTACAGTTGTCGTTCAGTCACTGAGTCGTGTCTGACTCCACATTCTACTGGCCCTTTCAATAGGATATTTATAACTAGGTCAAGATTGATGCGTTCACCCTCCGTTAGTGCAAGTCCTCATTCAAAATTTTTCACTCCTTCATGCGTATAGACAATTGATGGCTATTGTATTGCACACAGGAAAATGGACAGAGCTTAAGTCCAAGGAGGAAACAACACTGTATATAAAATGGGAATAGAAGTGTCCCATCCCAAAAGGTTGTTATGAATATTGAATGGTGACCTTGAAGTATATGTTCTCACTTCTTCACTCTCCCAGAGTGAAACAGTCTAAGACACATGGTGGTAAAGAATACACAGTTATAGATGTTTTCGGCACATACTCTGCAGTGTATGTAGAGAAGTTAGTATAGAGTAGGAATTTTATAAATCTGAATTCTCTCTCTGGAGAGGTTCTTAATGTCATCACTCACCTCAACTTCAGAGGAACTTCAACAACGAAGGGCTATTAACTGAGTCCCTGGTTTATGTCAAACATCAAAAATAAATTTATTTTTAGACTCCCCCAAATCATGTCACATGCTAAAACACAAAGAATGACATTTTCTGTATTTCCCCTACCCTGGGAGAAGACAGAAGACTGAAAGGAAGAGCACCCTTTCATTGTCATTCAGTGGAGAGAATTCCCATTGAGATTACAAATGGGAATAGCTGTATGTGGTGCGCGCAGAGCATTAGCAACCTGGAAATCAAGGAGCTCTGGGTAAATTGACTTGACACTTGCAGTAGTTATTGAATGAAACATTATTTTAATGAAGAAGGAAGCAATTGTTAGCAAATGTTATTTAACTATAATGAGGTTGTAAAAACTTGCATATTACTATTGATCTTACAAGGACTGTAAGTATGAAAAGAAATGGTGACAATTATAGGTCATTTTCTTTTTATTAGACATTTAATTATAGTCTTTTCAGACAAATCATGGCTATTTCCTGGGTTGTTTAAATTTCATCTAATCATATTTAAAAATTACCTTATCAAGGAGCTCTGGGTAAATTGACTTGACACTTGCAGTAGTTATTGAATGAAACATTATTTTAATGAAGAAGGAAGCAATTGTTAGCAAATGTTATTTAACTATAATGAGGTTGTAAAAACTTGCATATTACTATTGATCTTACAAGGACTGTAAGTATGAAAAGAAATGGTGACAATTATAGGTCATTTTCTTTTTATTAGACATTTAATTATAGTCTTTTCAGACAAATCATGGCTATTTCCTGGGTTGTTTAAATTTCATCTAATCATATTTAAAAATTACCTTAGAGTATTTTCAGGATTTTTTTTTTCCTATTTTGAATGGTAGTTATCTTATTGGTACTTAATATACTGACTTTAAAGTATATTCTAAAGGCTAAAGGCTCTCTGGTACAAGTTTATGTTTGTTCACATGAGGTGTTGATGTGTATGAAATCTCATTGTGTTAAATAACCCAGCAGGGCAGTGTGAAAGGGCTGCTTCATCTGCCAGAATTGGATTTTCTTTCTTTGGAAAGGAAGGTGACATGGGTCAGTTTCATACACAAGGCGAGATGGTTACTTCTGGGGGCTGGTTGGAAGATAGACTTCTCTCTCTCCTTCATACTCATTCAGTAAGACTCCTCACCAAGCAGTCTCCAGGCTCAGTCCTTGAAGACAATATCCTCTTGAGACATAATGTTCACAGATTAGAATGTTCCTATTGAGAAAACCGTTAGTGCTTTTCCAAGTAATTTTACACGCAGAAGCACTGTCTCACTCCCACCTTCTTTGAGCTTTACTTTTGAATCTCTTGTCTGTTCATCCACAGATATTTATGAAGCATTCTTTTACAATGATGAATAGAACAGAGGAAGCCTCTGTTTTCATGGTGCTCTCATGATGAAGGAAGAAACTAACTAAAGTCTAGTAAATAAAAAGTAATAACCATGGTAATGTCAGATAATGAAAGTGCTGTAAGAAGCTAAAACTAGGTGCAGTGGAGAAGAGCAAATGAGGGCCACAATAAATGGAGTACTCAGGAGGGCCTCTTGGAGGAGGCAACCTTTGCTCTGGGACCTGGTTGAAGGTGTTTCCATCTTGAATTAGAGTTATTGATATTCATCTAAATCCTAAGCTTTTTCAGGGCATTATCTTTCTCTAACTCATCTTTGTATCCTGCAGAACTTATGGCCTCGTGCCTTCTACTTGGAAAGTGTTGAATCAACAGTTATTAAATGAGTGATGATTGTTTCATACAGACCTATGAAGTTTTCAGAGCTCAGAATTTTTAACCACATTACACAGGGAGGCCAAGTCCCTTTACTAAGGTAGTAAGTGGGGTATGTGTGTGCTCAGTCATGTCCAACTCTTTTTCGACCCCATGGACTGTAGCCCACCAGGCTTCTCTGTCCATGGGATTTCCCAGGCAAGAATACTCTAGTGGGTTGTCATTTCCTCCTCCAGGGGATCTTCCCCACCCAGGAATTGAACCCATCTTAGGCACTCTTGCTTGCAGGTGGATTCTTTACCATTGAGCTACCCTAGCAAGTGGGGTATTGAGATTCAAATCCTCTGTATAATGCTGATCTTTCAGGAAGCAAATAGGTATTTTTTTTGCTTGTTTGCTTGTTTTAGAGTGGAAATGCAATTTTTGGTAGGGGACTTCAAACTTCTGAAATCTTGGAAATACCAGTTTAAAACACCAGTTTTTTTTTTTTTTTAAATGAAACACCAGAGTCAAGAGGTTAACAATTCTGCAGTATGTTGGGAAATGATGGTTCAGGTGGGGTACAGAGCAATAGAATTTTATCTGTTGCAGTTATTCATTTTTAGCATCTCTGAGTGGAGAGCTGCTTTAGATCACAGATAAAAAATGTTTAACAGTTTACAATTTAATTCCAATTATTTAGAATCTAGAAAACCCAACATTTTCAGTGAAGTAGGCGAGTGATATGGTGGGAATTCAGGACATAAATGAAAAAAATTCTCTGGCCATCATCTAGTTTAACCTGAAATTACTTCATTGCTCTTTTATGACTTTAAGTAGACTTTGTGATATTTACCTTTTAACCTAAGTTGCAAATTTATGTTTCTAAAGGTGCCCCTTCCAGGGAAGATAACAACAGGCAGAGTTTGGGAAACTATTCATCAGAAGAGAAATGTTTTATTACAAAAGGAAAGTGCATAAAGTTTTTAGATTACAGATGCAGACTGTGTTAGGTTCATGAATTCAGAAGAACTTGCACCAAACAGCAAGTCATTGTGGGAGAGCAGACAAGACAAGGAGGAGGCTGTGGAATGTTTACATTCTTATTTGTCCAAGAGGGTGATGAGCCAAGAACACAGTTGGAGTTTGGTTGGATGGAGCATTCCTGGTACTGCCTCCTCCTGGGATTAATTTTGTCATGAGAAAAGTCACATGCAAATAAAGGGACTATAATCAGGGGTGGGCAAGTAATGCCATTTTGGGAAAAGTTTGCTGAGGAATTTAGGAAGATTTGTGCCCTGAACAAAGGGTGAGATTAAAAGATCTTATTGTGCAAGTGATTGTACTTGAGATGGTGAGCTTGGAAACTTCTTGAGTAATGAAGACGTGATACCTTTGTTGTTGCTGTGGTCACAGGCAGTATAAATTTGACAAATGTGGATTAATTCCTACTACCTTACTTTTTACAGCGGTGGTCTTCCTATATGGAAGACTGTAAGAACTCTTCTTCTCATGACTTTATTAAGTTGTATAGCATTTGCAGTGACTTGCTGCTTGTTATTTTCCTGCTTCTCTTTGCTGCCAAGAGGAGGACAGTCTATGTTCTCCATGTAGAAAGTATCAATAATAAGTGCTCCATAAACGTTGAATGAATCAAAGAATAATGATTACTTGAATGAAGGAATGAGTGGCTATACATGAAAATATGATAAGCAAAATGTGTGTACATAGATTCATGTTAAGAGGGAGATCCAAAATAATGATAATAACAATAAAAATAGCCATTATGAAAATATCAGATGTGACTGGTCCTTTGGAGCAGTCCTTGTTCTCATCATACTTCTGGAAAAGAGATCTTAGCTCTTTGTCACATCTTTCCAAAACCAAAACAAAGTTTCAGAAAGTTCTAGCCTGGTATGTGCCAGGCCAGTTACAAGCCCCTTTGCATGTATTAATACATTTAATTCTCACAAAAACTTTATGAGGTAGGTCATCTTATTATCATTGTTTTACAAATAAGGAAACCAAAACTTGAAGTGCTGAGTGCTAAGTTGTTTCAGTCATGTTCGACTCTTTGAGATCCTATGGACTGTAGTCCACCGGGCTCCTCTGTCCTTGGGTTTCTCCAGGCAAGAATACTGGAGTGGGCTGCCATGCCCTCCTCCAGGGGATCTTCCCGACCCAGGGATCGAACCTGTGTCTCTTACATCTGCAGCATTGGTAGGCAGGTTTTTTTACCACTAGCACCACCTGGGAAGTCCACGAAGCTTGAAGATGTCACATTAAATCACCCAAAGTCACACAGTCAGGTATGTGTGTGGGCCCAAGAGTTGAAATGCACGTCTGGCTTCAGGGTCTGTGTTCTTAACCACCGCCCCAAGAGAAAAGCTGCTGAAGGCACTGGAGAGAAATAGGCAGTGAAGAATGTTATATTACACAGCATAAGATGCACATAAAATTCCCACTTAAGCATCCCAGTTCTTCTTGCAATATTTCTTTTTAGCCAATAGCTGCTCTGTGGTTCTCCCTTCTCCCTCAAACAGACCCTGCAGCTTTATGGACCGTTCTCTCTGGAATTCTCTTTCTCTCCTTCCTTCTTCCTCTTCCTTAAACAACGCAAGCTGGCCCTCGAAAGCCTTCTCCCAACTTGCACACTCACACTTACCATCCCCCTTAGCATGGGTGTTCAGAGGGTCTTCCTCGTTAGAACCCAATGGAAAACAAGAATTACCTTTCTTATCACACATATAGTTTTCTTCCTGTCACACTAATAACATTGACATTAAAGTATTAGGATTTCAGGTAGCAGTTGTGAGAGATGTAAAAAGATTTCTCTTTCTAGTTATTTTCTTCTTCTACAGGAAGAAAGCATGGTTGCTGTTGTTACTTAATCGCTTAAGTCGTGTCCAACTTTTGCAACCCCATGGACTGTAGTCTGCCAGGCTCCTCTGTCCATGGGATTTCCCAGGCAAGAATACTGGAGTAGGTTGCTATTTCCTCCTCCAGGAGATCTTCCTGAACCAGGGATTGAACTTGTGTCCCCTGTATTGGCAGGCAGGTTCTTTACCACTGAGCCATCAGGAAGCCCCAAGAAAACATGGTGTGTGTACACGTGCTAAGTTGCTTCAGTCATGTCCAACTCTTTGCAACCTATGGATGTGTAGCCCGCCAGGCTCCTTTGTCCACGAGACTCTTCAGGCAAGAATACTGAAGTGGGTTGCCATGCCCTCCTCAAGAAAGCGTAGCGATACCAATTAAATACATTTCCTGACTATACAAAAACTGAGCACCCTCTGGCCTCTTTTTTTTTTTTTAAAGAAAATTGAAATAGATTTACATATAACTTGTAAATTTAAGGTGTCACATGTTAATTTGATATATTTGTATATTGTAATATGATTGCCATAATGGCTATTACATAATATCACATAATAGCTGGCTATATCTTTAACTGCATCTGGAAACAAAGGCGCCCCATAAAGTACAGATTAAAAATAGAAAAGAAAGAAGCTGAATGCAGAAATAATATACCCCAATGGACATTAACTGTGAAAAAAGATGCTTGACTGTGCTGATCCTCAGGAGGGAGGGATGTTGAAGGGCAAGGGTGCGTTCCTCATCTCTGCATCACCTTGAGTGATAGAGTTCTGTCTCTGCAGCCCTTGTAAACTGAGGCGTGCCTACCCTTTCAGGAAATCAGCTGTATGTGGTAACTTACTGCCACCCCTCCATTTTTGCTTGGTTTACCCCTGGGCATGGCTATTAATCTCTCTGCCTTAGGGGTGATCACGGGCCTCGCTGCTCTGGATGACTGGCTTCGGGGCACTCAGGAGGAGCCAAACCCTTTGTTGAGGCCCTTATATCCAAACTTCAACTCATAGGATATGGGCTAACAATGAGAGCATTGTATGCATTTAGGTGAAGGCAAGGAGCTACAATATTGGCTAAGTTAGGAAATGACAAAAACAAGCATAAAATATGTAATTGTTGAGCATAAAATCATTTCTATAGAATGTTAACACTGGAGGGCTCTTCAAGGTGCTCTAGTCTAATTCACTTATTGAATGCAGGAGGACCTGAAGTCTGGGGGGCTGACTTTCCACACCAAGCTAGTGCAGACTGTCAGAACTCCCCACCCTGAGCTCCTCACACCACATGATGCCACCGTTGTGTGAGCTTGCCTTAGCCCAGCTCTCAAACAGAACCAGGGGGAAACAAAACAGCACGAGCTGCGCGTCAGTCTGAAGATGGTCATTTGCAAAAAGCCCAGGCAACCTAGAGCTAGGTTGCAAAGCATAAATGTGTTAAGAAAACACTTCTCCTGACCTTCTGACCCCATTTGCCAAATGCCCTGTTACTCTTACTTCCTTTCCAGACACTTGGTACAAGAGATATTTGTACCTGTTTGCTTTCATTTTTACTGCCTATGACAACGTAAAATTTCCTAGCTAGGAATCTCTTTAAGTCCCTCTCATTCAGCTTCTGTTTCCACCACTTTGCTGAAGCTGCTTTGACAAAGGTCACTGATGACTTCACATCACCAAAGCTGATGGCAGATTTCCGCATCTTTTCTTGCTAAAACTCTCTGTGACATTGGCCTTCTCCTACATCTTGAAGTTCTGCCTTGTTTTCCGTGATGTCACTTCTTCTTTCTCTCCTCCAATCTCTTTGAACATTTCCTCTTAGTCTCCTTTTGGGGCCACCTAAACTTCTTGTTCTCCCCTGAGTTGTTCTTGTTTTATTATTGCACACGCTGTCTTGGGGATAGTTCCTCCAGTCTCAAGGTCTTCGTCTTTATCTGTTTTGGTTACATGTTGCCACAACTAACTACCTGAAACTTAGTGGTTTGAAACAACAACAAATTATTATTTCCATGATTCTACGAGTTACTTAAGTGATTGATCTGCTTTTGTAGTATCGGCTAGGGTGGTGAGGGGGCCAGTAGTCTTCAAATGGCTTCACTCACATAGCTGAGAGCGGGTGTTGACCACTGACTAGGGCTGACCATTGAGGGTCTTCTGTAGAGTCTTGCCGCGTGGATGTTGAGCTTCCTCGCAGATGGTGGCTGTGTTTCAAAAGGAAGAAGCTGGAAGCTGTCAGCTCTCTTCAGACTGAAGTTCTAGAGTCCCAGATGTCTCTTCTGCTGTATCATTTTTTGTTAACGGCAGCCACAGACCAGCCCAGGGGAAATAACCTCCACCTCTTAATGGGAGAAAATGACGAATATTCTCTCATTGGCCAGACTCTGCTCAGGCTTCCCTGAACTCTTTTTCAACTAAATCCGACTTGCGGACTTCTACATACATTGTTTGTTTTGTTGTGGCTGTTTAGTCACTAAGTTGGGTCTTTTGCAACCCCATGGACTGTAGCCCACCAGATTCCTCTGTTCACGGGATTTTCCAGACATAGTAGTGGAATGGGTTACCATTTCCTTCTCGACATGGTCCAAATTTATAAATAATCTTGCTAAGTTGGTTTAGCCAGGATCCTCCATCCTCTATATCCAATCACCTTCAATGTCTAATCGGGTTCTTATCTTCCACTGTCGCCAGCTGATGTCTGGTCCTCCTGGCTATCTTCAGCAAGAATCCTGCCAGGTCACTTTAGCTGGAATCCTCTCTTACTCCTGATGTTTCCTTTTTATAATTTTCTCTCCACCAACCCCCACCCTGCTCCTTGGCTATGAATTCCCCTTTGCCCATGCCATATTCAAAATTAAGCTTAATTCTATACTGAGGCCCCTTACCCGCTAAAGCATTAGTCCTGAACAAAATGTTTTCACTGCACTAACTACTGCCCCATTTTGTTTTTTCTTTGACGAGTGGCATATACATTCAAGGGGGAAAGGGGTTGATGATGGACTTATTTAGAGATTATTTACCATGGTTAACTCTCTGGCCACAACAGTTAACAACAATCCTGTGTGTAAAATACATTCAGCTCTTCTTCAAAATTCTCATCTTATTATGGCGTTTGTTCAAAGTCAAGGATACCATGCAGTCTACTTCCTGAATCTTGCATTTCAGTATGGTTTCTTGGGTGTGGAGATTTATGAGACATAAGAGCAAACCATCTTTCCAGCTAACACACAATTATGAAATAGAGTAGTGAATGTTCCCACTCAAAAAAAAGGGAGAAAACAGAAGGCACCTAGTCATCCCTATCCTTGCTAAGTCACTTCAGTCGTGTCCGACTCTGTGCGACACCATAGACGGCAGCCCACCAGGCTCCCTCGTCCCTGGGATCTTCCAAGCAAGAACACTGGAATGGGTTGCCATTTCCGTCTCCAATGCAGGAAAGTGAAAAGTGAAAGTGGAGTCGCTCAGTCATGTCCGACTTAGCGACCCCATGGACTGCAGCCTTCCAGGCTCCTCTGCCCATGGGATTTTCCAGGCAAGAGTACTGGAGTGGGGTGCCATTGCCTTCTCGCATCCCTAGCCTTAGTACCTCTGAAATCCAACAAGGCACATGTAGACATTTTCGCCGACTCCAGGGGGAGAGGATATTCCCTGATTAAGAGTTCATTTCTCCCCTTTGTGAGTAGTTTTTCTATGGCTCTTGGTTCCTCTCTCTGAAATCTTAGCTTCATCTTCAGAATTACCTGCATTACCTACAAGAAATCCTGTGCTTACTTTTAGGTATCTTTCTCTCCTAGTCATGGGAAATTTAGGGTCTGGGAACCTCCTTTCATTTTCCACTATCTGTCTCTTGATATATATTCTATATCTGTAATCTAAACTTTGCACATTTCCCTTCTCCAAAGAAACATTTTTCTTGATTAATACCTCTCTGCTTGTTGAGTTTAAGCTAATATAAATCCTTTTTTAAAAGCTGTGGGCTCCCTGTGTATCAAATTATAAATTCGTGTCAAGGACAAAAACAATATCCACACTTTCTTTGAGACAGGATCCTCAAAGTTAGTGTGCTGTGTGGCAAAACCTTTAAGGTTCTCAGGTGTTGTATTGTCTGACTGAGAGGGTCTAGGAAGCTCCCCACTAGGAAGTCCATTTATCTAGTTGAGACCTTTATGAGGCATAACTGTAAACCTTTTTGACGTGTCAAAAAAGGGTCCTATAATAATACCCTTGATTTGATCTGTGCTGTGCTAAGTCACTCAGTTGAGTCTGACACTTTGCTATCCCATGGAGTGTAGTCCACCAGACTGCTCTGTCCATAGGGATTCTCCAGGTGAGAATATTGGAGTGGGTTGCTGTGGCCTCCTGCAGGGGATCTTCCCTCCCTGAGGATAGAACCCAGGTCTCCTGCATTGCAGGCAGGTTCTTTACCATAGAACCCAGGTCTCCTGCATTGCAGGCAGGTTCTTTACCATCTGAACCACCAGGGAAGCCCAAGAATACTAGAGTGGGTGCCTATCCCTTCTCCAATGGATTTCCCTGATCCAGGAACTGAACTGGGGTCTTCTGCATTGCAGGCTAATTCTTTACCAGCTAACTACCAGGGAAGCCCGATCTGATCTGTACCTAGAGGCTATGTTTTATAGAAGCCACTGGATTTGATTTTCTTCCCTGTGGCCATTTCTTAATTTGAGAATCTCTTGTTTCCAGAGAAACTACAAATATGAGATCATTTTTAAATTTCCCCCCAAAAAATAAAAATAAAAAGAAATTTCCCATCAAGTAGAGCTTGCATTGCATATACTGTCTCTGTATTCTGCTTGAAAACTGGATAGTTCCATCTTAAGTTCATCTTGTCTTTATCATTGGCAGCAAAAATAAGCACCACTCTACCTGGAAACCTTCTTAGCAAGATCCATGCATTTATTAGGTACTCTTTCTATTTTTCATGTTATAGTAGGCTGCATTGCACTAATTAAGCTACCAATCTATAACTTACATCATTTATTGTCAAATCTTTACTACATATTTCCTCATTTCCCTTTTAGCCTCTATGTCTTTTCAAAGCCCTCTCAGTTTCTGCCTCCTGCCAGATTCAAAGCCATGGCATATGTATTAGGTTTTTGTTACAGCAACACTTCATTCAGCAGTACTCAGGTACAAATTTCTGTTTCTATTGCTATATATTAAGTCATTTAAAACTAGTGGTTTAAAAAAAAACAGCCAACCATTTATTACCATGATTTTGTGGGTGTACAGCTTGGGTTTCTTCATAGCATGGCAGCTATATCACTTCCTATGGTCCAAGAAGACTATTCCAAGAGGGAGTTACTACCAAGAGGGAGTTACAAAAAGTTGCCTATTTTGTTGAAGCTTGAGTTCAGAAATTCCAGAATTCCTCTTACAGAACAGTCTACTGGTCAAAGCATTTACAAATCTAGATGAGATTCAAGGTGAGGGAAAACACCTGTGGGTGAGAGGGTACATAGAGGAAGAGAAGAAATTGATATGATCATCTTTGGACCTAGCTGTCACAGTCTCTAGTCAAATAAGTGCTAAATTTCTATTTCTAATTTAGCACTTATTTCCAATTTCTATCATTACTCCCTTGGTTTCAACCCATCTACTTTCTGTTGGATGTTTCCATGTGTACCTCAAGTCCATATGCCTTAAACTAAGTCATCACCTTCTTTCTAGATGTATTTCTCATTTTATTCTCTATATTTCAGTAAATGACAGCCATCCGGGCCAGAAACCAGAACTCATCCTGGTTCTTCTAATTCTGTTACCACCCCAGCTCCCCATGCACACACAGCTGACTGATCTTAATCCTTACCTCTTTTTCAAATATGCTGTCCCCTTCTCTATTTCTAATGTCATTCCAGTGTAGGTCTTTATCAGGCAAATCTCTTGCCTGACTCATTTCACTATCTTCCTACATGATCTTCACATTATCTTTTTAACTTCTGTGGTAAAATCAAAGTGTGGTTTGGGGACAATTTAGCCACCTGATGAAATAAGTGAGAGAAGAGAGGAAGAGGAAGAAAGGAATTAAGGAAGAAAGAAAAAGAAATAAAAGAGGCAATAAAAGAAACCTCCTAGCGACCCCATGTACTGAAGCCTACCAGGCTCCTCCCATGGGATTTTCCAGGCAAGAGTACTGGAGTGGGCTGCCATCGCCTTCTCCAAATAAAAGAAAGCTAGTCATGTGAATGGATAAGAAAGCTGTGGTACATATACATGATGGAATATTACTCAACCATTAAAAAGAATGCATTCGAATCAGTTCTAATGAGGTGGGTGAAACTGGAGCCTATTATATAGAGTGAAGTAAGTCAGAAAGAAAAACACCAATACAATATACTAACGCATATATATGGAATTTAGAAAGATGGTAACAATGACCCTATATATGAGACAGCAAAAGAGACACAGATGTATAGAACAGTCTTTTGGACTTTGCGGGAGGTGAGGGTGGGATGATTTGAGAGGGTAGCATTGAAATGTGTATATTATCATATGTGAAGCAGATCACTGGTCCAGATTTGATGCATGAGTTCCGAGCTGGTGCACTGGGATGACCCTGGGGGATGGGATGGGAGGAAGGTGGGAGGGGCGTCTGGATGGGGAACACATGTGGCCCATGGCTGATTCATGTCGATGTTTGGCAAAAGCCACTACAATATTGTAAAGTAATTAACCTCCAATTAAAATAAATAAGTTAATTTAATAAAAAAATTTTAAAATTAATAAAAGAAACCTAGTCACATATATATTAAAACTTAAGCTGATGATGTCATGGTATAATTTGTGAAAGGAAAAAACTGAAAATACTATGTTTGAATGAATACACTGACTTTAGTAAAAAGACAATTGTAACATCAAGACAAACCTTGTGGTCCACTTTCCAACCAGTTTCTGACATAAGGCCTCCCTATAAACAGTAGAGAAGACAGATAAACTGATATTCCTCCCAAAGTTAAAAAACAAATACTGTTGAAGTTCAACAGTATTGCTAAAGTGATCTTACTAATATTATAATGCTACAAACCTGTAGAGCTTACAAACCTTTACTTAACTGCCCTCTACCCCAGTGGCCACCAAGTCCTTAAATTGACTCACAAAGCCTTGTTTGCCTGGACCCTCGTGTGTTCTTCACTCAACAGATGTATGACATGGTAGGTTTCTATCTCTATCTGTTCCCTCTCTGCTCTGCATGCTTTATGCCATCCTTACTGCCAAACTGCTATTGCTCATTTTTAATTCCTGCTGTCGTGGTTGGTTTCCCTCAGCTTCTTCACCTCCCTAATTTTTTCCTATCCACTCCTTAAGATTCTGGTTAGAAACCACTTCCTCCAGGCAGTCCTTGACCCCTGAACTGGACAAAGGGCTTCCCAAACACCCTGCACATTATCTATTATCTGCTGTGTAAACAATATTGATATTATCTGTTTGTGAGTCCATCTTCCTGTAACCTTGAGAAAAAGAGTTTGTGTCTTAAGAGACTATAACACAGTGATTTAAAGCCTAAACTTTGAAGGCTTATTGTCTGAGTTAAGATCCCAGCTCCACCCCTGACTACCTGCATAATTCTGGGGAGGCACTTAGGCTTTTGCTGCTTTGTTTCTGCATCCTGAATGTGGGGATGGTATAAGCAGGTAAAACACTACAGGTTTGTTATGAAGGTTAAGTGAGTTAATAGATATTAACATGAACTATTCTTATTATTTTGGCAACCCACTCCAGTATTCTTGCCTGGAGGATCCCAGGGACAGGGGAGCCTGGTGTGCTGCCCTCTATGGGGTTGCACAGAGTCGGACACGATTGAAGCAACTTAGCAGCATTCTTATTATTTTTATGATGGTGAGTCATGTATTAATAGAACAGCATCTAATGCTTAGTAAATATTTGTTGATACAAATTCCTTGTTCTTTTTTTTACTTTGTGTCACAACCTTCCATTCTTCTACCAGTTTCCACAACCCTCTAAGCCACAGCTTGTCTTCAACCTCTGAAAAGTGGGATTCCCCCTCTGCACTCTGTTTGACCTGGGGCCAGTCAAAGACCCATGGATACACTTCTATTTGCTGGATCAGTGCTGGTGAACATTTCCTTGGCTGATTGCAGTGGTTCTTTCCTAACTCCAGCCTAATAGAGGCAATATCTGTCTGTTGTCACTTCTGCCCACATCTTGAGCAAAACAAACGAGGGAATTCTTCACATACCCAGAGAAGTCTGAGAAGTAAATAGTCAAATGTGAATGCCTAATTGCCAACCATGATTCAAGGAAAATGTAGCTATGAGAAAGCATGTGAGTCCTTTGTCATAAAAACAGTTCTCTGACTGAGGAAGGGAGTGTCCCCTAAGAGCCAGACCAGCCAAGAATCAGAAATAATGAGCTTGTTTCTTAGCTATCCCTCTGGTTTCCTGTATAGAAATAAAATGAGGTTACTTGCGTTTGCACCTTAGTCCCTCTTAACATAGCTGCTCCGGTTGTCAGTGTACAATCTCCAACAGCCTTTTTCTGAATTCTCCTCCTCTTCCTTCCTCTTCTTCTCTCTTTTTAATTCCTTGTGTTTCCCTGGAGTTTCCTGCACTGGCAGTCTTGACTTCCATTCAAGACTGGAAGGATTACATGATCCACTAGATACAAAGGGTTACAAGATTCCTTTACTGCTTCTCTCAGTGATAGGGACGGAAAAGCTCTGCCTTGGTCTTTTATCCTAAATTCCTCCTTACTCTCTATGTGCTTGAGGTACTGATGTGCTGTAGCATTTAGACTTGGCTGGTGTCCGAGAATCTCTGTATAATATCTTGCATAGGATTCCAAATAGAGAAGACCTCCTATTTTCTTGGAGTTCCTGCTGTGAGTATGGCATCTAAAAGCCTGGTTTTACTCTGAAAAATGTCCCCCACTCCTTTCTTGGCACTTTAGAAAACATGTCTGCTTATACAGTGATAACAAAATGATTTGGTTATGCGGGGGTGGGGGGGGGGAATGATTAAATAAAAGCATTCCCAAACAATAATCCATGTCAAACCAGAAGCAAATGCAAACAGTAACATCCCTTTTCTTTATCATATAGAAGGAGTGAGCTTCAGCAAGGAACAGCCCAGAATTACTTTAATTCAGCACTTCTCAGTGAGGGTATTGCAAAAAGTTGAGCTACCTGGGTCCCTGCCTTCTAAGGGCCACTAGTGCTCTCTTCTCTTTCTCTCCCTTTTCCAGATATTGAGAGAGCCCAGGAGAATCCCCCAAATTTCCAAATATCATCCTCCATTCCAGGGATAGTACCACAGTCCCGCCAAACACTCGGCCAACATTTTGCACTAAAGAATGCAAGCAAGCAAAAACTTTATATTCAGTTCCCATATGCTTTAAAACTTTGTCACCGTGTTTTTACACATTCATGGTAAGACACTAATTTATGGTAAGGCATTTACGGTAGACACCAATTCTACTGGGCATTGGCTTGCAGAGATCACCCTGCCAGAGCATTACTTCTCCTGCACTTGGTTGGGTAACCCATCCCAGTCCAATCCAAACTTGACCAATCAGCTACTCTCCTCCCAGAACTGACCACTCAGAACTTGAAGTTGTCCATGAATGATAGCTCCTACTGCTGAGGACACTGAATTATCACAGTCCATGCCTTTCCCAAAGTCTTTGACTCTTCATTTCATTGAATTAATAATCTTTTCAACACCCCCCCCCCCACCCCCGCCCACCTCATGCAATGATCCTTTTTCTTATGCTAATCACAACTGGCTCTTGCTAGCAGCCAAAAATTCTTGGCTAATTTATCACTTTGATCCCCATTACTCCCACCACCACTTTGCTGTTGTGGTCAAGTGGTAGTTGATGAGGAAACCACCAGTGGGATGAGACATTCCCAAATGAGATGACCAAGCAGTGACCTCTCCCTCAGTAGCATTCATGGCTGCCTTGCTTAGCAAGGATGAGAACAGCCAGATCATGGTCCTTCTTTTTTTTTTTTAATTAATTTTTATTTTTTAGTTTGTTTTGCTTTACAATACTGTATTCCATGGTCCTTCTTCACCTCTGGAAAAGTCCACCTTGACTGTGAGCCAGAAAAAAAAAAAAAAGCCTATGCTCATAAATTGGCAAAATACACCTCTTGCTACAAGGGACAAGACTGATTCTCGGGATGGGGTCGGGGGCAGCCTTTTGGATAACTTCCCCTAAAGCTCTCTGCATCTCTTTGTCTTTCTGTCATCCTTACAGCCTACACCAACATTGTCCAGGCCTCAAAGATACAATGATGAGCTGGTTCTTTTTTAGTTCATTAGCTCTTCTGCTCTATTAGTAGATTATCAAAAGCGGTTTCAGCATGTCATAAAATCTGTTTGGTATTAACTTGATACATGATGCGTTTTTCTCCATCCAGCTAAATAGTTTCCTTCAAATCTGGACCAGATGAGCATCCTGGGACTTGCATGAGCTCATATGTGTGTCTGCGTGGAATGCAGCCCTGGGTCCCCTTGGACGTGTGGAGCGTGTTTTTGACCCAAATGGAAACATCCTTAGGCACTGATGCCTCAATTAGGGGAAAGATAGACACAGGATCAGATATGGCATCTGTAAAATGTTAATATCCTGGGTGATGCACCCCAGTTAAGTTTATTTTTCAGTTTCGTTTGATGGCTAGTTTAGGCAAAATCGTGACATGCATGAAATTGCCTTTGTTTAGCTCTCTTTGGGGATAGCTCTCAACCCTGCCCCTGCTGACTGTGCCTTGTTGCTGCCTTAAGCTCACCCCAGCCCCACGGAACACTCCTGCTCTTCCATGCTGTGCATCTCTTTGGAGTACCTATTATGTTCTGGGTGTAGGGGAAGGGGAAGAATAAGAGCAACTTCACTTGCAAGATGTAGAGGAAGGCACAGAAATGGGAGCAGATGCTTGTCTTGCTGCAGGATAAACGTGTGATCAGGTGCTGCTGGAGCAGGTGAAGTCTCCAGGCCGCTCTGAGGGAGGGCCTGCCTGGAGAAAGCACCTGGGGCAGAACTCTGAAGAACACCCAGGAGTTAGGGCTGCTGCTGGCCCTGCAGGCACCTTTGGGTGAATAAGAGAAAGGCACTCCTTTTGACAAGAGGCCTCTCTTGCTGGGCACAAGTTGCGCAGACCAAGTGTGTGCCTTTAGTGCCCACTCAGGCTCTCAGCTAGGTACCCTAGTGACGTCAGCAACCTGCACAGTCCCCAGAAGCCCCTGAGGGGACCCTATGTATTTCAGTTTCCTAAGGGCTGCTGTAAAAAATAATCACAAACCAGGTGGCTCGAAATTAGAAATTTATTCTCTCTCAGTTCTGCAGGCCAGATGTCCAAAATTAAGGTGTGGGCAGGCCTTGCTCCCTCTGGAGGCCCTGGGAGAATCTTTGCCAGGCTCTTCCAGCTCCTGGTGGCTCCACACGATCCTTGCCTGTAGCTGCATCACTCCAGTCTCTGCCTCTGTCTTCCAATGGCCTCCTCTGTGTCTCTGTGTCAAATCTTCCTCTGCCTTTCTCTTCTAAGGATACCCATCATTGAATTCAGGATCACCCTGTGGATGGTGACTGCAGTCATGAAACTAAAAGACTCTTGCTCCTTGAAAGAAAAGCTATGACAAACCCATATAGCATATTAAAAAGCAGCGACATCACTTGCCGACAAATGTCCATGTATTGAAAGCCATGGTTTTTCCAGTAGTCATGTATGGATGTGAGAGTTGGACCACAAAGAAGGCTGAGCACTAAGAATTGATGCTTTTGAACTATGATGCTGGAGAAGACTCTTGAGAGTCCCTTGGACAGCAAGGAGGTAAAACCTGTTGATCTTAAAAGAAATCAACCCTGAATATTCATTGGAAGGACTCATGCTGAAGCTGAAGCTCCAACACTTTGGCCACGTGATGCACAGAGCTGACTCATTGGAAAAGACCCTGATGCTGGGAAAGACTGCAGTCAGGAGGAGAAGGGGGTGACAGAGGATGAGCTGATTGGATGGCATCACTGACTTCAATGGTTATGAGTTTGAACAAACTCCAGGAGATGGTGAAGGACAGGGAAATCTGGCCATTCATGGGGTTACAACAAGTTGGACATGACTGAGCAACTGAACAATAACAACAAGGTAATCCAGGATGATGCTATCTTGAGATCCTAAGGTTAATATTAGCTGCAAAGACTCTATTTCCCTATAAGCTCACATTCTTAGGGCCTAGAAGTTAAGACATGGACTTATCTTTCTAAGGTTCATATTCAACCCACTTCACCATGTAAAGAAGGGAAGGAAGGAGTTTTCAGACAGTAGGAGCAGAGTCTGTATGGCAAGGAGGTGTTGGGGGCATGCTGGGTCCTGAGAACGGCCGGGATGACTGGGTGGGTATTGGTGAGAGCAGAGGCTGGCCACAGAGGACTTGTGTGCCATCAGCAGCCCTGGATGTGCCCCGGTGGCAACGGGCAGGCTTTACATGGACTTCATTTTACCTGAGAAAGATCACGTGGGCTGAAGGTTAGGGAACAGACTGGAGGAGGGCAGGATGGGCGGTAAAGAATTTCCCCTCAGAGGATGTTACTTCTGTTTCTGTGAGCCATTCGGTGGCCTGATTCAGAGAAGAGGAAGTGATCTGGTGATGCTGAGGAAGTGATCTCGTGATGCTGAGGAGAGGAGATGCAACACAAAGATTGGTGACTAAAGTGAGCTGAGTGGGGAGGGAGGGAAGACTCCTGACATTCTGAGAGTTCTGTCGATATCCAGCCCCAGCACGGCACTGCCTGTCTCCCACGTTCGCAGGGCTCCACACCTGTTGGCAGGCCTCCATATGCACAGCCGCTTGCCCTTTAGAACTTGAACATGTGTTTCTAAGAAACTGACCTTTGAAGCAAAAGACCATACTGCTGTACTGGGTTGAACAGTAGCCTCCTAATTTATGTCTAGGGCTTCCCTGGTGGCTCAGTGGTAAAGAATCCGCTTGCCAGTGCAGAAGACACAGGTTCGCTCCCCAAATCAGCAAGATCCCCTGGAGGAGGGCATGGCAACCCACTCCAGTATTCTTGCCTGGAGAATGCCATGGACAGAGGAGCCTGGCAGGCTATAGTCCATGGGGTTGCAAAGAGTTGGACATGACTTAGTGACTAAATGACAGCGACAATTTATGTCTGCTCAGAACCAGCGTTCAGTTCACTTCAGTTCAGTCACTCAGTTGTGTCCGACTCTTTGTGACCCCATGAATCGCAGCATGCCAGGCCTCCCTGTCCATCACCAACTCCCGGAATTCATTCAGACTCACGTCCATCGAGTCCATGATGCCATCCAGCCGGCCATCTCATCCTCTGTCATCCCCTTCTCCTCCTGCCCCCAATCCCTCCCAGCATCAGAGTCTTCTCCAATGAGTCAACTCTTCACATGAGGTGGCAAAAGTACTGGAGTTTCAGCTTTTGCATCACTCCTTCCAAAGAAATCCCAGGGCTGATCTCCTTCAGAATGGATTGGTTGGATCTCCTTGCAGTCCAAGGGACTCTCAAGAGTCTTCTCCAACACCACAGTTCAAAAGCATCAATTCTTCGGTGCTCAGTCTTCTTCACAGTCCAACTCTCATATCCACACATGACCACTGGAAAAACCATAGCCTTGACTAGACGGATCTTAGTCAGCAAAGTAATGTCTCTGCTTTTCAATATGCTACCTAGGTTGGTCATAACTTTTCTTCCAAGGAGTAAGCGTCTTTTAATTTCATGGCTGCAGTCACCATCTGCAGTGATTTTGGAGCCCCCCAAAATAAAGTCTGACACTGTTTGCACTGTTTCCCCATCTATTTCCCATGAAGTGATGGGACTGGATGCCATGATCTTTGTTTTCTGAATGTTGAGCTTTGAGCCAACTTTTTCACTCTCCTCTTTCACTTTCATCAAGAGGCCTTTTAGTTCCTCTTCACTTTCTGACATAAGGGTGGTGTCATCTGCATATATGAGGTTATTGATATTTCTTCCAGCAATCTTGATTCCAGCTTGTGTTTCTTCCAGTCCAACGTTTCTCATGATGTACTCTGCATAGAAATTAAATAAGCAGGGTGACAATATACAGCCTTGACACATTCATTTTCCTATTTGGAACCAGTCTGTTGTTCCATGTCCAGTTCTAACAGTTGCTTCCTGACCTGCATACAGATCAAAGTAATGTCTCTGCTTTTCAATATGCTACCTAGGTTGGTCATAACTTTTCTTCCAAGGAGTAAGCGTCTTTTAATTTCATGGCTGCAGTCACCATCTGCAGTGATTTTGGAGCCCCCCAAAATAAAGTCTGACACTGTTTGCACTGTTTCCCCATCTATTTCCCATGAAGTGATGGGACTGGATGCCATGATCTTTGTTTTCTGAATGTTGAGCTTTGAGCCAACTTTTTCACTCTCCTCTTTCACTTTCATCAAGAGGCCTTTTAGTTCCTCTTCACTTTCTGACATAAGGGTGGTGTCATCTGCATATATGAGGTTATTGATATTTCTTCCAGCAATCTTGATTCCAGCTTGTGTTTCTTCCAGTCCAACGTTTCTCATGATGTACTCTGCATAGAAATTAAATAAGCAGGGTGACAATATACAGCCTTGACACATTCATTTTCCTATTTGGAACCAGTCTGTTGTTCCATGTCCAGTTCTAACAGTTGCTTCCTGACCTGCATACAGATTTCTCAAGAGGCAAGTCAGGTGGTCTGGTATTCCCATCTCTTTCAGAATTTTCCACAGTTGATTGTGATCCACACAGTCAAAGGCTTTGGCATAGTCAATAAAGCAGAAATAGATGTTTTTCTGGAACTCTCTTGCTTTTTCCATGATCCAGCAGATGTTGGCAATTTGATCTCTGGTTCCTCTGCCTTTTCTAAAACCAGCTTGAACATCAGGAAGTTCACGGTTCAGTATTGCTGAAGTCTAGCTTGGAGAATTTTGAGCATTACTTTACTAACATGTGAGATGAGTGCAATTGTGTATGTAACTTTATTTGGAAAAGGGTCTTTGCAGATGTCATCAGGGTAGGTCATACTGGATTAGCGTGGGCCCTAATCCCATGTCTGGTGTATGTCTAAGTAGAGGAACATTCAAACACAGTTGCACTCAGGGAGAAGACCATGTGATGACAGAGGCAGAGATTGGAATGATGAGTCCAGAAGCCACAGAAGGCCAAGAACTGCTGCCAGCTAACAGAGGCTAGGAAAGGAAGGATTCTCCCCTGGGGCCTTCAGACGGTATGTAGTCCGGCTGACACCCCCCAGAACTGTGAGAGAATGAATTTTGCTGTCTGAAGTGACCCAGTCTGTGGCAGCTTGTTATGGGAGCCCTAGGAAACTAATCCATCTGAGACGGTGGGATTTCCAGACACTGTGGGCAGTCATGAGGAAAGATGTTTCTGTGAGCTTGATGTGATGCAGAGAAAGGCACATGGACCTTGGCATCAGGACATAACCAGGCCTGTCACTGTGCCGTGAGTATCAGAGAGACTTTCATCTCACAGGAATCTTATGAGCATTAGATGAAACAACGAGTGTAGATGTCTACTGAAACACTGTTTAGGATGGTCAAAAAAATGGGCAGGGTGGTGGTGGTGAGAAACAGTAAATTGTGGCTGTGATTTGTGGATAATGCGTGCTGTAGATTGGAATTAAAAAAGGCTCTGTGTGTGTGTGTGTGTGCATGTGTGTTTATGGGCACAGATACTGACACACTCACTATAAGGTACCATCTATGATGTAGTAAGAAAAAAAGTAGCTGAGCATAATCTACCTCCCATTAGAAAAATAAACATATCTGTGCTTGTGTGTGTATGTATGTTTCTGTGAGCATAGAGAGATACACAACCAAGGAAATTTGTTCCCCCAAGGGTGATAATGATCAACTTTTAAAGGAAGAACATCCATACTGGGGTGTGTATATCACTCCCCCCCCCATCCCTGCCACTCACAAATGCACTCAAAGCTAGTTTTGTTCGTTATCCTATTGCTTTTTCATGCCACTTTGCTTCCCAGTCTACAGTCCTACATCTTGACAGTTAAAGGTAACAGCTTCTTTTAAAAGAAGTCTTTAAAAAAAATTCCTTCCATTCAGAACTTAAGCTCATTGTTGTTCTTTTTCTCCCATCTTGGGAGCTCCCTCTGCCCTGGCTCCTTCCTGAAGTGATCTCCAGGTGGAATGGGATGGAAGGTGATCTTTCCGGGTCCCATCCCATCCCATCCCATCCCTGGGCATCTGGCGCAAGTGCCTGTTGGCATATAGCTCAATCATCTCGTTTCTTGTTGTGGGCTCCTCCTGCAATAGAGTTAGACGTGACTTAGAGATTAAACCACCACCACCATCTGCAGAAGTCCATGGACCTCTGTGTTCACTCATTATTGAGATTCCTGCACTCAGAGACCTCCTGGTCCCAGAGTCTCCAGGCGTCTTCCAGTCTATCTGTACGCCCACGTCCCCTCCATGAAGCTGCATAGAAACTCGGGTGTGCCAAGCCATGGGAACTGGATGCCCGCTCCATCTGTGCGTGTCTCCACTTCTGTCAGCCTTCTTTCAACCATCTCGGGTGGCACCTTTCTCATGGGCACCACAGTAAACACAGGGCTTCTTCGAGGGATTCCAGCCATCTTGAGCTGTACCCTGAGGGGTGAGCAGCAGGCCCCTTGCACTTAGAATTCCCGGTCGGTCTGGGTTTATGATTCCTCTCACTTCCTCTCCACCGAGGTTTCTATCTTAAGCTGGGGGATCCAGACAGTGCCCCGAGTCTGTCCTCTGGTCTTTTCCCTCCTCTTGTCCCTTCTTACCTCTCCTGGGATTTGGGAGGACTCTCTCTCTTCCCTTTCTGCCCTTCTGTCCTACTTTGATCCCTTACCCTTTTATCCTTCCATAACCTCTTCTGGAAAAACCCAAACAAACTTTTCTGCCAACCCAATATTTGCCTTCCTTTTCCTGAGGCAAAATTGAGAAAGGGCTGTAGGAAGAGAAACGAGACCATTGAAAGTTGAAAACACATTGGCAAGGTTTTCCTAAACATTATCCCTTCCTTATACCCACCTCTGAATTCTTTCATTAATAATTTTAGTGGATTGAGGACTTCCTAGGTGGCTCAGTGGTAAAAAAATCCTCCTGTCACTGTAGCAGCCATGGGTTCAATCCCTGGTCTGGGAAGATCCCACATGCCACGGAGCAGCTAAGCTCATGGGCCACCAGCTACTGAGTCTGTGCTCTATAGCCCAGGAGCTACAACTACTGAGTCTGTGCTCTATAGCCCAGGAGCCACAACTACTGAGTCTGTGCTCTGTAGCCCAGGAGCCACAACTACTGAGCCCACATGCAGCCTGAGCACCCTAGAGACACTGCTCTGCAGTAAGAGAAACCACCACAGTGAGAAGCCCATGCACCACAAATAAAGAGTAGCCACCTGCTCGCTGCAACTAGAGGAAAGCCTGGACAACAACAAAGACCCAGCATAGCCAGCAAGTAAATGAAATTATGAAAAAAAGAGGGAGGGGATATACAAAAATAAATACATAATGTTAGTGAATTCAGTGGTGATCCCTGGGAAAGATATGTCTGCATCTTAATCCCTTAGAATGTGCCTTTGAATGTGACCTTATTTGGAGAAGGTTAAGTGTAGATGTAACTAAGTAAAAGATGTCAAAATGTGACCATCCTGGGTTGTCTGCTAAGTCGCTTCAGTGGTGTCCGACTCTGCGTGACCCCATAGACGGCAGCCCACCAGGCTCCCCCGTCCCTGGGATTCTCCAGGCAAGAACACTGGAGTGGGTTGCCATTTCCTTCTCCAATGCATGACAGTGAAAAGTGAAAGTGAAGTTGCTCAGTCGAGTCTGACTCTTAGCGACCCCATGGACTGCGGCCAGGTGGGCTCTAAATCTAGTGACAAATGTCCCCATATGAGACACACAGAGAGAGAAGAGCAGAAGGCTGTGTGAAGACGGAGCCAATGACTTGATGATGCGTTACAAGCTAAGGGACACGAGGAATTTCCTTGGAGTCACCAGGAGCTGGAAGAGGTAAGGAAGAATTCTCCCCTAGAATCTCCAGAGGGACCACAACCCTACTGATATCCTGATTTTAACAGTCTGACCTTCAGAACAGTGAGGGAATAATATCCTGCTGTTCTAAGCCACCCAGTGTGGAATAATTTGTAAGGCAACTCTAGGAAACTAATACAGATGGATAATGAGCATGAAATACTTTTGACATTAATATAATAACAAGAAAGCAAAGCACGGCGCCTGTAGAGGACTTGGTGTGTGGGAACTCTATTCTAGGAACTATTTTTGTTTTAATGGGAGCCGACAGCTTTTTCCTGTGCCTCTGGGGACCACACTGTCTTGACCTTTTTAGCAAGTTTGAAAATCCCTCCACCTGTTCTCTTTGCTAATATAGCTATTCTTTCTGTCACGCTCATGTACGCTCGGGACACTGACAGAGTTCAGAATCGCTGTCTCTAGATACTGATCGTGCAATAAAAATGGCAAGCTGATTAGTCAGCCGGGGAGGAGAAGCCTTTTTTCCCATTATAAGCATGATCTAATGCTGTAATCACCTAGTCTGCAGCCAGCAGCCAAGTGCTTGTGGTCAGGCCGAGGCCCCACAACAGGTGAACCCTGTTAAAAGGCATCCTGCTACATGGTTTCAGCTGTCCTGTAGACCCGCCTGTCTCATTCCCTGAAATGTAATAACTACATAGAACTCATATGTCCTGGAGTTTATTACAATCTCCAGGGTCATCTTTTAAAAAAAAAAAGTGAAAAAAATAACTCCAACTTCCAACACAGAAGGCTCCAGGAAACCCAGGAATGTGCTATGGACTAGACATAGTTTTGGTGGCTCCTGACTTTCCATCAGAATGGTGTCCCTGACCTCAAAATAGACCCAGTGTCTTCCCTCATCCCCAAGGCATTGTTTTCTGGCTGGACTTAAAATCTGAAGGAATTTCAGTGCACAGAAGGGAAATCTAAGCTCAGAGTTGGCATGACTCCACCCAAGACCCTGGGCTATATCCCATGCCATGCCGCCCCTGCTGCTGCGCTTCCTTGACACAGAATCCCAACATGTTGCTGAGGACAGCTCTCTTCCCTCCTCACCTCCACAGAGGATCTCCTTATGACCGTGTCTTTCATCCCCAGTGGCTAGCCCCAGGGTGCTCTTTCCTCCACCCCACAAGGGGAAGCTCCGTGTCCATTCATATGAGAACAACTCCCCGCTCTTCTCCTTCGGTATACACAGAATTAAGAGTCTCCTTGTCTAGGCTTTCCCAGTTCAGAACGGAATCTCCTTTTACACAGATAAAAGCCCAATTAAGTGTTTTTTCCCTTAGAGAAAGTCTTGGCCCCCACAGACCAATTCGGGTTTCTATTTTTAGCAGCACAAAGAATTGGCAGAAGCTTCGAAATTACAGTCTCTCCTTAAAGGCTCTGAAGAGCCTAGATCCAATTCTGAGATAGAATCAAAGCCCGCATAAGTACTGAATTCCCTTTCCTTTTCCTCCAGCCCATGGGGAACTTGGTCTTTATACAATATTTGAGGCATTTCTTGTTCCATGTACCAGAGCTGCGTGACTTGGAAGAAGATTAATTTGTCTAAACCTCAGACTCCCTATCTGTAAAATAGGATTAATAATACCTTTTGAACAAGGTTATTGTAAGGCGATTTAAAGAAAGAACTTAAGAAAATTATTTAGCATGGCACCTGGCAATAAAAAATATTCAAGAAACCCTAGACTCTACTTCTTCCTCTCTTTATGTGATTAAGCAGTGGTTTGCTTTGTTGTTTTATACATGTATTGTAATGTGGTGCTAAGGATGATACAAAGTTTCAGAAACTAGTTAACAAAGATACATTAAGCCTCCGGAGAAGCAAAAATGCCCTGCTTTGTTGAACATCCTTTTAGCTCTGTCTTTGCACTGTAATTATTTAAGATTTTTTTTTTAGATATGGAATTGGTGGACAAAGGGTACAGACATTTTTAGAACTTTTGCTACATGCTCCTGCTGCCTCCAGAAAGTCTGTTCCAGTTTATATTCTTCACAGTACTTGTGTCAAAGTGCCTTTTTCTTGAAATCTTGAATTTTACCTAAAATTTATTAATTTGACAAGTGAAAAAAACCTACCTCACTGTGGTCCTTAAGCTCATTTTCAGACCTGGAAAACAAGGATTAACTCAAGTCCAACTCTTGTATTTTAAAGATAACGATCTTAAGGTTTAGAAAGATTAAGTGACTTGGCTGATTAGGGGGCAGCCAAAATTCATATCCCATGTTTCCTGACTCTGGAATTCTTTCCATTATAGTACTCTGGAGAGGGAGAGTTAGCCTGGGGTGAAACCACTCAGGGCCTACTTACAAACAGGGTTCAATTAGACCAGAATGAATGTGTGATAGAGCGAAGAGTCAATGAAGGAAATGTTAATTAGTGTCTGGCTAATTTATCATTCAATAAGGAGGACCAGCACTCTCCATGTTAGCGCCACCTACTGTGAAAATTTCAGCTTGCACACGAGTTCTCTCTAAAATTGAAGGTAGAATCAGGGAAATCACTGGGAGAACTGTACCGATTTAAATTGTCTTCATCGCTTTACCAACAAAGGTCCATATAGTCAAGACTATGGTCTTTCCAGTAGTCATGTATGGATGTGAGAGCTGGACCAGAAGGAAGGCAGAGTGCTGAAGAATTTATGCTTTTGAACTATGGTGCTGGAGAAGACTATTGAGAGATCAAACCAGTCAGTCCTTTAGGAAATCGACCCTGAATAGTCACTGGAAGGACTGATATTGAAGCTGAAGCTCCAATACTTTGGCCACTCAATGCAAAGAGCCAACTCATTGGAAAAGACCTTGACTCTGGAAAAGACTGAAGGCAGGAGAAGAGAGCAACAGAGAATGAGATGGTTGGATGGTATCACTGATTCATGGCATGAACTTGGGCAAACTCTGGGAGAAGGTGAGGGACAGGGAAGCCTGGCATGCTGCAGTCCATGGGGTCTCAAAGAGTCAGACATAACTTGGCAATTGAACAAAAATTCTAGGAAGAAGTAGGGACTTCCCAGGTGGCGCTAGTGATAAAGAAGTGAAGTGAAGTTGCTCAGTCGTGTCCGACTTTTTGTGACCCCATGGACTGTAGCCTACCAAGCTCCTTGGTCCATGGTATTTTCCAGGCAAGAGTACTGGAGTAGGTTGCCATTGCCTTCTCCAGGGGATCTTCCTGACCCAGGGATCGAACCTGGGTCTCCTGCATTGTAGGCAGATGCTTTACCATCTCAGCTACCAGGGAAGCCCTTGGTAAAGAAGAACCTGCTAATGCAGGAGAACTAAGAGGTGTGAGTTCGAATTGGGAAGATCCCGTGGAGGAGGCCATGGCAACCTACTCTGGTAGTCTTGCCTGGAGAATTCCACGGACAGAGGAACTTGGCAGGCTCTGGTCCATGGGGTTGCAAAGAGTCGGACAAGTTAGACACAGAGGCAGACACTACTGAGCAACTAAGCACACACACAGGAAGAAGTAGAAAGAAAAAGAATTCAGTATGGAGTCACTGAGTCATGAGCTACTGGGACCTGAACTTCTGTGGTCTTCTGCTTTGCTGTGAATGAAGTTCCAGTATCCTACAGGGGCAAGATCGGTATCCTGTTCTTCCTATTCTGTATACAGAGTGTGACTTTCTTCATTTTTCTGTAACCTAATTTCTGATTTAAGCCGACATTCTACTAGCAGCAGAAACTTAGTATCCTGGGACTTCCAGAGTAAACTCTCTCACTTTGGTACTTACTCAGTTACTTTGGATTTCAGTGACTTATTTCAACATTTCATTCCTGTTCCTTCTTTTGGGGTTGCAGGTAAGAGCCTGGAAGCTTAGGATTGTTCAGGTATAGAAACTGTGAGCTGGGTGGTGAGGAAGGCTGGGTGGGGGTTGTCAGTCCATAGGCATCTTTAGTCTGATGCAGGTCTGGTCTTTGGCCGTGGGCATCTATTCATTCCGGCACCAAACAGTCCCACTTGGCTTCCTAGATTTGGCTGTTAAAAAACATTCCATCTCAAATGTATCTCTGCACCCCAACTCCAAGCCCTGCTCAGTCTGCTGATCCTCTGTTAGTCATTTTGTGTCCATCAAGGGGAGGGGGGAGGGCAAGGGAAATTTTATCAGGAGATGCTCCTACAAATTTCTGGTTGTGGGACTATCAGAGAGCTTTCTCAGAGCCCCTCTCTCTGTGTTGCCCTATTGTTCTGTCTTCTGTATTATTCTGTAGCACATGTGTGGGCAAATTATGTCCTGAAAAGGGACAGATGGTGAACATTTTAGGCAAGTCCTCAACTCTGCCATTGTCACACAAAAGCAGCCATAGACACTTTGTGTACAAGTGAGCATGACTCCTTCAATAACACTTTATTGATGTTACCCCTCGCCCCCAACTCCTGGCATTTCCCAGAAAGCAAGGCACAAATCCTCTCAGTCTTGGTGCTGCCTAAATCTGTTTGGGGGATAGATTTGTTGTTCCCTCTGAAAATCGCAAGGTCAGGGAGGAGGCAAGGGACAGGGCCCCCAAGGTTTTCGTCAATCTCCAGACTGTCTTCTTTCTTCTGCTCTCTGTCTAGCCAGAGCAGCCTTCCCCTCCTCTCTTTCCATTCTCTTATGTACAGTATAAACTTTATGTCATGCTTTCTAGAGGGTTAGTCTTTAGATTCCATCACACTTAGCTCTACACATTACAGACCTTTGCACTTGAAGCTCTAAATTCTGTAATAAGAGTCAAGAGACTATGTGGCTCCAGGTCAAGAACTTGATGTTCTCTTCCCCATCCTGGTCATAATCCTTCCTTTTGCTGGGAGCGGTTGATAGCCCCATGACTGAGCACAATGGTTAATGTCCTTTCCACTTTCCCTAAGTCTGATCCTTGACCAAGTTCAACCCAATACGCCAAGGGCAGTCAAAAAGAAATTCCCTGGCCAGAGTCTCTTCATCTGGCTTTATCTTGTGAGGAATTGAAAAGAATAAGGTTGACCTGAGAGTTATGCTTATAAAGAGAAATGAGCATGAATAGAATGAATAGTTTTGCTTTCAAGGCAAACTGTTGAGAGTAGAGTATTTCAAACTACAGGTTGCAAACCATTAGGACATTAGCATGGGAGTATGGAACACTTTTTAGTAAAGGGGTAAATAATAAGTATTTTAGGCTTTGAGGATCATACTTAACAGGCAGCTCTCTAATTTGCTGTAATTGTGTGAAAGTGATCATAGATAATGGATAAATGAATGGGTGTGGTTGAGTTCCAATAAAACTTTATTTATGGAGATGGAAATTTAATTCACCTAATTTTCAAATATCATAAAATATTAATATCATTCTTCTTTGGATCCTTCCCAACCATTTACTAATAAAAAATGTAAAAACCAGCCTTTGCTCACTGGACAAACACAGAAGAGGTGACTGGGTGGAACCGGCCCTGGGGCTGTAGTTTGCTGCAATTTGTATTGTATATGACTGTGTGTGTGTGTGGGTATGCTCAGTTGTGTCCAACTCTTTGCAACCCCATGGACTGCAGCTCACCAGGCTCCTCTGTCCATGGTTTCCCAGGCAGGAATACTGGAGTAGTTTGCCATTTCCTTTTCCAGGGTATCTTCCTGACCCAGGGATTGAACCTGGGTCTCTTGTGTCTCCTTACAGTGCAGGCAGATTCTTTACCACTCAACCACCAGGGAAGCCTTTGTATCAGGAGGTCAAGAAATCAGTTAAGTGAGGTTGGGTCAGGATTTTCTTTAAAAAAAAAGAAATAAAATCCAGTAGAATGAAGAAGACCGAAAATGCCAGCCTGCACTGTATACGTAAAAGGTTTCATGGAATGTTTATTTCAGTTAATTAACATATGTATATGTGCATTGAATTATGATGCAAAATGTATTTCTTACTGTGGAATGTAGCTGAAGAAGTTTTGAAAATCATCCATTTTGAGAAACATTCCTTGCAGTATGACATTTTTATCTCGGAAGAGTTATTTCTCTACTCATCCCACACCTCCAGATTTGATGTTAGTATTGCCAGATAAAATGTAGGACAAGTTAGATTTGAATTTCAGATTTTAAAGGAATAATTTTTAGTGTTAGTATGTCCTATGTAATATTGGGGAAATACTTATACTGAAAATATTCATTTTTTATCTGAAACTCAAATTTAGCTGGACATCTTGTATTTTTATGAATCTGAAAGCTTTATTTGATATATGATGAATTATTTTAATTATTACTATAATGACCTAAAATACAGGTGAGGGCAGTAACTTCAGGGAAGAAAACCTGATAATTAAAAATTCCTCCCAAATGCCAGGCTCTGGGTTCTTTCACAAGCACAAAAGAACTAACTCTCATTACAGTGCTCTCAGAAAGGGAGAGCTTTGTTGTCTGCACTTTACACATGAGGAAGCTGAAAAGCACTTTCCCCACAGCTGCGTGTGAGGCAGGGATGGAGGGATGCTTCTCTGACTCCAGTGCCTTGCTGCTTCACCAGGTTGTTCTCAGAGGGGAGCTCTGTGTCAAGGCCACTGGCAATTCTTGGCCTCAGTGGTGCACAAGGAGGGCAACGGGAGCTGGTGGGAGCATTGGGGTGCAGGCAGTAAGGGGTGCACTGTCTGTGGAGAACTTAAGCATAATAGAAAGCTGATGATAGTCTGATTTTTGTGATCACTGTACAGTACCAGCGATAAAACACCCCTCTCCTCAGGCAGACATCCTCGCCCTCCAATGTGCCACTATTTGGTACACAGTTGGTGCTTAGGACATGTTACTTTCCTTTTTCTTCCTTCTCTCTTTTTCTCTTTCTTTCTCTTTACCCTGGGACTGGCAAATAAATTTCAAACCACTTGCCAGCTCTGATTGGTGATGGCAGCCTGGACTGTTGGGTCAAGAAGGATTCTAGAGTTGAGTCTTTGGTGGAAACAAAAGGGAGCTCTGCTTGATCAGTGGTCTCTGCCTTGGGAGGGTGAGTAAGGAGCAGTAGCATTGATGCCATATGTTTGCCCTCCTGTGGCTGAACTCTGCAATCTTCAGATGCTGAATGGCTATTAACCATGAACCCAAAGCTTCTTCCTACTTTAGATGAAGAAGGGAAGAGGGAGAGATTTCTGTCCATCATATATATCACAAACCCTGTCCAAACACTGAACTCCTGAGGGACCTGGAGCCGGACGCTGTGTGTACCTTGGAGGCATAAGCAGGCAGGCAGGAAGGGCACATGTTTGCTAGAGGCCAGCAGCCAGGGACAAATTAATACCTCTCCTCCCACAAACTCTCACCGCTGGAAGCTTTCGCATGAGCTCATGCATAGTGTGACCAGAGGCCTCTGCTGGCGTGTGCCTTGTTGGAAGCAGTGGAGAGGAATGCCTTCTCTAATTCAGATGTGTGTATGGCTGAAGACAGGGCTACAAAAATAGGCTGAAGGCAGGAATTTCCATTCCTCTGTGTCCCCAGAGCAGTTTCCTCTTGGACACAAACCTCCACCTTCCTTAAATTCCCAAATTGAGTAACTGCTTGGAAGGCTTTCTTGTGTTTTTTTTTTTTTTAATTATTTTTCCAGCTGTAATTTTTCTTCAGTCTGGAATTTTGCTCTTTTCTGTTTCAAATTTCATTGTAAATCCAACTTGAAAATCAGACATTATTAAATAGCTTTTGTGTACAGCAGGCATTGGGTGTGCCATCTTTTAACACTGAAATAGTCTTCTAATTAGATGACTCCATGATTACCCTGCACCTCAGTTTACCTCCCCACCCCATAAATTGGAGGTAAAAATAGAAAAACCACAGGCAAGCCTTCAGATGGAGGAGTTGATAAGTCTAATAAAGTCTTTAAGGTCAAGCAGAAGGAATGTTCAAAGGCATACAAAGGCATTTGGATAGCTTCTTGGATATTTAATAGCATTGGCAAAACCTTGCTTTGTTGAGTCAGTAACTTGTGGGTCTAGAAATGGCTTCTAAAACTATCTGGTCTATTTCCTCTTGGGGAGTGGTGGTGTAAAAGAGACTGTGATCCCTTATATGGCTCACAGAAACTTTGTATCTGTACAGAGGTCAAGATATTAATCATAATATGAATAATATCACCCTTTGATGATTCTGGCATATGTATGTCTAAAAACTGGAAATTGATTTTCTTAACACACCAATGAGACAAGTGTCTCCAAGGAAATGGGTCTAGACGCTGGTGCTTTGTTTTGTGTTTCTTCAGTTGAACACTTTGTTGAGTCGTTCATCATGCTTTGCCTCTGGAATCTTATTTTCCATTGTGTGCTTAAACCCAACTTCTAGGCCACTTAGTTGGGTCTCTTTACCAGACTTTCTGGAGCCACTTTAATTCCTACTTCAGAAAGTGTATTCCCACATAGATACTCTCAACTTGTCTTTCCCTCTCCCTTCCCCAATCCAGCCTTCAAGATATCATGGAAGTCAGGTCAAACAAGCCATCCTTGACTATTTGTCCAAAATCCTATGATTTCTCCCATGTCTGAATGCCTGTTGGGAGTGATTGTCAATACTCAGTCTTTGCACTTGGTCTCTGATGACTGGCTACAGTTGTTTAAATTTTTCTTGAGGGAAAAGACCATTATTGTACGATTCTTTCCCCTCTATTTGACAGAACACATAGCCCATGTTGGGCACGCTGCAAGTCATACTGGATTGCTAAATGTTTGAGTCTCTTGTTTATGCACCTAAGAACATGGAGCTTCTCTTTCATCTTGGTGGTGTTTGACCAAAGTTTGCCCCCAACCTTACCCAATTACAGGAAAAATAGTGTTCAAAGTAGGAAGCAAGTTCTGTGAATCCACATTTCCTTTGTTGGGCAATGATCTAGCTGCATGTGGCATAACTTTTGCTGACACATAGGGTACTCACTCTTTTCTTTCTTTTTTTTTTTTTCTTTTCATGTCAGAAAAAAAGACTATTTCCATTCAAGTCACAAGTGGTAAGGGGTGGCAGTGGTTTCTCTGTGACCTTGAGCGAGTCATTTCAACACCGTCAGTTGCAGTTTCCTCTTCTACAACTTTTCCAGCTCCAATGTTCAGAGATTCTATGGCTTTGTGGCCACTCAATCTTATCACGTCTCATTCAAAAGATTTGTTTATATAACAAAGGGAAGGCCTCCCTAAGTTCCCTCTTTTTTCTCTGCTCGGATCTCATGATGAAGGAAGGAGCTGGTGAAGTTAATAATCAGAGGTCTGGCTGGGCCTCCCCTCCACAGTAACTGTGGTTGCTTTTATCTCACTAGCCAAGACTCAGAGCCCACCTTGAGGATAGTGGCTTAACTTGTCCACAGGGACATCTGGACGTTTTGGTTTGGGGAAAATCATTCTGCTAAGTCTTTCTTCCTACCACTGTGTTTATCCTCCAGGGTACAGAATTGTCTGCCTGTGGTTTTACAGCACGGACCACATCAAGTCTTCTGTAAGAGCCTTTAGAAAATTCAAGACAAATTCTCGTGACTGCTAAAGGCTTTATTAGAAGCCTTTTCTCTTTCTTTTGTGGTTGATAGCAACAAGACTGTTTACCACTGTTAGCCATAATTTTATGAGTTGTTATTTGGTGACTTATGTTTCTGCCATATCATTTGAGGTGTTGCATCTTGAGGACAGATGTTTTGGGTAAAACATGAGTTGATTTTTCACTCATCAAAAGTTGGCCCTTGTGTAAAGGAAGAGTAGAAGAAACTACACTGGTATTAGGTTTTCAAATGCATGCTTACCTCCCTAGAAAGCTAGTCTGATTTCTGCCATGATTGGAGCGAGATCCAAAGCTAGTTAATTAAGAAATCTCTATTATCTAATTGCTATATGTTTAATGAGCTTTTTAAGCTTATTATTTCAGAGAAATCATTTTGTGGAATTTTAAAAAGTTGTTTGATTGAATGGATCTTGGTCTTCTAAAGGATGTGCAGCATTTTTTCCTAAGAAGGCACTGTTCAGTGGGAAGTGACAGTGGGATTAGTCCTCCTTGTTAAGTAAATTCAGTGTGTGATTTATGTGCTTGTACTTCCACACAGACTCAGGGAAGCAATTCTCCTTTGAAACATACAAAATAACTTTGCCAAAAAAGAGGAAAATCAGAGTTTCAGAAGAAAGTAAGTTGTTTGGATTAGAACTGAAATCACGTGGGGCCCAGAAATCTTGTGATATTCTACCCATTAATAAGTAAATTGCATGGACAGAAGGAGTAGGGGAGCCCATCTACTTAGATTCAAAAGCATGTCAGCCTAATTATATTAGACAACGGTGAGCTCAATAATTCCACTTTCAGTCCATTGCTGTGTGAAGTTCGTCATTATCTGCTTCAAATTATTGTTCATTTCAAGAGCCGCACAGTGAAAAAGCATGCAAGGACTTTGAAAGAGGACTTGTGCCTTCCCCGAAAGCTTGGTGAAGCAGTTCTTTGGAAACATTTCTGCTGAGGCTGTGCACTGGTTGTGAGTGGGTGTAGGGGGTGAGCGTCTGTGCTTCCCCTTTTCAAATTTGTTTAGCTTTCATACGTCTCCATGGAAACAAGACCCACTTCTGAAATGTCTTTAGGGCTGTCCATAAGAGGAATGAATAGAAACATAGAGATCGCTAAAATTCTCATATAATCCAAAAATATCAGTCAAGGAGAGGGAAACTGAGGTTCATTGGGCCCCTCTTTGGGACTGATAATTTAAAATAAGGTTTTTCCTTTAACCCTGAGAGTTACATGGCATTATCTTTGGTTTACATATAAGGGCCTTGAACTGCTGAACATTTACTCAAATAGTAAGTAACAAACTCAGATTTGAACTCAGGTCCGTCTGATTCTGAGACCCACGCTTTTTCTATAAAACCACATTACCGGTAGTGTTGACCTTCCCTTCTGCCTCCCTCAAGCATTTTCCAGAACTATATACAAATGGGCCATGCTTGATGTTACCTTTTTTTGGGTAAATAAAATGCCTGTGAGGAAAGAGATACTAGGAAGAAAAAAAAAATTAACTGACCTGGATAAGCCAAGCCTGGACTCAGCAGTAGCACCAGCCACATAATGAAGAGTTGCCCCCCAAATTTTGGAATCCTAATCTGATCCAGTAAAGCTACATTTAGCTAACAATCCCTCTAGTAGAGGACCTCCATTTACCAAACTGTTAGCTGCGTTCCACTTTGCAGAGAAGATAAGGTGATGCACAGGAAAGAGTCCTGCAGACCTGGGTTCAAATTCAACAGCTACTTGTGGAAGCCCATACTAGGCCTTGAATAACTTCTCTGAGCCACAGACATCAACAGGGTTTCTTGATGGCACAGGACCTGGCCCCCAGGTGTTTCAACAAGTGGCAATAGGCAACACCCTTCACGTATCCATTTCCATCCACAATCTATCTCAGATATTTACAAAATTTCAGTTTATAAGGAGAGTCTACAAGGGCTAAGAAAGAACTGACCCTAAGGGAAGTGATCTCATATGGTGAGATGGGGCCAGAAACCAGCCTGGGAATTGGAAAACAGATGTAGACTCACTACTGTCTTGTGGGCATCATTAGAATTCAGCCCCACCAGAGATTAAAATGCTTTGACATATACATTATAGCACTAGAGCTTGAGCAGTTGATTGTGGGACCCCCTCACTCCCACTGCAATGGAATGTATTACAAAAGGAGCATTCCTCTGTTTATTTTAGGATTGCAAGGTCTCTGGCATTGAGGTACACGTGTTTTCAGCTCTGATGGTACCCTGGCAGTGGAGACAGAGATGGGACTGCCAGCTTGGAGTGACACCTTCATGGGACAGTGAGGACCTGAGGCCAAAAATTCTAGCTCTATAATCCATAGAGGGTAGTAGACAACCAAATGGGATCTATGGGACATCTAAGTGGTCCTGAGTCTTCCCAGAATTATATAGGTAGGGGAACTCTTTAAATATTGCACTTCTTATGGTCAAAAAGGCTTTGAGCTTTAGAGCCATTGGAATTTAGATGGAAATGATTTGTTGGAAAAGTTACCCTCTAGGTCATTGGGAGGATGAAGCGCAGTGCCAGGCCCATAGTAGGTCTTCAAGAAAAGTTAATTGTCTTGATCTGTCTGGGGCATGAGCAGGGTTTGGCTCAGCGAGCAAGTACTGGACGCGGGCAGGATTTTGCTGTGCTGCCCTGGATCTCAAGGGGCATTCAACCAAAGAGATCAGCTCTCATGGTGTAGTCTGAAAGAAACATTAGACAGGAAAGGCGAGAAGGCATAAATCCAGAATTAGCTAGAAGATTTGGAACCAGCAAGGCCAAGCCATGCAGCCTCCAATTGGAAGGGCTGGAGGAGGCGGGAAGAGATCCAGAGGGGTGGGGAGACTTAACTCACTTAGTACTAAGTGAGAGCTAAAGCCTTAGTGCTCCTCTCTTCTTTTAACCTTTTAAAAATATAGTTTCAGGCTCATAGACAAGTTATACAGACAGTATAAAGAATGTCCATATATGTTTTCCACCAGTATGTCCCAATGTTAACATTTTACCCCTTTGCTTTATCCTCTGTCTCTATTGATCTCTGTATCTTCATACCTTGTTATTGTTATCGTTTAGTCACTAAGTTGTGTCTGACTCTTATGACCTCAGGGACTGTAGCCTACCAGGCTCCTCTGTCCATGAAATTTCCCAGGCAAGAATGCTGAAGCAGGTTGCCATTTCCTTCTCCAGGGGAAATTCCTGATCCAGGGATGGAACCTGTATCTCCTGCATTGGCAGGCAGATTCTTTACTGCTGAGCCACCAGGGAAGCCCTATCTTCATACCTGCTATATATTTTTTAGAACTGTTGGAAACACAATGCCCCTTTACATGTGTCAGTGGGTATTTCCTAAAAATAAGAACTTTTTCTTTATTAACCATAGTATGATCATCAAGGGCTTCCCTGGTGACTCAGATGGTGAAGAATCCACCTGCAATGCTGGAGACCTGGGTTCAGTTCCTGGGTTTGGAAGATCCCCTGGAGGAGGGCATGGCAACCCACTCTAGTATTTTTGCCTGGAAAATCCCCATGGACAGAGAAGCCCGGTGGGCTACATTCCATGGGGTCTCAAAGAGTTGGACACAACTGAGCAACTAAGAGTGGCACAGCATAACCATCAAATTCAGGAAAGTAATTTTCATACAATATCATTAACTAATGTACAGACCTTATCCAGATTTTACTGGTTGTCCCAATAAGACCCTTTAGAGCAAAGAAAACTCCAGATCACACACTGCAACTGTTGCCACATCTCTTCAGCCTCTTTGTCTTGCACAGTTCCTTAGTTGTCTTTCCTGATATTGACACTTTGAAGAATACAGTTTAGTGATTTTATAGAATATTTTCAGTTGGGATTTGTCTGCTGTTTCCTCCTGAGTGGTTTCAGTGATAGATGCATTTTTAGTGGGAATAGCATAAACATCATATTGAGTTCTTCCCGGTGCCTCACATCAGGAGGTACATGATGTCCATTTTTCTCATAACCTACCTAACCTAACTTTGATCATTTAGTTGAGGTGGTACCTGCTAGGTTTTTCCACCGCTGTGTTTGCTTTGTCACTGATAAGAATCTGGAGGGCAGCCACTTTGAGACTGTATAGATATTCTCTGTTATTTCTCAAAATTGCTCACTGTTCTTACCATTGTCATATTTTCACAGAGATCAGTGATCATTGTGGTGATTGCCGAATGGTAGAACCCAATCTCCTGACTTATTCCAGCTGAGTGTGTGAGGACATGTCTCGCACAGCCTCCACACCTTAGCCTGTGTGCTTCTTTTCTGAAATGCCCTCCGACCCCTTGTCCCTCAATATTTGACAATAATTTCTTTCAAGACCCAATTCAAGATTCATCTCCAAAAACTCTTGTCCTGACTCATTACCATCTACAGTGACCATTCGCTTGCTTTCCTTTCCACTCCCACCTTTAGATGTTTCTTAGTTTTTAGGTATTTCTTGAAGCCTTGAGTTTCACTTATGACGTGACTAGGGCTACATCATCTTTCACATTTTTCAAACTGTCTGTGGTGAAGGGCCAGTGTTTGAGAATTTCCAAAAAAATGAGGAAGACTCTGTTGTTGTATGTGTGTGACCCACCATCCAAGTTCAACAGCACAGAGGTAGTTGCTATTACCCTGCTCACTGAGACTGCCCCACTGGCCATGTTCTTGAATGTCATGGCAACATTAAATTGCCCTAAAAGTTTCTAGGCTCAACATAAGCTGGTAATATCTTGTACTTAATATTTCTGTACTTGACATGGACCAGTAATATTTTGAGCAGCACGTTTTAGAGCATTCCTCCTCTCCCCCAAATCCACACTTACTCCCAGACCCAAGAGAGATATACAATGGTAATTAGGTGAGAGAGAAAATTCTTTCCCTCGACTGCCTCCATTCCATTTAATTTCAGTGAAGATTCCCCTTTGTGACATAATTACCACCAAAAAGATCTGAGACTTCATAGGTGAGGAAGCAATGAACAGCTGCTCCTAAGAAAGAGTGAGTTTGACGGACATGAAAGGAACATAGGGATTAAGAGAAGTAACCCCTGACAGCGTAATATTTTAAAAGAATAAGGAAAGCTGCATTTACCGTTAGAATAATTCAGTCTACAACAATCACATCAATGAAAGAACTAACTTCTCTATTTCTCCTGGTAAAAATGGAGCTCTTCATCTGAGACTCTCAATATTAATATAATAATCGTCACTTGGGCACTGGGGTCAATAGGCGCTGGGAAAATGAGGGAAGCAAAACACAGCCCTCATGAAGCTGCTATTCCACTGGGGAGACAGTGATGGGGCCAATGAAGGTTAAATCTCCCTGAGATTATGGGAGCTGTGTGGGGGTCAAAGATGACCTCCTGGAGGATGTGATGTTGACAGTGAGAGCAGAAAGTGAGTAGAGGTGGGATGTGGGGATGGAAGGACCCCAAGAGAGATACCGGCATGTGCAAAGGTGGGTGGGGGAGCATTGCATTGGAAGAACCGCCTGCAGTCTGGTGTGACTGGGCCCAGAGGGCGGAAAGAGTCCTAGGCAGAGGCGCAACCACGGGACGCAGCCAGACCCGTTGTCTTCCGGGCTGGCAAGGGTTCTGGTCTTTGAGCCACGGGACTCAATATTGAGAGTTCTTGACCTATGGAGTGATGGAACAACGCATGCTGTCAGGGTGATCTCTATTGCAGAGAGGACGTTCTGGTAGATCAGAATGGGCTTGGTGGGTTGAGTTTGAAGCCTATTTCCTCAGTCCTGTCTGGAGGTGATGCTGGCTCAGATCAGAAAGTGGAATCTCTTGTCTTTTCATCTTTGGGGGACTGCAACAACCTTTGAGGGATGTGTGTGCAACGTTCCCATTTCTCAGATGGGGAGCCCTTTAGAAGAGGTCCTGATCAGGGTATTTCTGCCCCCCCATCCGTAGTCGAAGGAAACAAGTTCTTTGAAAGGCAGAGACTACAGGCCACATGGAACCCAGGTGTGTGGGCTGCTGAGAGATTGTTTGGGGGCCAAATGCTCCCTTTGGCAGGGCTCAAAAAGCCATTTCTACCTCCTTCTGCCTCACCACCGAGGCGGTTTTCACCCAGCAGATCTTGAGAATGATAGGTCTATAACAGGAAATTAAAACTGAGTTTTTGGGTAGAACTTGTGAACAGTTGTTAAAAGTCTTGCTGATGGGGAGTAGAGGGGCAGGGTAGCGAATTAGTTCAAAGTTTGAATTACAGCATGTTTTGAAAGAAATAGTGTGATGACATTCAAGGGTAAAGATAAATCAATTAGAAGTTATGTATACAAAATGATTTTCCTTTCTCTAACACATTAATTTGCAACACAGTGTCACTACTCAGTGGTGTATTCCGGTCAGGCATATTGCTTTTATTTTTAAATATTTATTTATTTTTTGGCATATAAACTTTTATTAGTTGCAGCATGAGGGTTTAGTCCCCTGATCAGGGATTGAACCTAGACCCCCTGAGTTGGGAGCTTGGAGTCTTAGCCACTGGACCATCAAGGAAGTCCCAGGCATGTTGTTAAAAGAATAAGACAACATTAGTAGTAAGGAAGTTATCATCTATTGAGTATTCACCAAGTTATCATCTGTTGGGTATTCACCATGTATCAGGCACATACCCAAGCATTTAGATTGTATAAGCAGATGAAGTGCTGAGGACAAACCCTCCATGGTAGGATTTTATTATCATAACCATTTTGCAGATGAGTAAGCTAAGGCTCAAAGGGTTTAAGCACCTTACCCAAGGCCACACAGACGTAAGTGAGGGAGTCCAAATGAGAACCTGAGTTTGTCTGGCGTCCAAGCTTATAATCTATTCCCAGCCATGGAGAAGCATCCAGGGTTCTGGGAGGTTTATCTGCTTCCTGAATTAGAGTGAGCTCATTTTTCTCCCTCCATGAATGTCATTCCCAATCACAGGTACTATGGCTCTAGGAAATGAGTAGAACTCTCGAAATATCAAAGGCACATGTCTGGCTGGTGAAGGTCAAGTGCCTTGTATGTATGTCATCAGGAAAAAGGTTGAGAAATGATGGTCTAATAAAGAAATAACTAAGATTGGTCCTGGGGAGGCAGTGTTGGGTGGGGGCTGTCTCGGCACGTTCCCCTTTGATTTGTTCTTGCTTCTTTTCTACCCCGAAGCCAGGGGTCCTTCCCCATGGGCTATATGGTTCTGTGCCTCCCTGACTCTGGGAATGCCCTGGATCCACAGTCTGAATCCTGGGGAGAAGCGTTTGCTCTGGGGCCCCAAGCAGTGAGGCTTGTTGGGACCTAGAAACCTCATTTAACATAATCTGACGGCACCCACTGACAGGGTCTCCCTGAGACCAGTAGAAGCGAAACTTCCAGGGGTCAGGTGGACACTGTCACTCCCCTTGGGGTCCTCAGCGGTTTCCCTTATCCTTAGTGTGTGTGCACGCTCAGTCACTAAGTTGCATCCGTCTCTTGTAACCCCATGGATAGTAGCCCTTCAGGCTCCTCTGTCCATGGGATTTCCCAGGCAAGAATACTGGAATGGGCTGCCATTTCCTCCTCCAGGGGATCTTCCCCACCCAGGAATTGAACCCATATGTCTTTCATTGGCAGACGGACTCTTTACCGTTGAACCACCAGGGAAGCCCCCTTAACCTTGGTACACGATGGCAATGTCTCTTGAATCTGTACTCTTTCTCTCTAGCCAGGCTCTTGCCAGGGGCCCCTCCCTCTCTTTTCTGGCTATATTCAGCCACTGGCAGCTCCCCAAGTGCCTCTGGGACCCGCTCACCTCCTTAGCTTTGATGTGCTGACCCTCCCCTGAAATAGTCCTTCTTCCCTTTCTTTTCTGTACCAGGTCAGCTCTCTCATCCTTAAGACTCGCTCGGTGGTAACCTTTTCTGGGGCATTTTCTCTCACTTCCACCTCCACCCCTGCTGGGTCCTCACCTTCTTCTTTCTAGTGAGGGCATATTTCTATCATAGATGTTCTCACATTGTGTTATGTGTGTGTGTTTTCGGCTGGTGTCCCCGTTCCCCCAGGGGAACTGTGAGCACATTAAAACCAGAGCAGCACTCATCTAGTTCTTTACCCAGGAAGGAAAAGGGATGAGTTGGGTGAGCAGCTTTCTAGTTTTCTCCAGTGCTGTTCAGGTTTGTTCACCTCAGTGCTCAAGGTGAGTGACACAGCCTGCACGTATAATCGTGTCTTCTGACAGCAAGTCCGTATTTGTCCCTCCTGCAGGTCTCTCACAGAGGTTAAGAGTGTGGGCTCTGAATTTAGACGAACCTAGAAAGACTTCATCTAATCTACTACCTGCTACCTGTGTGGCTTTTGGCAAGTTGCTTGATTTCTCTTGGCTTCGGTTTCTTATCTACAGGGTGAAGATCACTAATGCAAAGAAAATACTTCATGCACAGGACATAGGAAGTGCTCAGCAAATGTCAGCTCTGGGTGATGCACATAAGACAAAAGCTTTGATCATGTGTGGACATTTAATCTCACCTAAGTAGATATTCAGTTACACACATACAAATTAAGTGCCTTCATATTCAAGGTGTTTGCCAGATGCAGCAAAGAGAAAAAGACTGAACTCTTCCTAAAGAGTCCATAAAAGATTTGGAGGCTAACACGTATCAGATGACTCAAATTCGTAGAATGAAACCCAGTGCTGAAAGTAAGGGCTTTGAGGTTTCAAAGAAGGGAAAGCTCATATCCTGTCAAGTGATTAAGAAAGGCTTTATGAAGTCATCAGTATTTGAGAGGACCTTGAAATGTGGATAGAATTTCAGAGGTCTGGAGAGGGACCTGTGTACTCTTGGCAGAAGAGGGAAGAGAGTCAGAGCAAAGGCACGGAAGTTGTTCATAAATATCAAGGTTCCAGGTGACTTTTCATATAGATTAGTTTGTGAGGGTCTTGGGACATAGGCCTGGAAATATGGGTTGATGGTAAAATTTCTATTTAGTCTAGGAGATAAATGGGGAACCACTGGCTGCTATTTCTTACCCCATTAATGTCAATATTTTCCAGGCTTCTGAGGCATGCTTTTACTAGTGAGAGGAAAGGGGAGATGGTTCCTGTTAGTGCTTTCCTCACGGCTTCTAGTAGGTATTGTTGGTGCCCCATCCAAATCACCTTGACTGGCCTTCTGCACCCCACCCCCAGCTGCCGGCAGCTCACAGCGGCCCCCTTCTCCCAGAATCACCCTTAACCAACCCAATAGGAGCTGCCTTGCCCAGAAGGTTGACTCTCCCCTTTAGAGTAGCCTGATGTCAATGACTGATCACAATAAGCTGTAAAAGGCCAGTTGCTCGTCTCCAAGCGGACGGGCTCCATGCAGGAACTCACACTCCAGAGCTGCCCATGGGATCAGGCTGACTTAGCTCTGGCCTCTGCCCTCTCCAGCTTCCCTCACCCCTCTTCTCTCCGGAGAGACCCCCTTGCTTAATCACAGGTTCCTGAATGCTAATCTCAACTGTGCTTCTAGTGAACCTGACCTAACACAGCTCCTCTCCAAAGGAAACCGTCCCATCTTTTCTCCCTCAGTACTTTCTTTTGTACACCTGTGACTCTGGACTAATCACACTTCTTTCCACTTTTCTGGAATTTAACCAGCAAGAGATCACTGAAAATGTCAGTGATGTGGTCTTGACACCTGAAAGACAGATAGCCAGGAGCCACAGACTTAGAAATGGTTGGAGTGAATGAGGGAAAAGGAGGTTAGTAAGAACATGGCTTCATATGGCACCTGACTGCTGCTGAGTATAAAACCGGGGGTACTGGCGATTTCTTATTTGCTTGGGAGTCTTTCAGTTGCAGGTGTCCAATGCTCAACCAGTTATGATGTGACAATAGTAATGTGGTGATCAATAGGGCTTCCCTTTCTGGGAACATGGCAAGACTGCTCTTCCCTCCTCTTTGGAGCTGGTGTGGCCAAGTGACTTGGTTTGGCCAATGAAATGTGAGTGAAGTGACCTATACTTCTCCTAGGCAAAAGCCATTGTATGCTTTTTGGAGTTGTTTCCCTCTATCCTAGTGACCAGCAACATTAGAGATGGCAGCTGCTCTATCAGCTTAGATTCCCAAGTACAATGAGCACTGTGTTTGCTGATCCACAGTGGATACTCCTATGTTCGAAAAAGAAAAACAGCTGTTTTAAACCACTGAGACTTTGGGGCTGTTTATTGCTGCAACATACTGACTAACACAAATGATTTTTTGTAATTGCACTAGCATGCCACGTACTGTTCCAAATGCTTCTCATGTGTTAACTCATTTAATCTTCATATCAACCCTATGAGATAGATACTCTTATTATCCCATTTTATTGTTGAGGATATTGAGGCCCAGAGAGGTTAAGTGTCTCGTCCAAGGTTCTGTAGCTAGTAAGTGGCAGATCCAAGATTCAAATCTAGGCAACCTGATGCCTAATCACTATGTAGATCTCACAAAAAAGATACTTTAGTGCTTCCTGCACTGTGAAAGTCCAGATGTAAACTGCTTCAGGCACAGCTGGAGCCAGGTTATCAAAAGATATCAGTGGAGTCACTCTCCGTGTTCTGTTTTCCTCTGTGTTGGCTTCACTCTCAGTTGCTCTTCCAGTGAGGAGGTCTTTTCATCTCTAGGTTTACATTCTGTTACTAAGCAATCACAGAGGAAAAGGACTTTTTCCTCCTCCCACCCTGCCCCAATTCTAGCAAAAAATCTTTAGAGAACCATCTTTCTTCCACTTTCGGTCATTTAGTGTAACTTTATCTGCAAAGGGACAAATGAGTGCAGAGCAGGCATGTGTAGAATGACAGAGGCTATGAAGAACTAACTTCTGTGAAGCTGCCAGAGAACTCCAAAATCTGCAGTTGCTGGAATTGTAAAAATTAACAACCACCGCCCAAGTGAATACCATTTATATTGTCAAACATTGTCATGGAATTAAAGATGGCAAAGCTTCGATTGGAAATCCCTGGGACTTGTATGCATTATTGGAAGAATTTCTGAGTTTTATGTCCTCTTTCTTCCTTGCCCTGAGTTCCTCTTACTCTCCATTCCTCAGCCTGTGCTGCAGGCTCACACACAGATCTAGGCACAGATATATTTTCCCCAGGCTCCTCCTCCAACACACACACTGTCTTTGCTTTCGTCTCCAGAGGAGTAGTAGAGGGAGCACTGGATGAGAAGCATGTGTGTCTGGTCACTCAGCTGAACCCGACTCTTTGTGACCCAGTGGACCGTAGCCCGCCAGGCTCCCCTGTCCAAGGACTTCTTCAGACAAGATTGCTGGAGTGGATTGCCATTTCCTTCTCCAGGGGATATTCCCAACTCAGGGATCAAGCCCGTGTCTCCTGTGTCTCCTACATTGCAGGTGGATTCTTTACCTGCTGAGCCATGAGGGCCTCTCCCAGGGATTAGGAGAACTCCTGTGAACCTGTGAACACCAACACTTAGTCTGACTCTCCACCTAAAAGACATGGCCATGGGCCAGATGATTCCAGACAAACCTCTTTCTCATACTATTCTTGGTTCCAGCTCCCTCAGCCCCAGCTTCCTCCCTTAACAACATCCCCTGGCCCAAAGTCCTGGACCTTACCCTGGCTTCAGCACAGCTCCCACCCCAGGCTCAGCCCCCGCCTGCAGTGCCCCCCTCTCAGGGGCTCCCTAGCGCTTGGCTCACCTAGGACTGCCGCTCCATTGCACTCTGCCGGTACCACCCACACATTCTCAGTCTTGTCCTTAAAGAAGGAACATCTCCCAGACATTCACTCCAGCCTCCTGCCTCAGATGGAATCCTTTCAGGGGCAAAATGCAGGAAATAATACAAATATCCAAATAAAGCACACTGCACAAAATGCACTATGGCATGTTGCCAAAGAAATATCCAAGCTGGCATGGAGGTCTTCCTCTGAACAACTCACAGCCTTCATGGCTGTTCCCATCTCTCCATGTGAGGAAGGGTGTTTCAGAGGATAAGGGACAACTAGGCTCACCTCCAGGAGAAGGCAATGGCACCCCACTCCAGTACTCTTGCCTGGAGAATCCCATGGACAGAGGAGCCTGGTAGGCTGCAGTCCATGGGGTCGCTAAGAGTCGGGCATGACTGAGCGTCTTCACTTTCACTTTTCATTTTCATGCACTGGGGAAGGAAATGTCAACCCACTCCAGTATTCTTGTCTGGAGAATCCCAGGGACGGGGGAGCCTAGAGGGCTGCCATCTATGGGGTCGCACAGAGTTGGACACGACTGAAGCAACTTAGCAGCAACAGCAGCAGGCTCACCTCCAGGGTCGGCCTCCCCCTTAGCTGCTGTGTAACCTTAGGCCTGCAACTTAACTTTTCCATGAGATTCAGTTCCTTACAATAAAATGGTAATTTCCCTGGTGGCTCAGATGGTAAAGAATCTGCCTGCAAATGTGGGAGACCCAGGTTGGATCCCTGGGTTGGGCAGATCCCCTGGAGGAGGGCATGGCAACCCACTCCATGGAGTAGGTTGAGAATTCCATGGGCAGAGGAGCCTGGCAGGCTACAGTCCCTGGGGTTGCAAAGAGTCAGGCACAACTGGGAGACTGACACTTTCACAACAACTTTCACTTTCCCTCTTTGTGCTTACAGGGTTGCACATGTGTGCTAAGTTGCTTCAGTCGTGTCCGACTCTTTGCAACCCTGTGGACTGTAGCCCATCAGGCTTCTCTGTCCATGGGATTCTCCAGGCAAGAATACTGGAGTGGGTTGCCATGCTCTCCTCCAGGCGATCTTCCCAACCCAGGGACTAAACCTGAGTCTCCTGTGTCTCCTGCATTGCAGGCAGATTCTTTACTGCTGAGCTGCCAGGAAAATCTCTCTTTCTGTCTTTGTGCTTATAGGGTTAAATAAGATCATGTGTGCAAGCCATGTGCACGGCACTGGCCCATCACAGGCTTGTTGACTGCTGAAGACGACTATTTTCTGCAGCAAAAAGTTGTGTGGAATACTATAGAGCTGTTTAAAAAGAGAGAGAGAAAATCTCTGCGGTCGGGTAAGGGTTGCAGTGTTCAATGACAAAAACCAGGTGAAGAACAGCATGTGTTGATATCGTCGGTTTAGGTTAGGAAAAAAAAAAGAGGAAAAACAACAATTTAGATAAATGTAAACTGATTTAAACTCACAACATAGCCCCACACTCTTAAGTTATACAGGAAAGGAAGGGAGTTGGGGCCAGGGACAGTATCATTGTACGCCTCTTGATCTATCTCAAAATTGTGCCCCATACAAATATAGAACCTGTCCAAACACTGAATTTTAAAATGTTAACAATAAAATAAGACACTCTTGTTTATTTGTTGAAAGTTGTGGGATTCGGGATGGGTTTTTCACTCCAAGAGAACACACCACGCTGAAGAAGTGTCATCTCTTGCAGATGCCTTGGAAAGTTATGGAGGAAAGGTATAAACTTTGTGCAGGCACCCCGTCTCTGGTCGGGGTTTCCTATGAGGAAGATGGAGCAAGTAAAGGAGGCCCGAATTGCTGTTTTCATCATCATCATCACCGTCGAGAGCATCCAATGGAACACTTGTGTGGTGCTTTTCCATTTACACCGTGGTTTCACACATTTTAGCTCATTGAGTTTTCCAGCATACAGTGAAGTCAGCATTCACGTTTTTAGGATTCTTCTTAATGTCTCCTTCTATGGCCTGTAGAAGGCACTGGCCCTGGCCCTCCCTTAAGCTCTGGGTACTGTCAACCTCATGGCTTCTTATTATAAACAGTGGAAGGCCCTTCCTGAAGGCTCCCTGGCCACATGCATTAGCCCAGCCTTGCTAGGCATGTTGAGGAGTTGCAGCCCTGGGAGCAGCCTGATGGGAGCTGATGGCTCCACCACCCCCGCCTTGGGGCATCTCTGAGGCCAACACTACACAGGCTCCCGCGAGTCCCAGTGGGGTGAATCCTCAGCTGGTCTCTGAAGGCATGGTGGGATGGCTTCCTTCTTTTCCCCTTCTCACCTCTTTCCTCCCCTCCTGGTGTTTCCTCCGATCACCAAGCAGCTGGTCGTGTGCTCTCATGTCTTCCTCTCTAGATCATTCTCTGAGGGAGGCCAGCCCTATCAAAGTCACACCCCTCGCGAGTGAAGGGGCAGGCGCCTGACCCAGACCTGACTCCCTCCACCCCTCTCTTCTGCTGCACTCAGAAACTCTCGCTGATAAAAGCCCTCCCTAAAGCTGAGACCAAGAGGGCAAACTTTCTTTCCACACTCAGGCTGAAGAAAGCTCCGGAGCCAAGCACAGAGTGCTCTGGGCGTCCTAGGATACAGAGCAAAGAGAAGCCTGGTATCAGGTAATGAGCACACGAGCATTTAAACAGTTGTGCTTTCTGGCAACATTTTTAAAAGTGTTGTGATTTAGGACTTCCCTGGTGGCACAGTGGATAGGAAAGTGAAAGTGAAAGTTGCTCAGTCGTGTCTGACTCTTTGTGATCTCATGGGCTATACAGTCCTTGGAATTCTCCAGGCCAGAATACTGGAGTGGGTTGCCATGCCCTTCTCCAGGGAATCTTCCAAACCCAGGGATCGAACCCAGGTCTCCTGCATTGCAGGCAGATGATTCTTTACCAGCTGAGCCACAGAAAAGCCCAAGGATACTGGAGTGGTTAGCCTATCCCTTCTCCAGCGGATCTTCCCAATCCACGAATCAAAGCGGGTTCTCCTGCATTGCAGGCGGCTTCTTTACCAACTGAGCTATCAGGAAAGCCCTGTGGATAAGAATCTACCTGCCAATGCAGGAGACATAGGTTCAATCCCTGGTCCGGGAAGATTCCGCATTCTGCAGAGCAACTAAGCCTGTGCAATACAATTACTGAAGCCTGCATGCTCTAGGGCCCATGAGCCACAACTAATGAGCAATTGTGCTGCAACTAATGAAGCTTATGCATCCTAGAGCCTTTGCTCTGCAACAGGAGAAGCCACCACAGTGAGAAGCCTGTGCACCGGAACTAGAGATTAGGCCCCGCCCACCGCATTCTAGAGAAAGCCTGAGAGCAGCAACAAAGACCAATAAATAGCTAAAGCTCTCCATAAAAAAATTAATAGAAGTATTGTGATTTAAAACAAACAAGGTTCATGTTTGGAATAACTGTAAATATTCATTAAGGTTTTCTCACTAATGCCCTGCTTTGATTTTGGCTTTATCGTACCAAGAATTAAATTGTCATGTAAAATTGTTGACTATTTTCTTTTTTCAAAAAGTAATGTTTATTTGTTTATTTTTGACTGTGCCGGGTCTTCTTTGTTGGGTAGGCTTCTTATTAGAGTGGCTTCTCTTGTGGAGCACAGGCTCTAGGGCGCACGGGTTTCAATAATTGCAGCACAGTAGTGGGCTTAGTAGTTGCAGCCTGTGGGCTCAGTAGCTGTGGGTCCCGGGCTCTAGGCACACTTGCAGTGCATGGGTTTAATTGCCCTGTGGTATGTGGCATATTTCCAGATTAACGATCGATCCCATGCCTCTTGCATCAGCAAGCGGATTCTTTACCACTGAGCCACCAGGGAAGCCCATTGATTATTTTCTTAAGAAAACTGATCATCTCTTGAAGGGTGCTCTGTTGAAGGCAACTGCCATCAGAGCTTTGAGGGGGACTAATACTGGGGCCAAGACTCTGCAGGATGAGGAGGGGCGTCCGGAGGGCTGAAAATTTCCAGTTCATGGACTAGCCTGTGTGTGGTGTGCACTGGGGCTCGGGCCTGGCTGGACTAGGTAGGATAAATGTATGCGAGTGATCAGGTTTGTGCCTTCACACTCTCCCTCCCAGGCATGGTAAGACGAGAAGAAAGCATCAGCAAATGGAGACACTCATCAGTTTCCAGATGAGTGTCTGGTTTCCAGGGGTCCAAAGGGCTGGCCTGCCAGGCACCACGCTGAGCTGAGCTTTGTCCTGGAGCAGCCTGGAGTCGTGCCCGAGGTGGTGGCTACGGAGAGTGGCAGGACCCTGGAAGCCACGTTCAAGATCCTGCCTCCTAGGGAACATGCAACCTGGTGAGGTGGGGGCCTTTGACCAGGTCAGGGGTTCATCTGGGAACAGGAGGGATGGCCAGGTGGGTGTTGGTGTTCCTAGGTGGCTTGTGTACTGAAAAATGTTAAATGATAGAGATGCAAAGTCTAGCAACGTGGAAGCCACTGCCTATCATAGCTTGTATCACTTGAGTTATATCAGGGAGGTGGGGGCAGAGTTTGTCTTCAAGACACGGGTTCCTGCAGGCTGGGGGTCATGTTCCATGTATTTTAGAAAGTCTATGTCCCACCAGGGTGCTGCACCCAGCAGGAGCTCGATCAATGCGTGCTGAATAGAATGCAGAAGGAAATGTTCTGCATTCCAGCATCTTCCCTGAGAGTGAGATTGGATCAGGGGAATGGAAAGGTTGTTCTTCAGTCATCACAGATGAGTGGGATGGCTGGTGACCTGAGTGAATGCATCCCCCGGGGAGATGCTGTGGCTCTGGGGCTCTTGTTACTATCTCGACATGACAGCAGCCCCAGCAGCGGATTCACTGCAGCTGTGACTCCTGAGGGTTCATTTGGCTATAGTACAGGTGCTGCAGCTCCAGCTGGCTGGGAGCGTCTGGAGAGCCCAGTGACTGTTCAGTGACTGATATTCCCCAACAAAGTCATCTTCTCCTGAGCAACAGGGCCGCTACATTTGGGCCCATCCCTGGGACATAGGCCTTCTTTCTGGCTGCCCTAGGAGTGGCCAGGATTAGTCTAGGACTTTGACTAAGAGGGAATGAGAATACTGGAGCAAAACTTTAAGGTGGAAAATGTGCTTATGGGTCAGTAAGCACAAGAATTCTGTGAGGAGGGTTTTCCTCACACCGTCCTCCCCTTTGTCCCGCTCCACTGCCTGCCTCCACCCTTCCCTCAGCTTATTTTGTTTTTCCTCTGACAAGGCTGGTTTTCTCCCCTTTGAACCTCAAAGGTAATGTAGTATTCCAGGAGCTCACTGCTGGGGTTCCCAGCTCAGAGCTCACTCTTGCTGGTAGAGAAATCGTGGATCACTTACTGAACCTGCCAGGGCCTCAGTATCCCCATCTGTACCCTGTGGATGCTGCTGCTAATAGCATCTGCCACCAAGGCTGAGGATTAAATAAAGTAACAACTGTACAAGGCTCAGAAAACTGTCTGGAACACAATAAGGGCTGCACAAGGGTTCATTAATGTCATTTCCTGGTAGAGCATTTTGTGATGATTAAATGGTGCCCTTGAAAGGATGCTGCCGAAGCTCCTGGGGTTCTGCAGGGAGAACGAAGGTCATCTGGAAACAAGATGGCCTTGTGCTGGGACATTAGGAGCCAGTGCCCTCACGTTTGAATTTAGTCAGCGTCTTGATCTTGCTGTGTGACCCTGGGAAAACCAATTGATCTCCCTGGGTCTTAATTCTTTTTATCAGAAATAAAAGAGAGAGAAGAAAAACAAAATAAAAGAGCATCATATAGTCTTATTTCACAGAACAGTTTGGTCCCTAAGGAGGACTAGAGGGTCTAAACAATGTCAGGGGATGTTTTCAGCTGACCCTGGAGGATGGTGGTTTTCATCTATTAATATTGTCTTGAAAACTCCCGAGCATCTGGGGTGAGCTTGTTGTGGATGACATAGAAGTGAACCCTTTCAGGTGATGTTTCCAATGAATGTGAATTCATGTAAGTTAAAAATAGAACAGTACTTCCTGGAAACTGTGGCTGTTCAGCATCTTCCTTATCACTTCTCTGACCACGAAGGAGTGGAGACAGCTTATCTGAGGCTCAGAACTCCCTGATCTGTGTTTGCCTCATGGGCCTTTGGAACTCTGCTTTTGAAACCTACGCTGGGACACATGTTAACCGAAGGGCTATTTCTCATTTGTGAAGATATTTGAAGAAGAAATAGCAATCAAGTTTCACTTGGGTATACATACTTTATTCTGTTTATTTTAAAGATTAATTTTTCAGAGCACTTTGGGGATCATGTTAAATTTGAGAGGAAGGCAGAGATTTTCCATGTTCTCTCTGCTCCTGCACATGTGTGGCCTCCCCATCACCAGCATGGCCCACCACAGTAGACTTGTTACAGCTGATGAACGACATTGACACATGGTCACCCCAAATCCAAAGTCCCGGTTTACCTTAGGGTTAACTCTTGGTGTTGTACGTTCTACGGGCTTGGACAAATGTATAAAGATACACGTGCTATGCTGTGCTGTGCTTAGTTGCTTCAGTTGTGTCCGACTCTTTGCGACCCCATAGACTGCTGCCTGCCAGGCTCCTCTGTCCCCGGGATTCTCCAGGCAAGAACACTAGAGTGGGCTGCTGTGCCCTCTTCCAAGGGATCTTCCCAACCCAGAGATTGAACCCACATGTCTCTTGTGTCTCTTGCATCGCAGGAAGATTCCTTACCACTGAGCCACCGGGGAAGCCCATAAAGGCATATACCCACCATCACAGTATCACACCGGGCATTTTCACTGCCTCTAAAAGTTATCTGTGCTCTGCTTTTCATCCCTCCTCTCCTACCCCTGGCACGCATCTTTTCACTGTTCCCATAGTTTTGTCTTTTCCAGAATGTCATTAAATTGGAACCAAATAGTGTGTAGGCTTTTCAGCTTGGCTTCTTCACTTAGTAATATGTGTTAAGCTTCCTCCATGTCTTTTCATGGCTTGATAATTTTTTTAAAAAAATATTTATTTTATTTCTAATTATTTACTTGGCTGTGCCTGTGCTGTTGCTGCTGTCTTAGTTGTGGCCACTTGGGATCTTTGACCTTCACTGTGGCATGCAGCATGTGAATTCTTGGGTGTGGCATTTGCGATCTAGTTCCCTGACCAGGGACTGAACCCAGGTCCCCTACATTGGCAGCACAAAGTCTTAGCCACGAGACCGCCAGGGAAGTCCCACTGATAAATTATTTCTGAGTGCAAAAATCTTCCATTGCCTGGATGTACAACAGTTGATTTATTCACTTTCTAAATGACATCTTGGTTGATTCTAAGTTTGGGCAATCATGAATAAAGCTGCTATAAACACTCATATGCAGGTTTTTGTGTGGACATAAGGTTTCAGCTCCTTTGGGTAAATACCAAGGAGCACAGTTGCCGGATTGAATAGGAAGAGTATGTTTAGTTTTGTAAGAAACTGTCAATCCCACCATCACAGTATCACACCGGGCATTTTCACTGCCTCTAAAAGTTATCTGTGCTCTGCTTTTCATCCCTCCTCTCCTACCCCTGGCACGCATCTTTTCACTGTTCCCATAGTTTTGTCTTTTCCAGAATGTCATTAAATTGGAACCAAATAGTGTGTAGGCTTTTCAGCTTGGTTCTTCACTTAGTAATATGTGTTAAGCTTCCTCCATGTCTTTTCATGGCTTGATAATTTTTTTAAAAAAATATTTATTTTATTTCTAATTATTTACTTGGCTGTGCCTGTGCTGTTGCTGCTGTCTTAGTTGTGGCCACTTGGGATCTTTGACCTTCACTGTGGCATGCAGCATGTGAATTCTTGGGTGTGGCATTTGCGATCTAGTTCCCTGACCAGGGACTGAACCCAGGTCCCCTACATTGGCAGCACAAAGTCTTAGCCACGAGACCGCCAGGGAAGTCCCACTGATAAATTATTTCTGAGTGCAAAAATCTTCCATTGCCTGGATGTACAACAGTTGATTTATTCACTTTCTAAATGACATCTTGGTTGATTCTAAGTTTGGGCAATCATGAATAAAGCTGCTATAAACACTCATATGCAGGTTTTTGTGTGGACATAAGGTTTCAGCTCCTTTGGGTAAATACCAAGGAGCACAGTTGCCGGATTGAATAGGAAGAGTATGTTTAGTTTTGTAAGAAACTGTCAAATCATCTTCCAAAATAGCTGTACCATTTTGCATTCCCACCTGCAAAGAATTTGGGTTCCTGTTACTCCACGTCCTCACCAGCATTTGGCATCAGTGTTCTGGATTTTGACCATTCTAACATTGTTGGCGTGTAGCGGTATTCACTATTGTTTTAATTTGCATTTCTGTGATAATGACGTGCGTATTTTTGTGTTTGACTGTAGTCTGCATATTTGATTTTGGTGAAGTGTCTGTTAAGGTTTTTAATCCTTTGTTTTGATTGGATTGGTCGTCTTCTTATTGTTGAGTTTTAAGAGTTCTTTGTAAATTTTGCTTAGCAGGATTTTTCACAAGTGCCCTTGCAAGTATTATCTTCCAACCTGTGATTCGTTTTCTTATTCAGCGTCCTTCATACAGTTTTTAAGTTTAATGGACTTCAGTTTATCAATTATTTCTTTCAGGTGTGTCCCTTAGGTATAATACCTAAAACGCCATCACATTTTGTTTTATATTGAAAAGGCATTGTATTTACAAAATGAGAGAACTATGAAAGTGGGGCTGCCCTGTACAATCTGTGATGAGTTTCAGGGCACAGGTGTCTGTTGATCTCATCAGCATCAGTTCATCACCTCCCAGAAACCCTGATTTCCATTGGTAAGCCCTGTATCTCTATGAAAGTTGACACCACCAGCTTTAGAAACAGAACATGTGATCTAGCTAATCAATGGACCCAGGCCTTGGCCAAAGTTATTGGTTCAGTGTTGGGCAAATGGCTAAAGCCAGTGTGAGCAGAGTGAAGCTCAGGACTCTAGTTTAAAAATCTGGGACAAACACATCCTCTTTTCCTCACAGGCAGTATGATTTATCTCTATGAGAAATAAAGGTGCTACAGCCAATCTTTGCTACCTGGAAGGTAGCCATCCTCAAGACAGTATACAGACAGAACAGATCAGTGCTGAGAAAATGTTAGAAAAAAGAAAGGAGCCCTAATGAGATTCAGACCCTCTGGAACAAATTGTGCCTGGAGACTGTTCTCAGGCTGGACGTTGGGGTTACGTGATCTGATAAATTTGCTCTATCAGTTAGGGTCTAGTCAGGGAAAGAGAAACCACAGCAGATATTTCAAAACACAGGGGCTTAATAAAAGAATTTGTTACACAAGTGAGAGATCAAAAAGAGGATGCTGAGGTAACCCAGAGAGTAATAACACCTGAGGTCAGCAGAAAAGGGGCAGAGGGTGGTTAACAAAGCTTATGACCTTGGAAGTCGGTCTCACGAGACTGATACCGGGCTCCTGGGGGGCAGCTATGTGGCTCACAGTATACTGAAGTCCTCAGACCACTGAGGAGAGCGAGAGATTTGAGGAGGTGCCAGGGGCTGCCTGATGCCCAGTGGATGAGGAAGCCCTTCCCCAGGTGCCATAGCTGATGGGAGGCTCTGGACTCCCTACAGGGACATGTGAGGGGCCTCGGGGAGTGTCAAAGGGGTTGGGAAGTGGAGCCCACTGTCTACTCTTGCTGGAGAGACCCTAACAGAACTGAAAGTCAGAAATGAAGTTCTTTCTTTTCTCTCACCTCCCAACATTCCTCTAATGCCTCCTATCGGCAGAACTTCACAGAGAGCCAGCTGTCACCAGAGTCTGTGCAAAGTGGTTTGTAGGGACCCTTCCAGCATCACAAAACAAAAAGGGGATGAGAGAAGAAAAGATAAGAAGCAGGCATGAAGGTGGACATGTGAAGGTGGACTATACTAGCACTGCATAGGTAGAAGGTCGTCTCCTCTCTCTGACTCTGGGCATATTGTGGACCAAACCTCGGCAGAAAACAAAGAAAAATAAACTCATGCCTTCAGCAGTTAGCGGACCATCTGCCCTCCTTCTGAGTCACCACCATACTGTTTGTTCACTTCCCCTGCTTGGAACCCCCTCTTTCCACTTCCTGTTCTCATCCAGCAAGCACGTGTTGAACACCTACTGTGTGCCGAGCACAGGAAGTACAAGATGAGAAGGAAATGAACCTGACCCCCTTCTCTAGGGGGCCCTCCCTTCTCTTTCCCAAATGCCCCTCCTTCCAGAAGGCTTCCCACATGTCTCTCCCAGCACTCCAGCAAAATCCCGCAGCCTCTGCCTGGGTCTCCGCATGGCTGCAAATGATTATCTACAAGTATGTGTGTATACGGACATGTCATCTCGCTTTTAATGAGTGCTTTATTTTCGTTGGTCCCATCTTCCCCCTGCAGCGCATAAGAAATCTGAAGGTCGGGTTTCTGTTTCCTCCGCTGCTCATAACTATGTGAAACGTGCAGGCGGCTGTGCTCAAAAGGGGAGAAATCCAACCAGGGTTTCCAGAGCCACAGAGCAGAATTTCCAGTGCCTCGGAAGACGCAGGATGGGTTCCTCACACCCACTCTGTGTGGTCCCGACATCCTGATTACGTCGGTTCTGTTGTGAGCAGTCCTGTCACTCTCCCGTTGCACTGCAGGAATGAAGGCTTAGGTGGCTGTCATTTACCTAAGGGCTCACAGCTGGCACATCACAGAAGCCACACTCCAGCATCTCTCCTGCCTCTGTGGGTCCACACCTGGATTCCCAGTGCCACTGACCTTAATGGGTATGGGTGTGTGGTTACATGGGCTTCCCTGGTGGCTCAGTGGTAAAGAATCTGCCTGCAATCCAGGAGTCGCAGGAGATGCTGGTTCGATCCTTGGGTTGGGAAGATCCCCCGGAGGAGGGCATGGCAACCCATTCCGATATCCTTGCCTGGAGAATCCCACAGACAGAGGAGCTTGGTGGGCTACAGTCCGTAGGGTTGCAAAGAGTTGGACACGACTGAAGCAGCTTAGCTTGCATGGATGTATATGCTGTCACATATTCACCCGAGGCTTACTCTGTGCCGGGTGCTGTAGCTTTCCAAGACCTACTGATAGGTGTTACTACTGTTCCCACTTTTATAGAGGAAACCAAGGTTTTCAATGGGTAAGTTAAACGTTTATGTAACCTGTAACTGGGAAAGCTGAAACTCATATCTAGATCTTTCTAATACCAAAGGGCATGTTTTAATTGCTATGCCATTCTGCCCATAATTGTGACTTAAAATGATGATTCAACTTCTAGAACTCACTTCTCTGTGCTGATGTAGCCAGGCTCTGGAGTTCAAGCACTAGGATTAAATTGCAGCTCCGCAGCTCTGGGCAAGAAGCTTCACCTCACTAGGCCTGTTCCTTCCGCTGTACCACGAGCATTAAACAAACAACAGAGAAGTAGTGCCAACTTCATAGGTTTGTTTGAGGATTATATGAAAGAGAAGAAATACACGTGTACTTTCCACAATGTCTGGCACAAGGCTTATTCTCATAACAGCAATAATTTTTACTCCCAGCCTCGTCCAATCGGTTTGGCTGGCAGCTTCCTTAGTAAAACCATGCTCATCAGACCATTGTTTGCGCTGAAAGACCTGAGTCTGAGGAGGCTCTGATACTCCCAGAAGCTTATACACAGAACTATCCCAACAGCTGCTGGGGAAAGCCTGTGCGTGCAGCCGGCCTGCAAACCCCAGGCCTTGTTGATGTCCTGTCTTAGCGGCCCGCTCAGCTGCTCCACACATGCTCCATAAATGGGAGTCATTAGCGGCGAGCCCCATAAACACCCCCTCGCAGCCCTGCTGAGCGCGTGTGCTGGCTGTGTGGCAACCGCTCGGTCAAGCTCATCAGTCCAGATATGAAACAGCTATCAGTGTGTGTACAAACCAGCATGCCCTAAAAAGAGCCTTCCCGGGGCCAAGCGGGGGCGGCTTCTCCTGGCGCCTTGCACAAACTCTGCTCTCACTCATCTCCCCATAAAGGACCAGTTAGTTCAGACGAGTAATCACAGCCATTTGGCTCAGGCTCCTCCACGGGGACATTTGAAAGTGATGATCTTCTTTGCATTTAATAAAACTTCTTCATTAGTTTCCCCATCCCCCAAATTAATTGAGGGAGCAGATTTGAAGCAAGGGGGCTGACGGTCTTGGGTTTGCCAAATTGAACCGATTCTGTTGCTAGCACATACAAACGATTTGTGCATGTCCAAGTAGCTGAGGGGAAAAGCACGGGAGCTGGGAGCTGTGTCACAACACGCTCTTGTTCAGTCTCAATAGGTTCTGGGTTCTGCTGTGGAAAGAGCCACAGAAGGCATGAAGCTTATGCTACACTGGGATGAGGAAAGGGACATGGAATCAGGAGGAAGTTGGGGTCTCAGTGGAAGGATAGCAAGCGCATCAGAGAAGTGAAGGTTAATAGCTCTGAAGCAACCTTAGAGATTAGATCTGTCCTAAGAAGAAGGCAGAATCAGATGTATTTAGCAAGCGTTTCCTTAGGTACAGGGATGACTTCAGAAGCTCTGTAGTCCTCTCTGAGCCTTGGTTTTTCATTTGCAAAATAGAAATAGGGATAGAAGATCAGGTGTTGGAGGCAGCAGGGTATCAGGCTGGGGTGACACTTGAGGCACAAAGAAAGACATAGTCATTGTCCATCTTTCCCCTGAGGGTATTTCAAATGGGAGAAAAGCCCCCAGTGTGGAATGTGGTGAGCAGTCTTTGGGGAAACCATGGCTCAGCAGGAAACCGTCCTGATCTTGAGGCCAAGCCCCCAAGGCTCCCTGGCCCTCCGCCAAGAGAGTGGGAGGGAGAGGGGGAATCCAGAGTTCAGGAGCAGAAAGAGGAAGAGAGAGAGAGGGGGCCCGAGGACAAGGCGGAACAGAGAGGAGGCAACTGGCCAGCTCCGGAGGGTGGGGCAGCAGCTAGGCAGGCAGGAGGGTCTGCAGGACCGCCTCGCCCGCAGTAGGAGCCCCAGGGCCTGTGCGTCCAGCCGAGCCACTGAGGGACAGGATGGGGCACTACTGGTTTTCCTGAGGCTCGTGGAGATTTAGGGCTCTGTCTGCTGATCACATACATGGCCATGAACATCAGCCCCACTGAAACCTCCCAGAGTCCCAGGCAGACATCACTAACTGAGGCTGGGTCCATGTCACCCAAGAGGTGGAAGTTTTCTATCTCAGGCCTTTGTCCCAGTGTGGCTTCCTGCCTTTTCTTGATCTGTTTTCGGGAGTCTGGTTGGTGGGTAAGAGATGGAACTCACAGGAAGGGCACCCAGGAAGGAAGCAGATGCTACAGAGAGAAATGGACAGGCAGGGGTCTACATCATCACTTTGCCAACTTTGGAGCCTAGAGGCTAATGACAGACACATCAGACATGGCCCCCTGGATAGACTCAGATACTGGGGACCCACCAATAACGGGGAGCTGCACAGTGATTGGCTAGAGCACAGGCCCCAGCCCCTGAGCCCCGCCTGCCAAGCCACCCACAGCACTTCCCCCATCTCCTGCTGGTCCCATGGGTGGTCCTGGTGGGTGCTGAGGCTAGGACCACCCTCCGCCCCCTCTCTGCCCCTTCCTCCTCCTGCCCATATTTAGAGAGCTTCCTAGGCTGAAAATGACCCAAACCTGAACGCTGTCTGTCTCTGCAGAGGGAATTCTTTATATGGCCTCAGTACCCCTTAAGGACATCTGCATTTCTCTGTCCAGACAACACGCTGCTCTAGCATCCAGGCAAGATCCTTCCTTGCAAATTCTTGACAACACCGTTTTTATTTTCTCCGTCTCCAGCTCCCCTTGTATTTCAGACCGCTGAAATGTGCCTAAAAGGATTTGTCGTTCCTCTTGAGCCTTTATGACTTTGCTCTTTCTGTCTGCCCTGCTGCCTGAGTCCTGTGTGAAATGTTAATAACCTTAGAAACAAATCTGAGGAGTCTCCGGGAAGTGCTAGGCTGTCACCTCCTGAAAATGCAGATGGAATTTCCCCCTCCCTACAGACCCCTGACATTTCTAAAGTTTGTTTCATTCTCTTCTCACACCACTCACCCCTCTGGCTTTATGTCTTGTTTATTATCCCTTTAAATTACATACCCCCTTAAGAGAGAGAAAGAAAGTTCGCCATAGAGAACAAAGAAAGTTAAGGCCTTTTAAAGTACATTTATGGAGGCTTTTCATGAACTTTACAAACGAAGTAAAAAACAAGTGTGAAAGGATTTTTCAAGGAAGGAACATGCTTTTGCAATTTGCTGGAAGTTTTCCCTTGTGTTCCAGAAAAGCGGCCTCCCCATTACTCACCAGGGAGGCACGCAGGCCAGGGAGGAAAGGGAATCGGGGAATAAAAACAGGCCTTCCCCCTGTCCATGTGCAAACAGCACTTAATAATCAAATTGAAAAAACACACAAATGAAATTAAAACGTTTTCCAAATGGGCTGCAGCCCTGAGGCCAGACTCCGTGGGGCCATGGCCGGGCGAATTTGTATCTTTGCCTTAATTGGGCTCCAGTGGCTGTTAGAAAAGCCAGATTCTGGTGTCAACAGGAGGTAGGACATGGCCAGTGGAGGCAGAGAGAGGCCACTGGGAACAGCAGCCTGGCCTCTCTTTGTTTGCCTCTCCCCGGGGCATCACCTATTACCTGGGACTCAGTTCCTAAACCTGCTCAGACCTCTTCCTCACGGCAAGAACCCTCCCTTGACTCTATTTGCACCAGCTTACTTGCTCATTCGCTCACTCAGTCGAATCAGCACAGGGCTTTTACACCAATCGTAAAGCAAAAATAAAAAAACCCAAAAACCAAAACATCTCTTGACCCCCTGCCCCTTTGGCTGTGACGTCATCTAAGGATTCCTGTTTCGATGGCCTGTGTGCTTGCTGTTCAGTTACTCCCTTCTTGGTCCCTCCTGTGCCCGTCTGCTCTGCTGTTTTCCTGTGTCACTCCACCAAAACTGCCCTCCAAGGTCAATGTCAGTGGTCCCTCTGTCCATATGTGGATAAACCCAGGTCTCAGGCCTCATCTTTGACCCACCAGCAGCAGGGGTGCCACCCCTCCTGCTGGAGACACTATCCTCACTTGGCTTGACCCTACCTCTTTCTCTGGGCTTTTCTCCTCCATGGTCAGTCCTTCAGAGGCACCTTGGCTGGTCCCTCTTTCTTCCCTGCCCTCTTATATCCGAGCACCTCAATGTACTTTTGAATCTTCCCTTTATGATCATTCCCTTGGTGACCTCATTCAGTCTCCTGGCTTTGAAATTATCTAGTATGCTGATGACTCCTGCTTTTTTATCTCCTTTCCCAGATTCTCTCCAGAATTTCAGACTTGTGTACGCAAGTCCCTACTCAACACCTCCACTTGGATATCAAATGGACATTTCAAGGTTAACATCTGGAAAATAGATTCAAATCCAAAGTCTTTTCAGTGAGTCTATACATTCTTCTGTCCTTACAACTTTTTCACTCCCTCTCTAGGCACACTGGGCTCCTTGCTGTTCCTTGAATAAGCCAGACAGGGCCCCCTCTAGGGCCTTTGTTTCCTCTCCTTGAAAGGCTCTTCTTCCAGATATCCACACAGTTAACTTTAGTGTTTTAAAAAATGTTTTCCTGAACCAGGATCCAACCAGATGCATGGTTGCAGTTGAATTTCTTTAGCTTCTTTAGATCTAGAACATCCTCAACAATTAAAAAAAAAAGATACTGATTTTTTTTTTAAGCAACTCTCTCGACCGTCTCCTTGAGTGTCCCATGCTATTCAGCAGCCTGGCCATCTCCACGTCATGTCATTTAGCCTGTTCTTCTATCCCCTGTGATCATGGCCTCTTTCAGTCTTCTCAAGCTAGTGAATGTCTGGGTACGGGCAAAGTGTCAAGTGCGGCTGAGAGACTGAGCAGCTAAATTTAGTCCAGTTAATGAAGTTTTGTAATAAGGAGGTGGGACTTTACATCAGTCATAATGGAAAGTTAACAGAGTAGTTTAAGCAGGCAAGGTGTTATAGGAAAGTTTTAACTTTTGGAAGCTGAAAAGGCTCTGAAGAGGTGAAAGGTTAAGGAAGAGGCTCCTGCAGTAGCCTTTTTATAAGATTTGATGAGAGCTGGAACTTGCCATGGAGATGAAGAGGAGGTGGGAGCATCAAGAGATGACTTTGAATTGACAGAAACATATGTCCATAGAATTAAGTGTGAAGTTGGGGATTATGGGAATCTGAGGACACGTCTGAGGCTTCTGATTTGGGTTACTGAGTAGACAGTGTGAACAGCCACTAGCGTAAGGATTTCAGGGAGAAAAATGTGCTTTCTGTGGAAGAATACACATTTGAGACCTGTTTAAGTTTAAAATGCACTTGTAGTTAGTGCCATGGGATTATGTTATGTCTTTCACAGTGTTGTTCTTGTCTCTAAAGCTAGATTTTTTCAGAACACTATTTATTTATTTTTTGTTCTGCTGGGTCTTCGCTGTTGCTCTGGCTTTTCTTTTCCAATTGTGGGTAAGCAGGGGCAGCTCTCTACCCGTGATGCCTGGGCTTCTCGTTGTGGTGGCTTCTCTTGCCGCAGAGCGCAGGATCTAAGGCACTCAGGCTCCAGTAGCTGCTGCTCCAGGCTCTAGAGCACAGGCTAAATAGTTGTGGTGCTCAGGCTTACTTGTTCCTCGGCATGCGGGATTTTCCTAGACCAGGGATCGAACTGGTGTCTCCTGCGCTGGCAGGTGCATTCTTTACACTGAGCCACCATGGAAGCCCCAGAGCTAGATTTTTAAGCACACAGATCTGCTGCATTCATTCATTCACTCATTCATTCATTCAAGAAGCATTTATTGAGTACATTTACACTGATTATTCACTTATTCAATCTTACCTCTGTCCCACCCCAATACCAAAAATAAGCAGTAAATCTGGACATGGAATACTTACATGGAATTCTGCTATTAGGTTTTTTTCCCCATTGTATAATAGCTTTCTCTACCTGAAGAAAGCAAGCAAGAAAGACAATAGGCTTTCTCTATGCCCAGATCTCATGTAAATTCTCCCAATAACCCTATGAGACAAGTACTGTTATGATTTTTCAAGGAGGAGAAGATTATAAAGGGGCACCTGGAGACGTGGGGGATGATGGATATTTTCATTGTGATTGTAATAACTGTTTAACTGGTGTATACATATATACAAGTTAAAACTTACCAAACTAAACACTATAAACTTGGAAAGCTTACTGCATGACGATTATACCACAATAAAGATGTTTTATAGAGTTTTTGGTCAATAACCACAAAGCAGCTTTTGATAGGTGTCACTTGCTGAGGAGAAGTCAATAATTTAGTTGCAAACAAACAAAAATATGTTTCTCTGGGTTTCCTTTCATTTTTTTTCTTACCCTTAGACCTGGGTTTTTCATTTTTTGGTGGCTACATTCTCCCCCCTACCTTCTCCAGAGTGGCTTTGGTTGAGACAGAGCTGGGTTTTGTGTGTTTGCTTCAGGTGTAATTTACAGAGATCAAGTTTACCCTCTTTAGTGTGCAGTCTTGTGTGTGTTGATAAACACACAGATGTGTGTAACCACCACCACAATAAAGACAGAAAGCATTTCCACCCTCCTGCATATTCCCTGTGCTGCTTAAAAGTCACTGGCCTTTCCTCAGCCTCAGCTCCAGGCGGCCACTGATGTATTTCTTTCCTCTGTCGGTGTTGCCCTTTCCAGAAAGCCGTATGATGGAATTACACAGCATGGAGCCTTTGGAGTCTGCTTCTTCCACTTGGTCAGACCTTCTTCGCCTCTTCATGATGACACCGGGGCCCCATCACTCTTTGTGGTGGGCTGTCCTGTACACAGTAGGGTGTTTAGCAGCATTCCTGGCCTCCACGCATTAGACGCCAATAGATCATGCACCGCCCCCATCAACTGTCATATCAAAAATATCTTCAGATTTTGCCAGATGTCCCCTGGTGGGGAGTAGGGGGAGGTCAAAATCATCCCTGGTTGAGAACCACGATCTAGAATAATGCATTTAGATCACGTGTGTTGTTGCACATAAGGTTTACTATAGCCCGACAGGCTTCTCTGTCCATGGGATTTCCCAGGCAGGAATACTGAGGTGGGTTGCCATTTACTCTTCTAGGGGATCTTTTCGACCCAGGGATTGAACTCATGTCTCCTGCAGCTCTTGCATTGGCAGGTGGATTCTCTACCACTGAGCTACCTGGGAAGCCCTTTTACTTAAAGAATCGTAACTATTGATACTACCACATACTGTCTGTGCAACATAGGACCATGCAGAAGGAACTCGAAAGAATGAATGGACACAGACCCAAACTATGGTTGGAAGCAGCCTCTCTGAGAAGCAGAATGAGACTGTATGGAGACAGAAGTTTCATTTTCTTCTGAAAGCATTTCTTCCTCTAAACAGACACTTGAATAGTGGTAGTCAACTGGTCTCAATCCTAATGAGGAGGTGTTGGCCAAAATATCCACTGCTACTGAACTTCCCAGGACGCAGCCACAGTCAGGAATCGACAACAGGAAAGAGGGCTCGACAAGTGACTGTGAAGGGCACTGCCCTCACCCACAGGCAAGGGGAGCGAATCTATCCATCTCTAGGTGTCTCACATATCCAACAAGGATTATGGCACCAGTAGGACGGTTAGCACTGCAATGAGGAAGTGCTGGGAGGTGAAGAAAGCCAGCAAGTTCCCTCTTCTGTGAGCGGCTGGGCTGCACGGACATCTCACCACACTGGTTTCCACTGTTTGCTTGTTGGCTGGCTCGTGCATACTTCATGCTGTCTGTCCACTAATGGCCTGCACCCACTTAATTGCGTGTGACCACACATCTGTGGTGGTGAGCGGCTGTCAATGCACTTAAGGGGTAGGGGAGGGTTTCAACAGGGAAATGTTCTCCAGAATCTGGAGGGGGGACTGGGGAGTGCGAAATGCCCTGGGCTTGGCCAGACACAGTGCCAAGGGGGTCTGTGCTGATTGGATAGGGGCACAGAGGTTTCTGTTTGGAAGGAAAACACTTCTAGGGAAAGCAGGCATGGATTTGGCCTTTCCGTTTCCTTCTAGAGAATGCTGTTTATAATAATAACCATCGCAGGATTGGGCAAAGCTGCATTTGTTGACTGAGTAAGTAAATAAGTGAGTACATTTTGTAAACATCTGGCCCAAGGCGAAACTGGGAAACAGATAAAGCTGGTCATGGGTGCTTCCAAATTCTATGTTCAACTCTTTTCTTGCTTTTTAATAAGTTCAACAAATATTGACTGAGCCTCTCCTAGGCTCCAGGCCCTGTGCTGTGGGGTAAGAGAACAGAAGTGTGTATGTTTAAAGCCATCCTTACAATTTTATTTGTCAATCATACCTTGGTGATGCTGGAAGAAACCAAGTTCTGGAATGATAAAACACAGTCTTTACCCTCCAGTAGCTCACCATTGTGTCCTGCGACAGATGGAGGCGCCTGGGGACAGCTGGGTCTCTGTATGATGAGTGAACAATAGAGGCACGGAGGCAGCCACTACCACGCTTGCTTTGTCATGCCACATGGGCGAGACTTTTAGTTCTCAGATGCTAGATCCCAGATGAATTCATTCAACACCTAGTGTATGTGGGACGCTGTTCTTTAACTGGGTAGATAGCAATGGACTGAAAAAGGATAAAAATAAAACCTCTGTTTTGGGGGGTCTTGTGGGGTGAGGCCCACAATACAAAAATAATTAGGTAAATTATACAGTGGATCGTATAGAGAAATAGAAGGCAAGCAAGAGAAACAGGGGACAGGGCTGCGCTTTCACGGGGTAGTCAGGGAAGGCCTCATATTTGAACAAACACCAGAAAGAGCTGAAAGGTCAGTTATCTCTGGAAGGAACATGGGAAGCAGAGAAATTAGCAACCTCAAAGATCCTAGGGGTAGACACATAGCATTTGAGGGACATGGACAGTAGGGCCAGGCTAAGTGTACAGCAAGCTGAGAGGAAAGCAGGAGGCAAGGTCCAGCTGTGAGGACAGATGTGCAGAACTTGGCAGCTTATGGGGAACACTTCAGTTTTTAATCTATGTGCGATGGTATATGCTATCGTCTGAATATTTGTGTCCACCCCTGCATCCTCCCATCTCCTGCCAGCAAGCTATTCAGATCCATATTAATGCTAAGATTCTACAGGGTTGGCCTCCCGGGGCGGTGAGTCTCAGGTTGGCATCACCCAAACTCTCAGCTAAAATGCATCTTTGTGTGCACTCAGAAAATTCCTTTCCCAAGGTGATGCCCAGTGCCAAAGTTTGTGTTCTCAACCACAATGCTAAATGACCACCAGATCCCTGGCCTCTATCACTTCCAAGGTTAACCTTCCAATATAGCCATCTTACAACAATAGCAGTCCTGGGAAAACAAGAGAGGAGCATGAAATAGCACGGTGAGTGTATCATGATTTTTAGATACTCCATAAACTCAGTCTTGGGGCCACTCAGCATGAGATGGCACTCTTTGGTCCTCAAATGTATACTAGAAACCTTGGAAATAAATAACCACTTGTTCAAATCTCTTAGGGAAAATTAAAAATGGTGCCAAGACAAGAAATAAAGGGTCATTTATATATATTGAGAGGCAACATGGTAAGAGAAGGGCATGGGCTTTGGTGTCAGATAAACATGACTTACCATCCTGACCTTACTGCTTATTTTCTGTGCAAGCTGGGGCCAAAGACAAAAGCTCCATGCACCTCAATTTTCTCACTTGGAGGTGAAATTAGGACCTACTTGCAGGGTTGCCGCAGGAGAGACATAATTAAGTACAGAGTATGTGACACATTAGTGGTGCTTAATAAAGAAAAATTTTACTATTCCTCGAGCACTCTTGTAGAAGCTGGGGTCATACAAAGTGAGCACGTTTGTGCATGTGTGTGCATGTGTGTGTGCACGTGTGGTCCCAGCTCAAACCTCTTCAGATTCATCCATGATGACTGGCTGTGTCTGGTAAAGGCGTGGGTGAACTTCCAGGAGCAGATCTGTGAGAGGCTATTTGGGTAGAGAGAGAATATAGGGACAGTTTGGTCAGATATATGTGGGGCCAGGGGGAGTCAGCCTTGGACAGTGTTGCCTGACCTGGTCCCAGAGATGTGAGTTTGAGGAGGGGCTGTAGGAAGATGACAGTTGAGTTACTTTTATGAGATTCTGAGGCCCTCTGGTGTTGCTCACCCCCAGGGTGCATCATTGACACCTATTTGGCTCTCTCTTACTCCATCATGGGTATAACCAATTCCATTTGTTGTGGAAACTAAAGGTGGTATGTCTGTTTTCCTGCTTAGATTCTATAGTTACACTGCCATCTTTGCCAGAGACTGGGATAACCTAAGGAATCTCAGGTTGTATGCATTTGAATATATATGTAAATATGGAGGAAGAGGATGTGAGAAAATTTCATGAGATGATAAAAATGACCCTCACTTGAGTTATTAGATTCTTACTAACAATCCAAGCATCTCCCTACACCGACATCCCCAGGAAATGGCATGCTTGTTCCAAAAACCCAGCAAGATCCTTCTGTGATCTTTCTTTCCTCAGCTTGAGCTCATCTGGACTCTGACTCGCATGGTTTGCATCCCACTGAGGTTAGGGTATTCGATTCCATCTAAGATTTACTTCCTTCTTGTGGGTAGACAGTTACAGTAATGGCTCCCAACAGAGCCAGGGCTCCCTCCCTCTATCCACACCCTGGTGTCGTCCCCTCCCACATGGACTCAGAGCTTGGCCACGCGACTTGCCTTTGCTAATGGGACAGCAAATGTAACACAAACAGAGACTGGAAAATGGTTGTGAGTTGTCTTTCCCTCTCTCCGACTGCTTTTGGAACCATGTAAAGAAGCAGAGGCTGGTTTCTGGAGACACACAGTCCAGCCAACAACCAGCCTCCTTGCCTAGAAAAGTGAGTAAGGCCACCCAGCCCCGTTTTGAGCTGTCAAACAACTGCAGTCAGATAACCTAGGTGAAATGAACAGAAGAACCACTCCGATGAGCCCAACCAAACTGCTGACCCCTCACCCCGAACCATAAGTGCATAAAATGGTGTTTGTTTTCAGCCACTGTGTTTGGGGGTAGAATGTTATGCAGCAGAGGCTAACACACACAGTTTTCTCTCTACCTTTTGTCCTTTTCTACCAGGTGGCTCAGATGGTAAAGAATCTGCCTGCAGTGTGGGAGACCTGGGTTTGATCCCTGGGTCTGGGAAGACCCCCTGGAGGAGGGCATGGCAACCCCCTTGCCTGGAGAATTCCATGAACAGAGGCTACAGTCCACGGTCTCTCAAAGTGTTGGACACAACCAAGCAACTAACACTTTCACGTCTTTTACCAGCTTGCTATTGCGTTCGCCCTGTTAACCACTCCCTCTGCAGGACTCTGACTTCTGCCCCTCACAGGCACCTCAGCTGTTTCCTCACCAAGGGGAGATTTGTGCTGTGCTTAGAAGCATGGGTTCCATCAACAAAGATCCAATGGCTGTCCCTGTACGGCTTCCCCTGAAGAGTTAAGTCCTGACTTCATTGCATGCAAAGTTTCCCCCTTTTTTTTTTTGGAAAAAAATGTGGTTTTGCTTCCAAATGATGTTCCAAATGTCTCTGGCTCACCAAGAAGTAATCCCTCAGCTGGAAAACGCAGCAACGCTGCTATTTTAGTATGGCATCAGGCCTCTGGCTTCTTAATTCTGCCAGGGCTGCCGATGCTTCTTGATGGAAAACTAAATCAACGGCCTAAGATACAGAGACTTGTCCCAAAGGGATATTTCAAAAAGGAGCGGCCCTCTGTTTTCTTTCCATTTCTGCTTCTTTCTATCCAAGTCCTCACTCCTCCAGCTAAAGAGGGGTCTTCTTCCTCAGGGGCAGCTGAACTTCTAACCTGCTTAAGTAGAGGCCCATCTGTTGTCCCTGACCCTTTGGCTTCTCCCCATACTCGTCCTAATTGTTCTCTGATGAAGGGTGAACGTAAGCCTATGTAACACTCCAAAAAGCATGGCTGGCCGACCAAACATTAACAAGAGAGACAGTTATGAGAAAACAATATGCCTGTTTGCTCAACCTCCCTTTCTGCAGGCAGACTACTTCTGGAAACTTTCCCATCTCCAAGGGAAGAGGTGCTTTGCTAATCCTGCCAAGTGTCAAAATGGATGGTGTTTGAGCAGCTTTCTCCGGCTAGCACTGTTTATCAGACTGTCCCTTGGTGGAAACTCCTGTGAATGCTGTGCAGAAAGTGACTCCCCTGAACCCAGTAAAGGCAGCAGTTTATGGAGGGGTCATGTCTTATGAAAATAGTTGCCTTTTCTAAAGCCCTGCTCTTCCCTGAAAGAGATTAGCTGGGCAAAGGTCACTGGGAGAAGCAGTGGCTCAGAGGCCGCTTCAGGTACTGAGGATGACTCACAGACCACAGAGAAAGGGACTGGGGCTTGGAGTGAGACCAACAGGATGGGGCCCAGCCTCGTGGTCTAAATGTCAGCTGTGACCACCTCTCGAGAAATGCACATAGGATCCAATGTTCCTAAGCCTCACTAGCCTGGGTCAGAGAAGGCTCACAATGACAGTAACGGACCTGGCACTCCTTGCTTTTCTCTCTCTCCACCCAAATTTCTAGGAGCACTCTCTTCTGTTTCCCATCCTCAGGGAAGCCTTCCTCCCTCCCACCAAGATCATTTCTGGAACTTGCTTATCTATCTCTCCCTCCTTCGTGCCACTACTTTGTCCTGGAACTTCCCCATAGAGAACTTCTACCCACTTGATTATGTTTACTTGTTTGCAGGGTTCACTCCTTCTAATGGACTCAGGCCTCCTGCAGAGAGGGGATGTGTTGTATTTACTCCATATCCCTGGCTGCCAACCCAACATGTGCACTTAGTAGGCACACAGTACTGAGCGGATAAGTGATCCTTCTCATTTCCCATTGAACATGGAGAAGGCGGCATGCCCAAGGTCACCTAGCGGCTGAGTGCCTGAGTCTGGATGTGGACCCTGGTTTCCTTAATATAAGTCTGTGATATACGATACTGTACCTGGCCTCCCCAGTTAGTGATCCATGCCCATCACACCCACACACACTTACATACACAGACACACAGAGGTCACAGGAGAGCATGGGCAGACTTACAGGGTGTCAGAGATGAAGCTGATTTAAGACATCATGGACACCAACTCAATTATTTAACAACTGAGGAAACTGAACTAAAGAAATCAAATTATTTGTGTGAGTTGATATGCTCTGACCTACTTTAGGTCAAATTAAAAATGAAATTAAAAGACACTTGCTCCTTGGAAGAAAAGTTATGACCAAGCTAGACAGCATATTAAAAAGTGGAGACGTTACTTTGCCAACAAAGGTCCGTCTAGTCAAAGCTATGGTTTTTCCAGTAGTCATGTACAGATTTGAGAGTTGGACTACAAGGAAAGCTGAGCACCGAAGAACTGATGCTTTTGACCTGTGGTGTTGGAGAAGATTCTTGAGAGTCCCTTGGACTGCAAGGAGATTCAACCCGTCAATCCTAAAGGAAATCAGTCCTGAATATTCATTGGAAGGACTGATGCTGAAGCCGAAACTCCAATATTTTGGCCACCTGATGCGAACAACTGACTCATTGGAAAAGACCCTGATGCTGGGAAAGATTGAAGGCGGGAGGAGAAGGGGACGACAGAGGAGGAGATGGTTGGATGGCATCAGTGACTCAATGGACATGAGTTTGAATAAACTCCGGGAGTTGATGATGGATAGGGAGGCCTGGTGTGCTGCAGTCCATAAGGTCGCAAAGAGTTGGACACGACTGAGTGACTGAACTGAACCGAACTGACCTACTTTAAAATTTGGTCTAAAGCTATTCCTAGTCAATAATCATATTCCATTTAATTTCATCCGGAGCTCCAAGGAAGATACATGACTGAGTGATCAACAGTTCCTGCCTTCACAGAGAGATTTCAGTGTGGTTGGGAGGGAAATATGAACATAGTTACGGATACAGGGCAGGACATGACAGGTTCGAAGTGGTTCAGGCCCTCAAGTTGGGAGAACTCGCTTGGCTTGGTAGAGTCAGGAGAGGCTTCATACAGGAAACGATATTGAGTTGGGCCCTGGAAAAGGGCTAGATGATGGACAGCTGGGGCAGGGGCCCAGCATGCGCAATGGCACAGAGCGGGGAGAGTGCACCCTGTGTATGGAGGAGCACGTGCTCAGCCGCTAAGCCATGTCCAACTCTGCCACCCCCGTGGGCTGCAGCCCACCAGGCTCCTCTGCCCATGGGACTTTCCAAACAAGAATACTCGAGTGGGTTGCTGTTTCCTCTCCCACGAGATCAGAGGAATGGTAACGTGTAAATGGTAAATCTGCCCAAGCTCTGGGCTTTACATACAGCTATAGGATGGTAGGTGAGGCTGTGGGGTGGGGGGACAGGAGGGGTGGGGTAGCCTGGGGCATGCTTCCGGTGATGAGAACAGATAGGAAATTAAAGCGTCGCCACCTGGTGTCCCAGAGGAGAGCGGCTGCTGACAGCCCCTTTTGGGGAAGTGAGCAGAAAGGACAGGGACCTAGGGGTTTAACAGGACAGTAAGAGCAAAAGACCCTGATGTTGGGAGGGATTGAAGGCAGGAGAAGAAGGGAACAACAGAGGGTGAGATGGTTGGATGGCATCACGGACTCGATGGACATGGGTTTGAGCAAGCTCCAGGAGCTGGTGATGGACAGGGGAGCCTGGGGTACTACAGTCCATGGGGTCACAAAAAGTTGGACACAACTGAGCGACTGGACTGAAGAGCAAAAGGAAAGGTAAGTGATTGGGACCCAGTGAAAACAGAGTTCTTTAGGCTACAAGAGAGGGGAAGAGGGATATCATTTTAAGGCAGAAATAGGCTTTTCTCTTCTGTTTCCCACTCTCCCAGATTCATCCTAGATACCCATCTGCCTATAGGAGAAGGGATGACTGTGTGGGGAGGGGGAGGAGCAGGAGGGGCAGAGGAGGCAGGCATGGGGGGGGGGGTCTGCGTGCAGATTCTTACTGATTACAGAAGGAATTCCAGAGAGAGGCCCAGGTACTGCTCAGCTTGGTCATTCAAGATAGGATTATGCAGAAATTCCAGTCTTAGGAGCCAGACCTTTATTTCAAGGAGGGATTTTCCAGATTCTTTTTCCACCTCTCTTAGTACATCAAGAGAAAGTCTACGATATGTAAAATAGATAACCAACAAGGACCTACTGTATAGCACAGAGAACTCTACCCAATATTCTGTGATAACTTATATGGGAAAATAATCTGAAAAAGAATGAATATATGCATAATTGGGAAAAAAAAGAGAGGAAGCCTGAAGTTTGGAGTTCTCATATACATAGTAAGATGCCAACGCCAGTCATTTAGGCCTGATGGGAATCAGAAAGGAGGAAACAGAAATATTGGAAAAGCCCACCCTTTTTCTCTACCTGAGTATCTTAAAAGAAGAGGAGGAAGTAAACAGACCAAGTATAGCCGGGCCTTCGGCAGAACTGCCCTGCCCATCCCCACCTCTGGGTCTGCAGAATGAGGGTGTTGGAGAAGTGAGGGTCACCCCGGGGACTCTGGGAGGAAGTCACTGCCTGTGCTGCCCCTTTAGAATGCAGAACACAGTCACAGAAAAGGAACTGATTGGAAAGCCTGGGCGAGGCCTGATATTCAGCTTCCCTGGGCTACCCTCAGGCTCATAGGGGTCAGATGCTGAGTTGGAAGCCAGTGGGCCCACTGAGGGGGCCTGCAGTTTGGAGACAAAGGGACCTCCCAGCTAACAGAGTGGCAAGCCCATGATGCTGCTGTTCAGCTGAGACCAAGACACTAAATCTTCACCGGGAGCACTTCCTCAGCTGGAAGAATGGGTCATATTCTGAGTACTGGGGGCCTGGAGGTCGAATATGATCCAGTAAGGAAGAGAAGAATGTCTTCACAAAGACCAATGGACAGCACACATCCATGGCCTTCATGAGACCCAGGAACTCACTGCCCCTGGTGCCATGGAAAGGGGAGAAAGCTCCTTGCTCCATATGCCTGGGCCTCTAGTTGTGGGCAGACAAGAGGAGCAGGGGCTCCTGGAGACACGTAGGTTTATCAAGACCAAACATTATCCACAGGGTTTGAAGTATCAGTTCAAAGTCTAACTGGGTTGACATTTAGTTTATCCTCCCCAGCCCACTAACTAGTGGGTGTGGCTGAGAGGAAAAAGACCAGATTAGTTCTAAGCAAAGTAATGCTACTCTGTTTTCCCTTCACAGTGGATATGTGGTGTGAGTTATATTTGTGCAACTGGCTACTCTTGAGTCTCAGGACATCAGGGCTAGGCCGGGCTCCCAGGCCTGGGGAGCAGTCAGCCTGCAAGGCTGCCCCCAGGCTGCTCTTACATGCTGGCCTCCCCTGGGGCCTTCCTAGCAGGGCTGCAGGCCACCCAGGGCTCCTCCCGCTTAATGTGGGGAGGGAGTTGCCTTCTGGAGAGGGGCCCAAGCAAGAGGTGGAGTCTCTGCTCCCTAAGGTGAGAATCAGGAGTAGGGCTAGTCCGAGGTGAGGGGAGGATGGAGTTATGCACTAGTGGGAGCGAATAAGGAGAAGGAAACAGAAAGAAAGATTCAGGAAAGAGCCTTAGAAAGATGAGAAATGCCAGCTTGATAACGTGGTTGCTGTTCAGGCCCTCAGTTGTGTCTGACTCTTTGCCACCCTGTGGACTGCAGCATGCCAGGCTTCCCAGTCCTTCACCGTCTCCCGGAGCTTGCTCAAACTCTTGTCCCCTGAGTCAGTGATGCCATGTAACCATCTCATCTGACAACGGTGAGAGGAACCAAGGCTGGGCCAGGGTCTTTGCACACGCCTCCACCGTGGGGCCGGAAAGCCAGAGCGCTCTGAGCGCCCAGTGGGGGTGGCGGGGAGGTTAGGAGATGGTGTGGCAGCTCCCCAGTCTGAGCTTCCTGGGCAGAGAAGGGCAGGGAGGGAGACGGAGGAGAAGGTGTACACTAGTGACCCTAACTACTGAGAGCTCTGTACAGATTCAGGAGTACAGCTTCTGGAGGTTGCTGAGAGAGGGCAGAGGCCGAGAAGGGAATGCCCGGCCCGTGGTCGGGGCTGAGCGGCGCAGCATCGCAGCAGGCCGGCTCGGGGGCTGGGGGCGGGGCCGCCCTGGTCCCTGGAGCCCCCACCCACCTGTGGGGAGCAGCCGCTCGCCTCCCGCGCCCGCAGGCTCCGGAGAGCGGCTTTTGCGGGGCGCTGCTGCCCCCTCCCGGCTCGCTTGCAGGCCCTGGGCGTCCTGGAGCTGCTTCGCGGCTGGGAACCTGGGGCCGGGGGATCCGGGAGGGATGGAGCGGGGAGGGCGGGCTGCTTCTTCCCGGGTGTTCGACTCCGCTGCTCGCGCCCAGCGCCTCTAACGCATCTGCCTTCAAAATCGTACAGTCCGTCCTCTGTCTCGGGCCGCATCCCCGCGTCTGCTCTGGCGGCTCCAGCGTCTTGACCCTCACACGGTGGAGCTTGGTGATGGGGATGCCGCCGTGGGCTCAGCGGGGCGTACCAGGCCCGGCTGGTCGTTGAGTCTCTGGTGCTCCCTGAAGATGCTTGTCAAAGCGCCGGTGGCTCCGGTCCTCCCACGGGGGAGTTCGGGTCACTAGTGTCCGCCTTCTCCTCCGTCCCCTCCCCGCTCTCTCTGCCCTCCTCTGGCCGCTGCTCAGACTGGAGATTCTCTGCGCCATCTCCCAGCCTAGCCCTGCCGGGCGCTCGGCTTCCCAGCCCCACGGTGGGCCATTTTCCGCGCTCGGGGGCCGTGCAGTAAAGACCCTGGCCCAGCCTTGGATCCTCTCAGTGACCTCGAGCCCGCCCCTCTCATCTTCCTAAGGCTCCTTCTAGCACCTTACTTTCCTTACATCTTCTCTTTATTAGTTCCCACTACTGACCGCAAAGCTCTCATCTTCACACAAACGGTCTCCTGATCCTTAATTCTCGTTTACCGATCCACTATCCACCCTCTGCCTGCCAGCCCAATCAGAACCCTGAGTTCTGACTCCCTGGTGGCCCTCAGTTAACCCTGGGGCCCCAGTGCCCTCTTTGCTGCTCAACCCCAGCCCACCTCTCAGATTTTATTTGATGGCTCTGCTGCATTTGGCTCTGCTGCCATCTCAGGTGGCACTAGTGGTAAAGAACCCGCCTGCCAATGCAGGAGATGTAAGAGACGCGGGTTCGATCCCTGGGTCGGGAAGATTCCCTGGAGAAGGAAATGGCAACACACTCCAGTATTCTAGCCTGGAGAATTCCATGGACTGAGGAGCCTGGCAGACTATAGTCCATAGGGTTGCACAGAGTCGGATATGACTGAAGCAACTTAGCCCATGCAGCTGCATTTAAGCCTATTGACACTTCTTTCTGCAAATGTTCTCTCCCTTCAGTCTTCTGGGGCACTCCCTCTGCTTTTCCTCTGACCTTAAACCCGGTGCGCTTCAGTTTCCTTGATGACTTCTTTGTCCACCAGCACTAGTCACAGGGCTCCCTCTGGACCTTCTTCCCTTTCCGTTCTGCCCACTCACCTGCGGGCTGTGGTCTCATCTGTCTCCACCCCTTCTCCATCTGCACCAGTCTGCCTCCCGCTCAGATCCTTGCCTGGCTATATAACTGCCCGTTCAGGGGAACACAGGTCATCTCCAGGTGGACGGCCAGAGAGACCACCAGCTCTGCATATGTGAAACTGGAATCATTGTCTTTCTCCCCACAGAAGTCTGCGAGACATTTTAAATTCTTTTCTCTTACTCACCTCTCCTACCATCCAACTGGTCTCAGCATTACGTTGAGTCCATCTTGTTCTATGTTATCGCCTAGAATCCGTCTTTCACTCCCATGGACTCAGCAACAATTTACTGGTGCCAGGTACTGCTCTAAGCACTGTGCATGCATGTCCTCATTGAATTATCTGGGCAGTCTCATAGAAATAGGAGAGGGCCGAGGCATTGAGAAGTCATTTGCTCAGGGTCATATAGCTAATAAGTAGCAAAGCCCAGAGGGACCCCAAGTCTTGCTGACAGAAGAGCCATTTGTTTTTTTGAGCACTGATGTGCAGCCTTATTTCAGGATGCTACCATTCCTTGCAGAGATTCTCACATCAACTTTCTTACTAATTTTCCTGACTTAATTCTTTCGCCTCCTTAAGTGTAGCTATCTAAAACTGAATTGCTTCCCCAAATTAAAATTCAATACTGAGATTCTCCTTAAATTTGTTCAGTTGCACCTGCCACTCTTAAACTAAAATTTATACTCTGGAGCCCCCTCCTACCCTTCTACCCAGTTCTTTCTTACTTATCCTTCGTAATCTGCAAAGAATTGTCCCTGGGATTTCCAAGAGTGTATCAGGTAATTTATCAGGATTAAACTCAGCTATATGTAACAAACAACCCAGTTAATGGCTTAAATGAGATAGTTTAAATTCCTTCCTCTTAAAGAGCTTGGAGTTGACAGTTCAAGGCCCAGTTAGTGAGAAGGAAGAGGAAAATGGGATAGACGGGATAGACAGCTAGACGTCGCTGCCCAGATTTTCTTCCTCCACATTCCCCTGGCATTCCTGCTTGCGTCTGCCATCACTCTTTCCACATTTCAATGTAGATATCTGCCTCTTGATTTGCTTCTCATAACTGTCTGAACACTCAATTCAGAGGATGGTGTCTTGCATACAGCAGATGCTCAGTGTAGATTTGATGTTGATGACCCTTGATATTTAAAGAGATAATAGAACCCTAGAATACAGACCCAGTTGTGAAGTTCATCACTGTACCATAGTCATATAAGAGAATACCCTCATTCTTAGGAAACGCATGTTGGAGTATTTAAGGATGAAGATTGTGCTGTCTGTAATATACTCGTAAATGATCCAGCAATAATAAATGTACTATATTTAGATATAGATATCATGTGTGTATATACAATGTATTGACTAATAGCTAGATGGTAGAGAAAACAAATTGGCAAAATTTCAACAAATGACGAATCCTACTGGAGACTTATGGCAGTTCTTTATTCTTGTAAATATTCTACAGAATTCTTTTTATAAAAATGAGAAGTTGAAAGGGTCACAAAGACTATATTATCAGGGATCATTTCTACAATTTATTACTAGAGAAGTGTCTCTCAACATGTGGAGCACCACCCAGTATCATCTTGTAAATTAGAAAAAAAAAAAAGAAAGAGGAAAACAGAACTTCTAAATTTGAGACCATATAAAAAGAGGACCTTGTAAATTGTTTAGTCTGTTCTCCCAGAAAGGTGGCAGTCCTTTCCTGAGTCACAGGCTCCCTGGGTCTTCGAGTCTTAAGAGTTAATTAACTTCTTATAGTCCCTTCCTGAAATCCCTTCTCCACAGAGCTCTGCACCTGCTATTCCTTCAACCTAGAATGTTCCTTCTTCCCCTTGCTGCCTAATACCTTCTATTCATCCTTCAGGCCTCTGGTCAAATACCGCTTCCTCAGAGAAGCCTTCCCTGGCTCTCCTGATCGTGTTGATTCCCTTGTTACAGGCTTCCTGACAACATGGGTTTCTCTGCATCTGCTCAGCACAGTTGTACACTTGTATCGGTTTCATCAATGCCTGTCTCCTCTGCTCCAGTGACCATTAGTGACAGGCCACTATCACAGGTGCACACTCACTGTGCACCAGGCTGCCTTCTAAACACTTATGTAGAGGTAATGTCCACTGCAAGTCCCAAATCCACATGGCCAGGTCGATCAGACCCCTCTCCCATGCTTGTGACTTATATTTCAGGCTGCAAATGTGTGATGTTTGCTCAGATGATACACAGGCATCTAAAACTTTGCACGTTCAATGTTGAACTCATCTTCCTCACAGGGCTTCTCCTTCTCCTCCTCTTCTGTTTCTATTTCAAGAAACAGCAAAGAAAAGAAAAACAAAAAAAGAAAGAGCAGTACCATCCACCCAGCTGCTCCCAGTCCCTCCCAAAACACACACACACACACACACACACACACACACACTCTACTGGGTATGTCTTAGATTCCCTTTCTCCTGCTCTCAAAGCTGTTTTATCACCAAGTTCTGTTCCTTTACCTCTAAAGTGTCTTCTCTCCTCTGCTCTGATTCCTCTTATTCAAATTGCTGTTTATCATCTCCGCGGTGGAATTCCATCAGAACTTTCTGTCTCTTTTATTTACCCCATAGCTGAAATCCATTCTCCACACTGCAGCAGAATCACCTTCTAAGTCATCATGTTTACCATGCCACTCTCTTGCTGAAAAATCAGCCTGTGACTTGGTGAGCTAAACTAACTTGGAAACCCTCATATATTATATCAGTTCAGTTCAGTCGCTCAGTTGAGTCTGACTCTTTGCAACCCCATGAATCGCAGCATGCCAGGCCTCCCTGTCCATCACCAACTCCTGGAGTTCACGCAAACTCATGTCCATTGAGTTGGTGATGCCATCCAGCCATCTCATCCTCTGTCATCCCCTTCTCCTCCTGCCCCCAGTCCCTCTCAGCATCAGAGTCTTTTCCAATGAGTTAACTCTTCACATGAGGTGGCCGAAGTACTGGAGTTTCAGCTTTAGCATCATTCCTTCCAAAGAAATCCCAGGGTTGATCTCCTTTAGAATGAACTGGTTGGATCTCCTTGCACTCCAAGGGACTCTCAAGAATCTTCTCCAACACCACAGTTCAAAAGCATCAATTCTTCGGCACTCAGCTTTTTCCACAGTCCAACTCTCACATCCATACATGACCACTGGAAAAACCATAGCCTTCACTAGACGGACCTTTGCTGGCAAAGTAATGTCTCTGCTTTTGAATATGCTGTCTAGATTGGTCATAACTTTCCTTCCAAGGAGTAAGTGTCTTTTAATTTCATGGCTGCAATCACCATCTGCAGTGATTTTGGAGCCCCCAAAATAAAGTCTGACACTGTTTCCACCATATGCCCATCTATTTCCTATATATATATGTATGTATAAACACCTAGAAATTTAAATACATAACTGAGTTCATAGGAAAGAAAGATGAACGCTCTCCTATCAAAAACAAAAAGAGACACTGAGAACCAGGGTGGCTAGCACATGAGTTGATGCCATGGCAGTCCTGGGAGTGAGCATTAGACCTTGAATGGAACCTAGTGGTGAGGGGCTGTATTTTATCAAGAGATGCAACAGAGTGAAACTTTGACCTCCATATTTGGCTACTATCTGCTCCTCAGCTCTGGTTTAGCTTTGGCTTTTGGAAATCAAATGTTCAAATACCTGCCTCATCCTTGAACTTGTGCATCATCAGTAACCGTGTGATGGTACCCAACCATTTACTCACTGATTTCACCAGTTTTCCCACTTATGTCCTTTCTATTTTCCAGGATTCAATCCAGGATACCATACCCCATTTAGATTTACTCTACTTTTAGTTACATATTCTTTAATCACCTCTTCTGTGATGATTTCATGATATCATTTTCTATAGATAGACTAGAAAGATAATACATTTTCCTCTCTAACATGATTAATCAAATTTGTTTTCTGTTATTGATAGTTTAAATTTTTTCTTTTAGCTTTACAACTCTTTTTGGTAGTGTCACATAAACATTTAAGGTTGTGGTCAACTTTGGGAAAACCACTACAAAATTTCTTTCACTTATAAGTTGTAAATATATACTATGTAATTGTATACATTGTTTCCTCAAATATCTTTATAATGGAAAAAACTTCTATGTTGATTAGATACTGAATAAGAATGAATCCTCCATTTATAGTTTTACATTTCTGATATTAGAAGAATTTGCTACAGGCTGGAACATTATATATATAACCATACATCTTAAACCTTGTTTCTCAACCATCCACATATTTTTAGTGCCAGGCATTGTAGGGTTTTTTACATCTCCATCCAACCTCTGACACTGTGTGCCAGGCAAAGCAGCATGTGGATAGTAGGAGTGTTTTTGGAAGCTATTCCAAAATCTGTACACCCTGCAATAACTAAATTACACATGGAAATGACTGCAAACCACCTAATATATCCATGAAACCCAAAATAAATGTAGGCCAACTCATCTTCCTCCTACTCAAACCCCGAAAGGCCCATGGCCATTCCAATGCCACCACCATGAGAAGAAGTTAGAAAAAAATTATAGTTAATTAATAAAAACTGTTATTTTTATGGATTTTATACTGTTTGTTTTAGGTGTCAGCTTTTAAAACTTTGTTGAGATTTCTTTTCTCATTGTCAATATTTACTTTCATTCTTAGTCTTGTTTTATAGCTGTGTTGTTTCTTTTAAAGAAGACTCCAAACTGCATAAGCTTTAGGCCCCAAGAAAACTGGATCTGCCCTCGACTGAGCGAGTTCACCAGTCACAATCGTCAGGGAAGAGCTACTAAAAGACATTCTTCAAGAAGAAGGGAATTGGACTCAGAAGGAAGAGGTAGGATTCGAGAGGCGATGAAACAATTAAGTAAATGTTAATTGAATAATAACAACAATAGTATTAAGCCATTCCTGATTGTTTCAGTATGCAACATAAGTGCTGTGAGGTGGCTGCCAAGGTCCCATAAGATGGAGTCTTGTTCTTTTTTTTCAGGTATCCTTCCCGCTCACCAATGACTAGAGAACAGTCTCGGCTCTGTACCGCCCTGGGACTTCTAGGCATTCTCACGTTCTGTTCCTTCTCCCTGGAATACTGTTCCCCTCCCTTCTTAAGGAAGGGTCACCTGAGCCTACCAGCCTCTGGCCTGCTGCCACTCTCCCCTACATTGGCTCCTTGCATGTCTGTGGCCCCTGCTGGACTGGGTCCCCTGAGGCAGAGCCAGAGCCTGGTTTGCCCTCTGCTGAATCCCAGCTGCAAGCAAAGAGCCAGGTGGGCCAGCTGTAAATATCTGCTAAGTAAAAGGATAAACAGCAAACTGCGAGTGAAACCAAACCTTCTGCTTCTCAGCCCTTGTCCTTTCAACTATTGTTAACAGCTATTTCTAGTAGCCCACTTGCCTGCCTTAGTAAACACAGTTGAGTGAACACAGTTGAGTGAGAACAGTCCCATCTCATTGTGATGACTGTGTCCTTCCTCATCACCTGAGGGTGCAGCAGATGCTGTAACCACGGCGGCGCCTCTTCCACATCCTCTCAGCCTACCCCGGAAGTGGCCTGCAGAGCATTCCATGCTGGCCTGGGGCTCCATGTCTCCCTCCGCCTAAGGACATCCTCTAGCTGTGGGGGTGTGTGTGGAAGCGCCAGGGAATGAGCACACCAAGAGCAGAACCAGCCAACAAGGGCCGCTTCCTTCCCATCTGTTTGACAATCGGAGTCCTGTTCCACATAGGCTCTCCCAGGGTGCCCTGCAGAACTGACCTCCAGCTGCCGAGACTCACCTCTCCTCTCCCTCACCTCCCTGCTAAACTGCTGCCCACATATCTTCTAAGACCCTGGTTCCAGCACCCCCTGTTGTGGCCCAGCAGAGAAGCAGTAGCAGGTGCAGGAGACAGAGCAGAACATGGTTTGGCTCCGGGATGTAGCTCTAAAAATGTTTGAAAAGAAATTCCTGAAATGTGTGAATTTCAATAGAACAAATGTTTCTCCTAAACGCTTGGGGAGGTTTCAGACTTCAAACACTGAAGGAGGAGGGTCTTAGAAGCAGAAGAGTTTATAGACCCATTGACAGGGAGCGTGCATGCTTAGTCACTCAGTCGTTCAGTTGTGTCTGACTCTTTTGTGACCCCATGGACTGTAGCCCTCCAGGCTCCTCTGTCCATGGGATTATCCAGGCGAGAATACTGGAGTGGGGTGCCATTTCCTACTCCAGAGGATCTTTCCAACCCAGGGACTGAACTTGCATCTTCTGCATCGGCAGGCAGATTCTTTACCACTGAGCCACCTGGGAAGCCCTGTTCAGAGGGAGAGGAGCATTGAAAAAGCAAATCTTAGTTAACAGAAATTTCATTGCAGTGACTCAGGATTAGTGCTTCTCCGGCCAGCATGTTGGCTGGTCTCCTCCATTTTAACATGGATAAGTTGAGCAGGAGAGACTCACTGTCAGATTCTTAGGCTGGGACCCAGCTTCCAAGGAGTTTAGGAAACCTGCTCCTGCCACCTTCATAAACTCTAAGTATTTGGAAACAACCAGGACCACTAGGGCTGTCTCTGTCCTCTGACTCATCCCACGGAGTCAGGGCTCCTGGAAAGAAGTCTCAAGAAGGGACCCTGGAGTGGTCCTTTCCATTGCCTGCTTATATCTTGCTCCCCCAGGAGGGGAAAGGCTACTGCCCAGTGCTTCCCAAGTCTCTTCCCAATGCCCTGGGCTCCGGGTCACTGGCCAGGAGTCAGCCATCCCTGGGAGTCACTCCCCTTAGATAGAAAAGTCCAACCAGGTGCTTGGCAGCTTCCCAGATTGTAAATATCTCTGCATTTCACTGGAGGCGGCAGACTCCAACCTGCGACCATGAAAGCGGAAAGTCTTAAAAGCTGAACGGTTTTTAGACAGATACAGAAAGTCTGGAAGGAAAAGTCCATCACTGGGCCTGGTTATCTGGAAAGAAGGAGGCAGACTCATGAAGAGGTTTCCAGAGAGGACTAAGTGTGCAGATGGTAAAACCATCAGTGGAGGCTGCGCCCGGGATCCGCACAATGGGTGCCCTGTATGCTGTTTGGGGACTTCTGTGTTTAAATGTTTGTGATCCCTGTCCCCCCCTGCAACCTCAGGCTGGGGTCTGCTAAGAAAAACAACCTGGCTCGCAACGGCATTCTTCCAGCTCCACTTGAAAGTTTAAAAAACCCTTGGATAGGAAAATAACCTCAGGGAGCCAAGGCTTTCTGCACTTGGCGAAGCCCTGGACCCAAAATACACATAAGAACACTTCGCTTTGAAAGGCCTGCAGTATTCCTATCTGAGTCATCTGAAAACAAATAAAAAGAGACCTAAACAAACAAACCTAATTGTGCACAGTAACTCGGCCAGGTTTCCAGCCTGGCTTCCCCTCTGTTTTCATTAGTCAGAAGCCAGTATATGCAGCTTTCCTGGGATCCAGAACAAGCAAAATATTAAAAACAAATTGCCGAGGTTTCTCCCCTTCCCTCACGGTGCCGCGCTCAGGCCAAGCTCCTGACTTCTCTCTGCCTTGGTTTTTGAACCTCTCTCCGTCAGTCTTGACGGACAGCTGCCTGCTTACCAGGCTGTCTGTTGTCGACCAGCAACCCTGATTGACGGTGACATTCATAAACGTCAGCCATTATTGGACACTCGGATGAAACTTAGAGAGACATCCAGGTCTTGAGACATTATCGTTTTTACTAAAAGTCAAAGCAACTGGTTTGAAAAGCAAGCCTGCCAACCAGATTCACTTAGGACAGACCTGTCCATTGCTCTTGCCTGCACCCTACCCCTTGCCTTCCTTTTCCCCTCTTCTACTTATTTCACCACTGAGCGGGCATTCTATTTTAATGGATATCTCTTGGTTTTGCCCACTCATTGTCCTTTCTGGTAATATCACCCATTTTTTCAGTGATTCCCTAAATTTTAGTCCCTGTAGTTTTGCAGGGGTAGGAGGGTACTTTCCTCACTGACCTTGCTTCAGGAGTTTGTGATCAGGGTCTGGCCAATCAGTGTCACCAAACTTCATGTAGGGATGGATACATCCCTTTAGGCTGTTGAGACAGAGCTTTTGCAAAGACTATTGGGAAAGAAGCACAGTTATTTCTCCAGCATTTTTAAACTGGCAGAATTAAGTCTAAAGCTGCTGGTGGTCACAATGACACCATGTGGGAAGAACTTGTCTGACTAGAAAAGCAGAGCTGAGTGATTGAGAGGGAAAAGAACGTGTGCAACATCATTTGAGCACCTGGACCCAGCCACGACTGAAGGCTAATCTACTACGGACTTTTCTGTTATATGAACAACCTCATTTTCAATTGGGCTGTTACGTCTTGCTACTGAAAGAAACCTAAAACACACACGTGCACACACAGCTCTTTCAAAAAGCTGTGTGAAGTTAAAATTTCACATCTTCCAAGTGGACTGTTACACTCATCTTTTTGTTTCAGGAGGCATCATTCTTAAGAGGGAGATTTGTTCCCCATGAATTTCAGTTTCAGCTAAATGTGGCAGAGAAGTCTAAGAGACAATTTACTTTTAGTCCTGAGTCCTATGAGAAAAATTGCCTTCATCTCTCAGTATAGTAAAAGATGAATGAATTCTTTCACCTAACTCATTTTTGACACAAAGAATCAAATAATGTAGCAATTACTAAGGAATTTCTTTGCAGTCCTTGGCTTGTTCTGATGACCAATTCCAGGCATCTTATTCTGTGAGGCCACAGAGACATCTAAGTGCCAAGATTAGTCTAGATCCAAAGCATGGAAAAACAACAATAAATCCCTGCCAAACAAAAACCAAAGTGACCAACGACACATAGACAGTTTGCGGTTAGCAATTGAAAGCATAGGACCAATAGGCTTTTTCTATGTTTCTTATGACGTGAAAAGGGGGAACTTGGGCCTCTTACCCCATCTTGATAACTATCCAGAAAAGAAAGTCATGTTAAAACCTTTAGTCTAAATCTCCAATTAAGAGTGAATATCAGGATGGAGTGGGGAATAGCATAAAGGGATATAGCCTGGATTTGTGGAATTGGGCTAAGTGATTGGAAGAATGAACACATTTTGAAATTATTAGTTTTGAAATTACTAGCTATCCCTCTTGAAGGAATTTCATCAGAGCTTGGTTCAAATGTCACATCCTCGAGGAAGCCTTCCTTCATGTTTTCTTTAGAAAATAGCACTCCTTCCTGTTGCTCTTGCACAAAATTAAAAATATTTGTTATTAGAAATAGTTGTAATAAGATGGAGAAAATTTTTCCTCACAAAAGTGTCCTTGGGAAGAACATCAGAATAAATAATTTGGTACATTTTTGGGGATGAAGAAAAGGATAAGATCTCAAAGTGCGTTATCGAGAAGCCTAAGATGGTTCCTACCCTGATTTCTAAGCTGGGTGGGTCTAATTTGCAAATAGAAGAAGAGGAAATATTTTGGGAGTTGAAAGAGAGCTGGTAACTTTGCATTTCAAAGAGGTGGTAAAGAATCTGGGAACTGGGGATAGTTGCTGGTGAGGCTGGGGGCTGCTCCAGGAAAGGTTTTGTGCCATGAAGGGATAAAACCCTCCTGGAGGTGAGGAACAGAAGAGGAGCTTTGATGAACAGAAACATCCAGATGGGAAGTTTAAGCTGATGTCTGTGATGGGTACCAGATGTCCCTTTTCTTGTTTCCTCAGTGACTGTGTGTGTGCTTTATCTCACAGTCATGTTGGACTCTGCAACCCCACGTGTTGCTGCCTGCTAGGCTGTTCTATCCATGAGATTTTCCTGGCAAGAATGTTGGAGGGTTGTCATTTCTTTCTCCAGGAGATTGCCCCAACCGAGGGATCAAACTCACATCTCCTGGGTCTCCTGCATTGACTGGCAGGTGGATTCTTTACCACTGAGCCACTTGGGAAGCCGTTTCCTAGTAAAGCCTCCAGTAAAATCCCCACTGCTCACAAACACATTTGCCTGATGTGGAACTCTGAAGGGGAAGGATTTCTGTGTGCAGGTTGACACAGGCAAAAGCGGAGAAAACACATGCAGACAGACAGAAATCTGAAGTTCAAGCTGACTTCTGGATTCCATTTACCTGCATGCCTCTCCCAGTGGATAATAAAGCCCTGGGGGAGGAAGGGGATTGGCGTTTGCACCCATTCTAAAAATTTTCACCAAGATGAATTGATGACCTAACCCGCAAGGAGATATCTGCAACAAAAATTATGGCCTGTGTGTCAAAGAAATTGTTGTCATTGACTAAACTCCTGCGGCTCAAAATACATTGTGATCATTATTATTCTGAGTGCATGAGTATTACGGAAAAGACCAGGAGGTCCTGGTTGCTGGAGCTGGAGTGCCAACGGGGCTTTTATTGTATACCTTTTCTTCAAATTATACACAGGTATAGTAAGGTGAGCTTTATTGGTGTTTTCTCCCACACTGATGCTGAACTGGCCTTGTTTAGCCTTGACCAACAGAACGTTGGCAAACAGAGGCATGAGAAGTAACGTGATGCTCTGTCTCCTGAAACACCAAGAACGCTGTGACTGTCACCGTGTGAGCCAGCCTGGGCTAGCTGCTGGATGATGGGGGATGCAGATACCCAACAAGCCACCCCTACCATCCTGGCTGACATCAAGTCAACTGCCAGACATCTGAGGAACCCATCCTAGGCCATCCAGCCCCAGCAAAGCCAGTCCAGACAAGAAGAATGCCCAGCTATCCCGCATAGTTGCCAGAAAGCTTAAATGTTGTGCTCTCAACCACTAAGTCTTAGGGATCATTCATTACCTACTGGAAACTGACTAATAGGCCTTTATCCCATTTTCTGGTTAGAACATCAGGCTTAGGGAGACTGAGAAAATTGCTTTAAGTCAAACCTCTAGTTAAATTATGGAGCTGGGATTCAAACCTACATCAGTCTTATGTTAGCCTGATCCAGAAGGAGCTTAGTTTCAAGCCCAAGACAAGAGCCTCCTCTCCAGCACTGGGGGACAGTGATTAGAAGGGGTCTGATGGCAGTGCTGGCTTGAGACTGAAGTGCTGGGTGTTAAACCTATAATTCCTGCCTCCTGTGGTTTTCAGGTCTGCATGTGAGAATCATTGAGAAGTTTTTAAAAATCCTGATGCCCAGATCAAATAAGTCAGACCCTCTGAGGGTTAGAGTCAGAATTTTTAACCCCTTATTAATACTAAAGCAAAGCCAAGGTTGACAATCGGTGTCTTCAATTGCCCTGAAAAGAAAGAGTGGAGGTTGAAGAAAATTGGTGCCATTTAACATAGAAATGTCTCCAAGGAAGTAAGGTTGGGGCCTCCTGAGAAAGAGAGATCAGGCACAATTGATTCAACAAACATAAAATATGCACGAGACACTGTGTTATTATTCCCCGCCTTCAAGGATCGCAGACATCACAGATATATAGATGCATCATCACAGTCACATGAGAACAGATATCATACTTATATTAATATGATCCAGGTCAGAGTAGGAGCTTTGGAAGAGGTGCTTACTCTTTTCAGCTGGGTCCCAGAAAAGATGACCCTGGCGCTGAGACTGATGGAGGGGAGGAGATCTCTGCTCATTTGTACTGCCACCAATGGACCGGGCATTCCAGGGAGACTGGCTGGCCCTAAAAGCTGTGAAGATGCAAAGGGGAATCGAACACTTAGAGGACAGGCCAGAGTAGGTAAAAGGGAATCATACCCCCTAAGGCCCCATGCAAACGTTGATCTTGTGTGTCCCTCAGTAGATTGTGGTGACTAAGTGGCCCCCGTAGAGAATAACCTGGTCATTATAATGGGCATAGTACTTGGACCCCTGTTCCTGGGAATTCCAAGTCCTGGCACACAGCTGGAATTCCAAGTCCTGGCACACATGCTAAGTCACTCAGTCATGTCTGACTCTTTGCAACCCCATGGACTGTCGCCCACCAGGCTCATCTGTCCATGGAATTCTCCAGGCAAGAATACTGGAGTGGGTTACCATTTCCTCCTTCAGGGGATCTTCCCAACCCAGGGACTGAACCTACATTTCTTGTGGCTCCTGCACTGCAGGCAGATTATTTACCACTGAACCACCTAGTCCACCAGGCTCCTCCGTCCATAGAATTCTCCTGGCCAGAATACTGGAATGGGTTGCCATTACCTTCTCCAAGGGATCTTCCAGACCCAGGGATTGAACCCAAGTCTCCCACAGTGTAGGCAGATTCTTTGCCATCTGAGCCATCAGGGAAGCCCCCCACATCCTGAGCCCATGGCAAGAGCTGCAGAGCCCTCTGGTGCTTCATTCTCAATGTGTGCTCATGTTGATCAGCATCGGCATTACCTGGGGGCTTCCTAGAACTGCAGAAGCTTGGGATCCACCCATGCTTACTGAAACAGAATCTCATTTTAACAGGAGTCCTGATTAATTCCAAGGCACATTAAAGTTTAAGGAGCACTGTTCTAGTGCCCTCTAGCACCCATGTATTGAATATATTCCCACTCAGCACACGATCCAAACCCAGAGCACCCTTACACATTGAGCTAAGCCAGCCCTGGTTTGGGCGATAGCAACCAACAGGAGCTGCCAGCCAGGCTGTGGCAGGGACATGTTAGAGGACATAAAAATATGTATGGAGCAAGACACAAGGTCAAGGGCAAGGAGCTAGCTAGCATCAGGAACAAGTGTACTTTGAGGTTAAGAGTAGAACTTGTGCCCTTCCTCCATCCCATCCTTGGATTCCTTTATTCAATGATGTTTCCAAACCATAAATGTTGGCACAGTCAGCAAAACTGCAGCTATGGACCTGCCTTCAGCCACCATTCCCTCCCACTATTGTGAGATTCAAGGATTTATGAGTTTAGAAACAAAGCTGGGCTGCCAGAGCCCTCTTTGCCAGGTCTCAGGTGGTCGAAGAGTCCTGGAAGGCCCATGTCCACCCATACATGAGCCTCAGGAAGCTCTGATGGAAGCTGGGCAAGGGCAGAGCCTTCACTTGCTAAGCAGACCAAGGTCCATGGGCACATGCGGATGGTCCTGCCTGCTAAACATTTTGCTCTGCTTTTTGCTTCAGAATCCCCAGCAAGTTGCATTCCTGACCGGAGATGTCAGGGGGACCTCATATGAACTGCCAGTCGCCAACTCACTTCTGAGGTTGGAGGAAACGGCTGGGAGGCTGCCTCCCCTTCCAGCCTGGAACCGGGTCATGTGCAGTCCCATTGCTCACTTTTGGACCACCCACTTGGCTCCAGCTCCGCTTTGGCAAATCTTGCTCCTGACAGGCTGGATCCACAGAAACCCTGTTATTTCTGAGTGTGTGTCAGGGTGTGTAGAGGGAGAATGCAGTTTTGCCAAAGAGGGAGTCAAGGCCAGAAGGATGGCCCTGCATGAGGAGGGGAAGGAGACCCAGTCCACAGCAGTTTTTGAGTCAAAATTTCTGTCCTTGAAATCATCCTCGTGAGATAGTGTGAGATGTCAGTTCTAAGGATCTTGAGATGGACTGTGGGGTCAATGTGACCTCCAAAACCAATCACAAGTATTTGGCTCAGTGACATAAACTTACTGACAATCCAGCCCAGTACCACCTCTTCCAGGAAGGCTGCTTTGGTTCCCCTCACCAGCTTCCCTATTGGTGGGCTGCTGCTGAAACCCCTGGAGTAAAAGGGGACAATTTTTCTGCTAAATGTTTCCCACCACCAAATTCTTCCTGTAAAGTTTTATGAAGTTTAGGACAACAGAGTCACAAACCAGAGAGGGTTTTATGACTGCTGCTTGACCTCGGCACCCCCCACCTACTTGGCAGAACCCCAGGGGCCATGGAAGCATGGCACCGCTGTTCCCAAAGTGGTGCCATGAACCTCCCCCAGAATGGCACTTCCTGGTGTCTTCTCCCATCACAGTACAGGTCTAACTCCCTTTGGCCCCTAAGAGAAAAGGAAAGTTTCCCAGTACCTACACTAAGACTCTGTCCTTTTCCTGACCCAGAATGATTGGTAATGAAGTGTCTATTGCCAGTAGGAGAAAGCCCATTGACCAATTGTCCCATTGATTCATTTATCCGTTGACCAACTGACCTAGTGCTTGGACAAGAAATCCCATCCAACCCACTCGGCTGCAATCCTGTCTCCCTGTCTCACATAAGACACAGTCAGTACATTTTAACAGCCTGGGTTTTTCTGTCTTAAGTGATACCACCTGGAAGCCTGAGTCTTGGTCACAGCTTTTCCTCTGGCTTTAGGAGCAGAGAAGATTAGGCTTTCTGTCTTCTAGCCATCTCTGCCCTCCCAATCTCCTGCGATCAAAGCTAGGACAAGGGGACACACAGCTCCCAAAGACAAGGAGTACTTTTCAACTGTGCTGCTGCATAAAGACTGAGGAAGGAAATTTTCTCTTACTCAGCAAAGATAGAAAGCTGGGAGCATATTATTATTGCAATTGTTATTGTTAACAAAATAAATAGAACACAACTTGTCAGTCTGCTGAGAAGTTACTTCATGCTGTTGGGGTCCCCTGCATCCTCTCTAGTGGTGGGTAAGCATTGGCCTTAGGACTAAGGTTTCCCTTCAAGTGTTCCCTCCCAAAAGGAGCAGAGAATGTGCCCCACCAGCAAAGTGTTTCCTCTATTTTACAACCACCTCCAGCCTGGCACATCTCCCAGCTGCAATGCTTGTAATTGTTACAAATATGTAACAAATATTTGCTCTGTGCCAGGGGTGGAGTTGAGTGTTTTTCATGTAAGACCTGGTTTCATTCTCATAGAAATCCTGGAAAGTGGCTCCTATTGTTATTTTCAATGAAAAGATAAGGAAACAGTCTCAGAGAAGTTAAATGTAATGTCCAAAGTCCCATAATGAGTGGCTGAGGCAGATTCAAACCCTTGTCAGACTCCAAGCCCATTCTCTCAGCCATCATACAATATAAACCCCAAAATGGAAGACATCACCAGGAGAACCTCACACCCTGGAATTTCCAGACCCACATACATGAAACATCCTATGCTTTGTTCTCATAAAAACACTTGAGTTTGTCAGATATGTCTTGATCTGGGTTTTGCAGTATGCTCAAACTGCTTCTATTCTAAACTTGCCTCAACAAAAGCCTCTACAGGGTGCTTTTGAAAATACGGTTTCTAGCATCTTACCCCACACCTACTAAGTCAGAGTCTCCAGGAGGCAAGTCAAGACATCTGTATTTCTAAAACAAATTCCCAAAGTGATACTTATGGTCATGTAAGTGTAAGAAACTATCTCCAAACTATACACCTAGTATGCCGAGATGCCGAGATGGAGGGAGGGGAATAAAAGATGGGTAAGTGATGGTCAAGGAGCATGTAATCTAGTTAGGAGGAAAGGCAGATGGATTCAGACCCACCATGTACACAATTAGACAATAACTGTGTGATTCTGATCATGGAACAACTATTATTCAGGAAAAAGGTACACTGTAGATTGGGAGACTCAGAAAGAATCAGGGAGGACTGCATGGAGGAGGTGGAACATAAGGTGGGCTTTGAAGGATTGAAGGTGGGAAGAAGAAGAAAGAAGATATCGTAGACAGGGAGAGCATCAAGTACAGAAGCCTTGAGAGGAGAACAAGTTTGGCATTTTTACAAGAAATGGAGTAGGTCAGCCAACCAGTCGGGATAGGAAGAGGGTAGAGAAAGAATGTGCAGGAAGGAAGCTAGCCTGAAGCAGGGCAGTTTCTATGGGTAGCTCTAGGGAAATATGGTGGGTTTTAGAGTGGATGTGCGTGTCCATGTCGCTCAGTTGCATCGGACTCTTTGCGACCCCATGGACTGCAGCCCATCAGGCTTCTCTGTCCATGGAATTTTCCAGGGAAGAATACGCAAGTGAGTTGCCATTTCCCACTCCAGGGGCTCTTTCCAACCTGTGGATTGAACCCACATCTCCTGTGTCTCCTGCATTGGCAGGCGGATTCTTTACCACTGCACCACCTGGAAGCCCTCTGGAGAGAGTGCTTGCATGAAAAAAGGGGTGATTAAGTAAGGCAGAGATCCCTGTACCCCAGCTCCTTGAACTATGAGAGATGAGAGGTAGCATCTCTGGCTACCCAAGGGTAGCCAAAGAACACCCAAGGGTGCCTGACATCTGGAGCCCCTGATGCCTCACACAGAGCTTTGCAAGCAGGGCTCCTGAACCTACAAGAGCTGTCTTCAAGTGAGGCATCAGGCTGAGAGGCAGGCATTCAGGGAATGGAGTGGTGAGGTTGTATGTACCTGTGGCTTATATGGAGAGGTGAGGAGGGACTATAGGGAAAGGCTTCAGACAAAGCCCGCAAGTACTGGAAATTCTGCTTAAGCTACCTCTAGCAAACTGATGTGCCTCTAAATTATTTTAGCATCAAAGCCTGATTGACCATATGGGAAGAAAAATTTGCCAAAAAAAGAAAGGCTTATTCTGAGAGAAACCAGGAGCCTGGTCTGATTGCCCTGACACAGAGCAGACATGAGCCAAGGCTTTCTGGAGAAAAAGTGGGACATTCAGAGGAACCAGCCTCATTGCTTGCCATGTTACGTGCCAAATGAGCTGTCCTAGAAATTAGAGGCTGGGTTGGTCAAGACTCTGGGTTTAAGTGATAGGGACCCAAATTCAAAGGAGTTGAAGCAAAAGGGAAATGGACTGGCCCAAGTGCTGGAATCATGTAGCTATTTGGCTCCAGGCACGGCTGAATCCAGGGCACGCCTGTGATATAATCAGGACTGTCTCTGGGCAGCTATAAGCTTTGTCTTCCTCTGTGAAGGCTCATTCTCTGGCACTGTTTTATGATGTCACAGAAAAGGAGATATCCATCTGCTCCAGCCGAGGTCCTTCAGAGGGAGGGAGACCATCTCTCTCCTAGAGCCCATATCATGGCCCATGAATGAGGTGCTCTGATTGGTCAGCTTGAGTTTTGTGTCCATTCAGGTGGTGGGAGAATCTTGGCCCTTGATTGACAGCCCTTCAGAATCCCAAAGTGCCGAAGGAAGGGAAGTCCCCCAAAAGAAAATATGTGAGGCAGGAAAAAAACAGATATTCACAACACAGCTTTAGGAGTTCATGGTCTAGAGAGGATGGTTCTGGAAGCTCCCAGGGGCACAGGCATGGAAGAAGACAGTGAGGTGTCAAGGCAGAGGGATGGCTGGGGCAGACACATTAGAAGGCCCTGATCCAAAATCCTAAGTGTTCTCAACACAAGAAAAAAATTTTTTCTATTTCTTTTATTTTGTATCTATATGAGATGACAGATGTTCACTGAACATATTATGGTAATCATTTCATGATGTATGCAAGTCAGGTCATTATGTTGTAACCTTAAATGTATGCAGTCCTGCATGTCCATTATATCTCAATAAAACTGGAAGAAAAAAAAAGATTCCCACCAATTTGACACATTCAAATGTTTTTCTCCCCTTCTCTCTCTCCCTCCCTTCCTTCTTTTTCTCCCTTCCTCTCTTTCATTCTCTTTCCCTTCCTTCCTCCATCCCTCCCCCTCTCTTATTCTTCCTTTCCTTCCTTTCTTCTTTCTCATGTGCCCACCTAGTGCAAATTGACCTACTGTATAGCACAATACTCTGTAATAACCTACATGGGAAAGGAATTTGGAAGAGAATAGTCATGTGTATGTGTATAACTGAATCACTTTGCTGCACATCTGAAACTAACACAGTCTTGTTAATCAACTATACTCCAAAATAAAATAGACATTTAAAAAAATTTTTAAATATATTTTTAAAGTGTGGGACTGAGGGACACTTCAAAGGCTAGATCACTTATTCTCCCAGGCCACAAAATGAAAGAGAATCAGTTCCCCCTGTCTCCCTCTAAATTGCTGGGCAGAATTGAAAGATTGTCCTGATTCCCCAAGAGCACAGGGCCCTACACTCCCAGAAGTCGGTAGCCTGGATGGAGGTGAGTGTGTATTAAGTCGCTTCAGTTGTGTCCAACTCTTTTGAGACCCTATGGATGGTAGCCAAGCTCAATGGGAGCAGACTTCTGAGCATTCCCGCCCTGCCCCGTGCTCTGGATGATGGTCACATTTATCTTCCAAAGGGGTCCCACTGATTAGGAAAGTAGGGAATTGCTACTCTTCTCCTTTCTCATTCACTCTGGGGCTTCCCAAGTGGCACTAGTGGGTGAAGAACTCACCTGCCAATGCAGGAGACATAAGAGATACGGGTTCAATCCCTGGGTCCAGAAGATCCCCTGGAGAAGGAAATGGCAACCAACTCCAGTATTCCTGCCTGGAGAATTCCATGGACAGAGGAGCCTGGCGGGCTACAGTCCATGGGGTCACAAAGAGTAGGACATGACTAAGCAACTTTGCAGGCATACACTCCTCTCCCTTCTCATTCACTCTGGAGCCTAGTGGAAGCCTTCTGTCTCAGACTGTGGGGTTCCAGGTGATACTGTGGAGGGAGGAGGATGCTCTGAGCTGGTTGGTCCTGGGTAGCACTCACTCTTTCATGCACTGGTCATTTACAGAAGAGCCCCTGTGACAGGTGAGAAACAGCACCAAGCTCAGGAGCTGCAGGGACAGTGGGACAAGTCCTTTGTCCTTGAAGAGCTGTTTGCTGGGGACACAGACGTGTGGTAGATTTAAAAGGCTTTTGCTACTGAAGCTCCCCATTCAGCTGCTTCTTTCTTGTTTCAGTCTGTAGACGGTTAATCACAGACCCCCATCTCTCCCCCACCACCATCGCTGACTCAGGCTCAGGCACATGAAGCAGCCTTATATAAAATCCTTTATTGGCATCTTCCCAGCTGGAGCCTACTGGCACCATATTCTTTTCTCTTTGTTTTTCATGGTGATGTGAGGATGTGACCCTGGGTGGTATGAATGGGATTTTTTTTTCCAATTAAAATTCTGAATTGATTATTGGTATATATAAAAACAATCATTTTTTAAAATGTTGACTACATGCAGCAGCCTTGTTAAACTCATTTATTCATCCTAATAATTTGACAGTGGATTTTCTTGGGGTTTTCCTTGGGATTTCTTTACAGATGATTGTTCTACTTGCAAAAAAGACTTTTGTCTTTTTCCTTCCAATTTGTATACTGCTTATTTATTTTTCTAGTCATTGCCTTAGCAAGGAGCTCCAGTAAAATATTGAAGAGTTGGTTGGAAGTGCGCATTCTTGTCTTATTTCTGATCTTACTGGAATGTTTCTAAAGTTTCACAATAAATACCAAGCAGTCATTTTTTTTTTTAAAGGCGAAATCTTCAGTATATATTATCAGTTGAAACTTGTATATATTGCTTATAAATTTTCTATACCAATGCTAGCATACTAAACACATTGTTATGGCACCTTCCTAAGCCTATGTGTATGTGCTTGCATATGTCTTTGAATATCTATGGAAGGATCCAGAAGAGATTGGGAACATGAATGGCTTTCAGGGAAGAGAACTGAGTGGCTGATGGGACATTAGTTTCAACTGTCACTTTATCTGTTAGCTCTAAGCATCGCTTATCTGTATTCTTAAGTTTTGATATGTAATACTTTTAATGTTTTTCCATTCAAACTATTTTCTGTTCCATGATAGTTTCTTTTCTCTTATTTAGAGTGCATTGCTTAGCTTCTAGACTTTTAGAAGTTTGACATTCCATTTAATCACATTTTGGACAGAGGATGTGGACCTTATTTTTTTATTTCTTCTAAAATACTGTGGTCTAATATATAAGAGTTCCAGAAAAACATCTATTTCTGCTTTATTGACTGCACCAAAGACTTTGACTGTGTGGATCACAATAAACTGTGGAAAATTCTGAAAGAGATGGGAATACCAGACCACCTGACCTGCCTCTTGAGAAACTTATATACAGGTCAGGAAGCAGCAGTTAGAACTGGACATGGAACAACAGACTGGTTCCAAATAGGAAAAGGAGTACATCGAGGCTGTATATTGTCGCCCTGCTTATTTAACTTATATGCAGAGTACATCATGAGAAACGCTGGGTTGGACGAAGCACAAGCTGGAATCAAGATTGCCAGGAGAAATATCAATAACCTTGGATATGCAGATGACACCACCCTTATGGCAGAAAGTGAGGAACTAAAAAGCCTCTTGATGAAAGTGAAAGAGGAGAGTGAAAAAGTTGGCTTAAAGCTCAACATTCAGAAAATGAAGATCATGGCATCTGGTCCTATCACTTCATGGGAAATAGATGGGGAAACAGTGGAAATAGTGTCAGACTTTAATTTTTGGGGCTCCAAAATCACTGCAGATGGTGACTGCAGCCATGAAATTAAAAGATGCTTACTCCTTGGAAGTCCTTTTTCTCCCCTGCTTAGCACTGGCTGCCAACTTATATTTCTCCTTGGTGGAATGGAAACAGATGTGTATAAGAGACAGGAGGCTGTATATTGTCGCCCTGCTTATTTAACTTATATGCAGAGTACATCATGAGAAACGCTGGGTTGGACGAAGCACAAGCTGGAATCAAGATTGCCAGGAGAAATATCAATAACCTTGGATATGCAGATGACACCACCCTTATGGCAGAAAGTGAGGAACTAAAAAGCCTCTTGATGAAAGTGAAAGAGGAGAGTGAAAAAGTTGGCTTAAAGCTCAACATTCAGAAAATGAAGATCATGGCATCTGGTCCTATCACTTCATGGGAAATAGATGGGGAAACAGTGGAAATAGTGTCAGACTTTAATTTTTGGGGCTCCAAAATCACTGCAGATGGTGACTGCAGCCATGAAATTAAAAGATGCTTACTCCTTGGAAGGAAAATTATGACCAATGTAGATAGCATATTGAAAAGCAGAGATATTACCTTGCCAAAAAAGGTCCGTCTAGTCAAAGCTATGGTTTTTCCAGTGGTCATGTATGGATGTGAGAGTTAGACTGTGAAGAAAGCTGAGCACTGAAGAATTGATGCTTTTGAATTGTGTTGGAAAAGACTCTTGAGAGTCCCTTGGACTGCAAGGAAATCCAACCAGTCCATTCTGAAGGAGATCAGTCCTGGATGTTCTTTGGAAGGACTGATGCTAAAGCTGAAATTCCAATACTTTGGCCACCTCATGCGAAGAGTTGACTCATTGGGAAAGACTCTGATGCTGGGAGGGATTGGGGGCAGGAGGAGAAGGGGACGACAGAGGATGAGATGGCTGGATGGCATCACTGACTCGATGGATGTGAGTCTGAGTGAACTCCGGGAGTTGGTGATAGACAGGGAGGCCTGGCGTGCTGCGATTCATGGGGTCGCAAAGAGTCAGAAACGACTGAGCGACTGAACTGAACTGAACTGATACCACATCTACTTGAAAATAATGTATTCTTTACTTCATGGGTACAGCATTTTATACAGATTTAAAAGTGTTGGATTCTTTTTGTTTAAATTTAAATATTTTTTGTTGGCTCTATGTAACAGTCTTTATGAGATCAGATAAAATTTTCCACTATGACCTACCTATGATAATAGATATTTCCAATATTTCTGGTAATTTGACCAGTTTTGCTTTTTATATTATGAGATTTTATTGGTAACGCCATACAAGTTTATGACTTCCATATATTCTTAAAGGTTCATTTCTTTCAACATTATCTCCCACATTTCTTTTGCACTACTAATGCTTTTTGTTTAAATTCTATTTTGTCTGATGTAAGTATTATAATATTAGCTTTCTTCATGCTAGTATTTGCATGCTATATCTTTTCCATCTTTATTGCAATCTTTCTATGTGACTTTGTCAGTATGTCCCATGATTTTAAAAAATTCAATCTGATAATCCCTACCTCTTTATCAGTGAATTTATTCCATTTACTTTTACCAGAATTCCTGATGTATTTTAAGGTATTTCTACCATTTTATTTTGTACTTTATATTTGCCATTTTTTATTGTTTCCTTTTATTCCTTCCATTCATTCTGCTGCATTGATTTAGTTTTCTATATTCCCTCTTTTCCCTTTCTGTTGGTGAAGAAGCTATAGGTTCTTTTATTATTATCTTTATAATTAAAAAAATCTAAAGTCATTCGGTATTTCTATTCTCCTTTATAAAGCATGAAAGGAAACAATTTTAGCTAGTTTTTTGTTACTTATCACATTAATTTTGCTTAAGTTTTATCTCTTCTTTAAAAGAGCAGTATTTTTATATAGCTAATAGTACTCTGGTATTGTATATTTGAATGTTGCTAAGAGACCAAATCTTAAAAGTTCTCATCACAAGAAAAACTTTGGAACCATGTATGGTGACAGATGTTAACTAGATTCATGGTGGTGGTTCAGTCACTGTCGTGTCTGACTCTTGCAACCCCATGGACTGTGACCTTCCAGGCTCCTCTGTCCATGGGATTCTCCAGGCACGAATACTGGAGTGGGTTGCCATTTCCTTCTCTAGGGGATCTTCCAGACCCAGGAATTGAACGTAGGTTTCCTGCATTGCAGGCAGATTCTTTACCAACTGAACTACAAGGAAAGTCCAACTAGACTCATAATGGTGATCATTTTGAAGTATATACACATACTGAATCATTATGTTGTACACCTGGAAATAATATGATGTCCTATGTCAAGTATATCTTCATCACAAGAAAAACTTTGGAACCATGTATGGTGACAGATGTTAACTAGATTCATGGTGGTGGTTCAGTCACTGTCGTGTCTGACTCTTGCAACCCCATGGACTGTGACCTTCCAGGCTCCTCTGTCCATGGGATTCTCCAGGCACGAATACTGGAGTGGGTTGCCATTTCCTTCTCTAGGGGATCTTCCAGACCCAGGAATTGAACGTAGGTTTCCTGCATTGCAGGCAGATTCTTTACCAACTGAACTACAAGGAAAGTCCAACTAGACTCATAATGGTGATCATTTTGAAGTATATACACATACTGAATCATTATGTTGTACACCTGGAAATAATATGATGTCCTATGTCAAGTATATCTCATAAAGAAGAAAAAAGAAGAAAATTCAATATTTTTGCTTCTTACTGTGGTGTTGGAGAAGACTCTTGAGAGTCGCTTCGACTGCAAGGAGATCCAATCAGTCCATCCTAAAGGAGATCAGTCCTGGGTGTTCATTGGAAGGACTGATGTTGAAGCTGAAACTCCAATCCTTTGGTACCTGATGTGAAGAGCTGACTCATTTGAAAAGACCCTGATGCTGGGAAAGATTGAGGGCAGGAGGAGAAGGGGATGACAGAGGATGAGATGATTGGATGGCATCACTGACTCAATGGACATGGGTTTGGGTGGACTCCAGGAGTTGGTGATGGACAGGGAGGCCTGGCGTGCTGCGGTTCATGGTGTTGCAAAGAGTCGGACACAACTGAGTGACTGAACTGAACTGAACCAACATAGAAGGTCAATTCATTATTGTTTCTTGACTCTCATACCTTCCTTCCCCTTGAATTATTTTTTCTTGTCATTGAAAATATACATTAATAATTTTAATGAAGGTCTATGAGTAAATATGCCTTTAAGCTTTGTGTGCCAAAACATTTCCTAAGGTAGCTGGGGTTAAAATTTGAGATTGTCACTTATTCATCCTCATTATCCTGAATATATTTCTCTGCAGGAAGAAGCAGTGTAGAGCGATGGTGATGAGCATTTGGAACCAGATCAACTTAATTTGGGTACCAACTCCTCCTCTTACTGACTGTAATAACTTCGACGGGGGTGACAAAAACTTCCCCTTTGGTCAGTTGCCTCAGCTATAAAAAAGAGGATGACAGAGGCTTCCCTGGTGGCTCAGTGGTAAAGAATCTGCCTGCATACAGGCAACATGGGTCCGATCCCTGATCCAGGAAGATCCCACAATACCGCGGGGCAGCTAAGCCCATGTGCCACAGCTACTGAGCCCACACTCTGCAACCTGAGAGCCACGAGCACGGATCCCATGTGCCGCAGCTACTGAAGCCTGCACTTCTTAGAGCCTGTGCTCTGTGGCAAGAGAAACCACCTCAATGAGAAACCACTGGAGAGTAATCCCACTTGCTGCAACTAGAGGAAAATCCACCCAGCAGCAAAGACCCAGCACAGCCAAAGAAAAGTAAATAAATAAAAATAATAAATTTTAAAAAAGAAGATGATGAGACTCCTAGCTCACAGAATTCTTGTTAGGACTAAATTACTTAACAGACAAATATTCAGTGTGGTGCCTGGCACACAGTATCATTCAAATGCTAACTATTATCATCATTAACCCTTTTCTGCTGCCGATGAGACAGTAGCTGTCAGAATAGTTGTGATTCTTTTCTGGGAAATCTAACTCATCTCTCTGGAAATCTCTTTAAGATTTTTGATCTTGAGTGTTCTGCAGCTTCACCCAGAATGCACTTTGATTCTGGGAAGAGGGGGCCAGATTCTACCATTCTGAATCTTTATTTCTTTATTATTTTTCTCTACTATCTCTCTCTGCAACTTTTATATGCTGTATGTAGTAGCCTCTCAAACTACCCTCCATATTCCTTAACTGTTCTTACATACTTTCAAACTTTCATCTCTCTGTGCCACGTTTTGGGTGAACTCCCTGGAATTTATGTTTCAGTTCCTTTCATGACTGTATCAGATTTAGCGTTTATCCAGTCTACTAGATTTTTTTTTTTTTAATTTCAGTGCAGGGATTGCATTTTGTATTTCCAAGATTCCAAATTAATGCTTTTCCATATCCATCTTTTTTAAAAATTCCTTTCTGCCTATTTTTGTTTCACAATTTTAAAAAAAATCTTATTTCTCTCATTTAAAAAAAATTTTGGCCTGCAGCATGTGGGATCTCCGCTCCCTGACCAGGGGTGGAACCCACACTCCCTGTACTGGGAGGACAGTATCGTGATCACTGGACCGCCATGGAAGTCCTTGTTTTTTAATTCTTATGCACTTCATACTATTTGTTCATTTTCTTATTTAAAGGTCTTAAACATCTTGATTTAAAATCTTTTTTTTAGATTGTTTTGCTCTCTTAGCTTCACCTGAAGCAAACAATTTATTAATATTGATTTGTTAGTTATTATCTGAAAAGATAGATTTTTTTGTCTCTTTTGGATTTTTGGTTTGGTTGGGTCATTTTAAGCATGAACTCTTTCTTCTCTTTCTTCTTTTCTCTCGACTCCTCCTTTTCCTTTCAAGTTTCCCAGGTTCCTCTACCAGCCCTCCGCCTAACTTAGCTTATTTTGATGATAGAGCTCTTACTAGCTGGCAGAGTGTGTGGCTCACTCACTGAACAGGGGGTTAAACTCAGATCCTGGTTCCTGTGCTGTGCTGGTCACTGCTCACCTAGACATTCATCCTTACATATGCTATAACCTTGAGCCCTGGTTAGGAGAAGCTTTATCAGTCTCTCATCCTAAGCAGAGAAACCAGCAGTCTTACCTCCAGCCTTCAGTTCAACCCTGGCCCCTGCCTCACCTGGAACATGTTTGATCCCTGTTTCCTGGGAGTCAGACTAGCTTAGTTACACACAGGAGCCAGAACCGGCCCATCTCAGCCTGCTTCTGCCCCAGAGCCAGGGCTCAGTGTCCCTCACTGCCGTGTGAGTTTCTTCTCTTTCTAATCTACAAAGATGGTTGTCAAGTCTGTGAGCTCAGTTGTGCCTTTCTGTGTCTTCAATTTTTCTAAGTTTTATTTATAACTTCTATGAATTTATAGCAGAATGGATGCCACAAATGGTTATTTACACAGCACCATCTTGACCAAAAGTGTTTTCTAGTATATTTTTAACAATGGACAACTGCTACTATATTATGATAGATACGTGGGTGAAAGGCCACACCCCCTGGCTTTCATAATATGGAAATCACTTTTGACCTTGGGCAATACTGTTTCCTTCTTGTGGAGGCTGTGGGTTGAGGAAAGGTAAGAACTGGAGACACCAAGAGTGAGCGACCTTTCCAAAGACATTTCTCTGGGAAAGAGGGGAAAGAAAGAATGGGACATTTTTGTTTGGTTTAATCAGAGCGATTTCATTTTTCTTTGGTTTAATCAGAGTGATTTTTTACACATTGAAAAAATAGGAAGTCAGGAGTGCACTGCGGAGGTGGTGTAGCTTGGAGAGGAGGAGCATAATCTCCTGAGTTTGTCAGACACAGGCTTGAGTCAGAGCTCTGCCACTCACTGTAGACTTAACGTGCTCATTCTGTAAAAGAGGATAACAACAGGCTCCACTTCATGACACTATTGAGAGGTTTAATAAGATATTGTATGTGATGACTTTAGTACGGGGCCTCCCCGGTGCCTCAATGGGTAAAGATCCTGTGATGCAGGAGACTCAGAAGACGCAGATTTGATCCCCGAGTTGGGAAGATCCCTTGGAGGAGGGCATGGCACCCCACTCCAGTATTTTTGCCTGGAGAATCCCATGGACAGAGGAGCCTGGTGGCTACAGTCCATGGGGTTGCAAAGAGTCGGACATGACTGAACGCGCACAGACGCAAGCATGACCTCAGTGCAGTACCCTGAGGACAGAGTAACTGTTGACCACGGTATGACTAATGGTGTGATGGTTCATTTTTTGGGTGTCAACTTGGCCAGGCCATGGTACCCAGACATCTGGTTAAACACCAGTCCAGATGGAACTGTGAAGATATTTTTCACAAGAGATGAATACTTGGGTCAGTGGACTTTGAGTAAAGATTGCTCTTTGTAACATATGTGGGCTTCATCCAATCAGCTGAAGGTTTCAAGGGGAAATGACCCAGATTCCCCAATAAACCGATGTCTTCAGACTTGAGTTGCAGCATCAACTTGTCCCTGGACCTCTATCCTACCTGCCCGCTCTGCAGAATTCAGATTTGCAACCTTCATGATCATTGAGTCAATTCCTTAATATAAGCTTCTCTACAGATACACAGATGCTTCCCAGGTGGCTCAGTGGTAAAGAATCCACCTGCCAATGTCAGGAAGATCCCCTGAGGAAGAAAATGGCAACCCACTCCAGTATTCTTGCCCGGGAAATCCCATGGATAGAAGGGCCTGGCAGGCCATAGTCGTTGGCATCGCAAGGAGTCAGACACGACTTAGAGACTAAACAACAACAATAGATACACAAATACAGAAACAGCAGACACAGATATAAGTATCGATATAGACACACACAGCCTATTGGCAGTTCTCTTTCCCTGGAGAACTCTGACTGATGGGGAAGATATAGGAGGGAGAATCATAAACAGTAGCTGGCTTCCACATGTCTCAACTGGTGGAGCCCGTGTGGCCAACTACTGAGCCCTCCTGCCACAACTAGAGAAGCCCTTGCACAGTGAGGAAGACTCAGCGCAGCCAAGAAAACAGTACTGGCTTTCCTGAGGGGTTAGAGCATTTGTACCCTAGACAGAAAGAGGAGGTGCTTAGGTGCAGCCCTGTGATGATGGAAGGGAAGCTGGGGGCTGGGGACAGAGGAGTAGGAGTGTCCCCTCTGAGGCCTATTCTCTCTGGGAAGTAGGGGGTGAGGTCACGTCCAGGCCTACAAGCTACGGGGAGGTGGCAGGTAAAGGATGGTGGGAAACCAGGGGCGCTGGTGCTCAGGTAACTCCCTGGAAGCAAGGAAGCCTGCCAAGGTCACAGAACACCATCTGTGCTGTGCCACCCATGGAACTGGGCTGGGGGAGGAGGGCTTGGCGCAGGAGGAGAGAGCAGCCGCTAAAAAAGGGTTGATCTCTAAATGGAGAGAGTGCCACGTCCGTGAGCACATGCTGTGGGCAGGGAGTAGAGGCAGGGCACTGTCTTCTGGTTACCGGTTTCTCCAGCGCCTGCCTATGCCTTCCTACAGAAGGAGAGCTAGAGAGAGGAGCCCCCTGCCCCCCAGGGGCAACCACTGCGGTTATTCTTGGCATATGCACCACATTTCTTTTCCAGCTGTTTCCCTCACAGGCAGCCTGGGAAAGCTGTCAGTAGTTTTCTTTTAATAACACACAAGCCAAGGGTGAAGAGCCAGTGCTTTCCGGAAGAGCCCCGGGCAGTGGTGAATGTCTCGAGGAAGAAATCAGAGCTGAAAAACACAGGTGAGCCTGAGCTTGAACAGGATCATGGGGACCCCCGGTTATAACCATGGGGAGTTCCGAGTGGAGCCAGACCACTGTGCAGGTATCATATTCAGGGCGTTCACATCACTAGATGTCACTTTTTACCCACAAACTTATGAGACCTTGGAACCCGAGGTGGTTGTACAGGTGAATGATCCCTTACTGTGGATCATCTAAGGTTTTTTATTCTGAAGTTTTTACTGTAATAAATAATGCGCAATCAGTCTTCTTGTCATTAGAGCTTCACACACATTCTGACTTATTGCCATTTGTGAAAAATGAACACGAAAAAAGGGAGAATAAGCTGTGACAAGGGAAGCCTCTGGGTAATGAAACGAGTCTTAGCCAGAACTTTGGGTTGCAAGCAATAGAAACTTAAGTCAAGCCAATTTTAGCAGAAATTGGAACTCGAGGTGGTTGTACAGTTGAACTCCACAAACTGGGAGTTCCTGAAATGGAGTTGGTTTCAGATACGATTGGATGCAGAGACTCAGTAATATTCCCTCTCTGTGTGTCTATGGGTCCATTTCTTGATCTGCTTTTCCTGGGATATTGGACTTGTACCTATTGCGGAAGATGAACTACCTTCTCGTGACTGTGGTGGGTACTGAGGGGACAGTATAATAACAGACAGGCTCAGGTTTACATCACCCACTCTCAGTGAAAACTAACTCCCATCTCCCAATGCCAGGCATAAAATCCCAGGAGTCTCATCCTACAAGAGTGGCACTTCCACTCCATGCTGCTAAGTCGCTTCAGTCGTGTCTGACTCTGTGCGACCTCATTGACGGCAGCTCACCAGGCTCCCCGTCCCTGGGATTCTTCAGGCAAGAACACTGGAGTGGGGTGCCATTGCCTTCTCCTTCCACTCCATGAGCCCATCACAACATACCCTCTCTCTGATAAGTGGGGCCTGCGATCAGTAGGTACAGTGTCTACTATACAGTGAGTACTGAATTAATTTTTTTTAAAAAAGTGGCTGTTAATGGAAGCAACTCAAGTGTTCTGTTGCTAAATGACTAAACAAAATGCGGTGTATGCGCACAATGGAATACTATTCAGCCATGAAAAGGAAAGGACATTTTATCCAGGCTACAGGAATGAAATTTGAAGACATGACGCTGAGTGAAACAAGCCAGTCACAAAGGGCAAACACTGTATGACTGGTCTTACATGAGGTGCCCAGAGTAGTCAGATTCATAAAGACAGAAAGCGGATGGTAGTCACCAGGGACAGGGAGGAGGGAGGAATGGGGAGTTGGTGTTTATGGTACAGAATTTCAGATAAGGTGAGAAAGTCCTGGAAATGGATGGTGGGGATGGTTTCACAATGGGAATGTACTTCATTCCACTGAAGTATACACTTAAAAATGGTTAAAATGGCAAATTTGTTATGTATGTTTTACCACAACTTAAAAAAAAAAAGCTGTTAAGTAATTTCATACTGTCTAGAACCATAGCCTCCAGCTGATTCCACCTTTCATTTCATGCCTCTTGGAGATGCTGGCACAATGCAAATGACAGGCTATGGTCATGAAAGAAAATGAATTTAATTGATCTGAAATCCTGGCCTGCCCCCTCAGATCCACACATGTTCATCAAGCATCAGCTCTGAGTTGGGCCTGGCTGGGCACCATGGTTTGGGTGTAGAACAGGAAGGAAGAAGCACAGAAGTCTAATCATAGCTGCCAGCCTCCAAGGCCCTTATTCTCATCGAATTAGGGCAACATAAGGCAGCAGAGGGTAAGGGTCTCCTGATGGTAATGGGGAGTGAGCAGTGCCTCCGAGGCCTTGGTCCCTTCTTCAGTAACAGTCCAAAGGGCTGTCAGGGAGACCATGGCTTCACCTGCCCTATCCTGCTTCCTTACTCCCCGACTGTGCCACCTAGAGCCCGGGAGGACCCACCCCAACGGAATGGATAGCAGAAGGGGAAAATGAGATTCTCTGAGAATTTTAGCAAAGGAACTCAGAGAGGACATGTTGGGGTGACTGGGTGAGACAGGCTGGGGTGAAGACACTTGCAAAAAGGAGCCCATGGAGAGGGTAGGTCTTCAGAAGCATCTGCAGAATGAAATCATGGCTCAAAGAAGAGCTAAGACGAGAGAAGGTGGAGAGAGACATAGATAAATAGGCAGAGAGAGATGCTGTTCCCTCCCAGCTTCCACTCATCCTCATCCTTCAGAAGGCCCATGCACTCCCTGCCCTGGAGCTGCTGAGATCTCTCCCCTGTGTCCTTGCACACCCTGCCCTTATCTCAGCTCAGTGCACGCAGGCCCAGGCTGGGCCTCAGGAAACCGACTCTGTGAGGGAGCTAAGTGGATGCATTGCTCGCAAGGACCACCCTGGGGATGGACCCCATGGATGGGAAGGGAAGGAAGCAGGAGACGACAGAGGAGGAGGCCAAGCTGGGATGCAGGCCCACAGCCTCAGCCAACCCCCATGGGCTAGTTTGCTGGGCTGCCATAACACAGCAGACTGGGTGGCTTAAACAAGAGAAATTGCTTCTTCACAATTCTGCAGGCTTGAAGTCTGAGATCAATGTCAGCAGATTTGGTTTCTTCTGAGGCCTCTTCCTTTGGCTTGTAGATCGCTGACTTCCTCTAGTGTCATCACAGTCTTCCTTCTGTGTGTGTCTATGTCCTAATCTCCTTATTTCATAAGGATATCTGTTATACCGGGAAAGGACCCGCCATGAAGTCTTCTTTAAATGACCTGTCTGGAAATTCCAAGGTCCTGGGGGTTAAGCCTTCAACATATGAATAGGAAGGGGACACAATTTGGCCATAATATCATGGGAAGCTCTAGAGTTAGAAGGACCCTGCAAAATTATTCCAGTTGGGCCCAAATAGCCACATCTCTGTGGATCAGCAATGGCTGGGGGTTCCCTGGGAAGGCCTGACTTAGGGCGAGGCCACTTTGCAGCTGAGTCAGTCTCCAAGGGATCTGACAGTTGAAGATGGCCTGCCAACCACGGCTCCACAGCTGGGGCAGCAGATCCTTCATTGTCTGAGGCTCTGGGCAATGCATCACAGGGTCTGTTTCTCTCACAGCCAAACAAACCTTAAGAGAAGGTCGTCACGAGGTTTAAGTCAGACAGTACTGTTTAGCTCCCGAGGGCAAAGACTGTGGGCTGACCACTGCGTGCCCCAACCCATAAGGGACATCCATGTTGGTTGGTTAACTCAACACTCACATGTAATTCTCTGCTGCCTCACCCACCTCCACCTCAGAGGCAGGAAACGCCCACATCTCGTATTCTCAGCCTTTCCTCCAGAGCAGATGTTGCTGCTGACCAGGTTCTGAGAAAGCATGTGACAACAGGGGTGCATGTGGCTGGTGCTGCCACCCCCATGCAGACATGGCACACGATCCGAGGTGGCCTCCTGCACGGCAAGGGGACCGCAGAGAGGTAAGGATGTAAACCAGAGCTGACAGCTGCAGACCTCTAGACTTCCTGTTGGGTGAAAAGAATAAAGTCTTTGCATTTAAAACATGGTGCAGTGAGTTGAATCGTGTCCCCTCCAAAGAATTGTCCTTGTCCTGGAGCCTATGAACGTAATGTTATTTGGAAAACAGATCTTTGCAGATGGAATTAAGTTTAAGGTCTTGAGATGAGATCATCCTGGATTCAGGTGGGCCCTAAATCCAACAGGGATAAGTGTCCCTGTTAAAAAGGAAATAAAAGGAGAGAAGACACAGAGAAGAAGGTGACCTGGAGATGGAGGTGGAGACTGGAGTGATCCATCTACAGGCTGAAGAACGCCAGTGATTGCCAGCAGCTCCCAGAAGCCAGGAGAAGGGCATGAGAAGGAGTCTCCCTCAGAGGCTCCAGAAGGCACCTACTCTGCTGACGCCTTGACCTCAGACTTGTACCCTCCAGAACTACAAGGGAATAAATCTCTATTGTTTTCATCCACCAAGTTTGTCCTGGCAGCCACAGGAAACTATACACACTGTTTTTTATTTCCAGCCTGTCTTAGTCTATCTAGGCAACTATAACAAATCTATCGGAGACCGAGTGGCTCACAAACAGCAGAGATCTATTCTCAGTTTGGAGGCTGGAAGTCCAAGATCAGGGGGCCAGCACTGTCAGGCTCTGGAGAAGGCTTTCTTGGTGGTGGGCTGATAACTTATCTTTGTAGCCTTATATCTGGAAGAAGCTAGGGAGCTCTTTGGGGTCCCAATCATGAGGGCTCCACTCTCATGACCTAAGCACTCTCTGAAGACCTCACCTCCTCATACCATCACACTGGGCCTTATGAGTTCAACACATGAACTTGAAGTGGCCGTGGAGGACGCTAATCCCATGTGGTATTTGGCCTAGAGGTGACGGGACTTCACTGGTGGCTTCGCAGTAAAGAATCCACCTGCAATGGAAGAGATGCAGGAGACGCGGGTTCAGTCCCTGGGCTGGGAAGATCCCCTGGAGGAGGGAATGGCAACCCACTCCAATATTCTTGCTGGGAAAATCCCATGGACAGAGGAGGCCGGTGGATTACAGTCCACTGTCATTGTGCAAAGAATTGGACGTGACTGAGTGACTGAGATGCAGCTGAAGGTAGTGGCTGTCACTGCAGGATTTTAATCCAGCAGGAACATGAGAGAAATGGTGCTTTAGGAAAATGGGTATGTTGTTAACACTGGCTCCAGACCTGCTGGGACTACAGGGCATAACTAAGCAGTCCATGTACGTCTTTAGAAGGCCAAGAAACTGTCCAAGTGACCCACACTCGATAGTGACGGAGCCACAGTTAGTGCACATCTCCTAGATGGAGAAGTCTCAGAGATTTCAGTTACGAAGGCAATCATTTAACAATGACACAATGGGGTATTCCAGCGATCACTCAGTGAAAACATAAAAAGCTACCAATTACCCGTCCTTCCGTGACAACCTTAGTCCTTTGAGTCTACCTCTCCTAAACACCAGCCCAGAGATTCCCAGTGTCCCTTGGATGGTTCCAGAGTGACTTCTCACATGCTCCTGGCTCTGACTCCATCTCAAGGTCTGCCTGTGGCCCCTTGACAACAGATTCTGTCACTTCTCACTCATTTCAAGCACGTAGAATCAACCCAAGCTCCCAGCCATAAGTAAAAGTGACTTCTAGCTCCATGGACCAGATTCCCTGCTACTGTCTTAAGAGGGGGAATCTGGAGGAATGATCAAGCCCAGGCTTCGCTTCAATCCTGCCTCCGCCATGGAAAGTTCTTTCATTCCTCTGAACCTCAGTTTCCTTGGCTGATGACAATGCCTGACTCTCCGGCAGCTGTGGGGGTTAGAGGAGAAAGGTTCAGTTAGTGAAGTAAGGCAGTGGGGGTTAGAGGAGAAAGTTCAGTTAGTGAAGTAAGGCATGGACTCCACCCTTACAGAGATCACCGTGTAATGGAAGAACAGGCCCAATTTCCTTCTACTTCTGGAAAGTTAAAATTCAGTCAAGCGAATGTTGCCAAGTGCCTTCAGTTCAAATCCCATTGACAAATGCTTCAAAGTAACCCCACTTTCAGGCTGACCCTAAAGATGCCAGCCTGGGTTTCAATACTCTCACACAGCAGTTACTCACAGCCATCTAATCTTGTTCCTGAATTCTACACATACCTCTGATTCCAGTTATCCAAATGCAAGTAGACAGAGGACTGGAGCTGTCTTGTGCTTCCTTGGATAAAATGTGGTGGGCACACACCATGGGGATGTGTGCAGCATTCAGAAGACACAAACTAGATGCACATACATGCAACATGCACAGATCTTAAGAAGAAAAAAGATGAGATGGAATGCTTTCTCTGTGCCAGGCACCCTCTAAGTACTTAACACAGATGAACTCATTTAGTCCTCACAAATCCCATTTTATATATATATATATATATATATATATATATATATATATAGTTATTACTCCCTGTGTACAAAGGAAGAAACAAAGATACAGAGAAATTCAGTAACTTGCCCAGGTTGTATAATCAGTAAAAGGAGACTCAGCTAAGATTTTACCCAGGCAGCCTACACACTTCACCTTAATAAGTACTAATTAAACACACAAAATAGGAAGGCCTTTCATCCTCATTCCCCACCATTCTGCCCGTGAACGGCTGGTGTGTTCTCACTCCATCTCTGTCCTCCTGTCCTTCTCTGTACCACATGAAAGTGAAGGTATTAGTTGCTCAGTCATGTCTTGCAACCCCATGGGCTGTAACCCACCAGGCTCCTCCATCCATGGAATTCTCCAGGTAAGAACAGTGGAGTGGGTAAGTGTTCCCTTCTCCAGGGGATCTCCTCAACCCAGGGATCATAGCCAGGTCTCCCAAATTGCAGGCAGATTCTTTACCGTTTGAGCCACTAAGAAAACTACAATTCCAGGTTTCCTTGCGTCCAGCTTCAAGTTGGTAGACCAGTAGGAAGCTCTGGTAGAAGATTGGGAGATGGGAGGAAGGGAAAGCCATAGTGTTTCCTGTGTATCTCCTGCAGCCCCACGACCTTTTCTGTGGCTCTGGTTGCTTCCAGATAGTTTTTCACCCAATTGTTCACATCCCACCAGGTAGTCCCTGCTTTGAAGCCCCAGCCACAAGCCCTAGCTCTGGTGGCCTCACTCGTCCCATTGTCCCACTGGGGTGGTGGTGGTTTCCTGTGGTGGGTGATCTCCTCTTCATATATATCTTCTCCATGATCCCATGCCTTGTCTAACCGATCCCCTATATTAAATTCCCTCTGTTTGAAAGACCTAACGTGGTTTCTGATTTTCTTGCTAGATCCTAACTAATAAATCATTTATGTCAATTAAAAATACACACATGCGCTGGTAGAAGGACTTGCCTGTGTGTTAAGATGGTTGGGACAGAAGCCAGAAACTGCCAACCCAATGTGAAACCTTGATCCCTTTGTCTATTCTCCTCGGGCTCTGGATTTATAACCCACAATGCTGGTGTTGGATTAGAGGTATATGTGTAAGTACGTGTGTGTATGTGCTAAGTTGCTTCAGTCATGTCTGGCTCTTTGCAACCCTATGGACAGTAGCCCGCCAGACCCCTCTGTCCATGGGATTCTCCAGGCAAGATAGTGGAGTGGGTTGCCATGCCCTCCTCCAGGGGATCTTCCTGACCCAGGGACTGAACCTGTATCTCTTGTATCTCCTGCATTGGCAGGTGGGTTCTTTACCACCAGTACTGCCATCTGTACTAGTGTGTAAGTACTGCTGCTGCTGCCGCCAAGTCACTTCAGTCGTGTCCGACTCTGTGACCCCACAGACGGCAGCCCACCAGGCTGCCCTGTCCCTGGGATTCTCCAGGCAAGAACACTGAAGTGGGTTGCCATTTCCTTCTCCAATGCATGAAAGTGAAAAGTGAAAGTGAAGTCACTCAGTTGTGTCTGACTGTTAGCCTCCAGGCTCCTCCGTCCATGGGATTTTCCAGGCAAGAGTACTGGAGTAGGGTGCCATTGCCTTCTCTGAGTGTGTAAGTACAGTCTTACACAAATGCATATATACAATATACATTTGTGTATACATGTCATCCATGTCCAAGAATATATTTTCCCCCCATGGATAATGTAACTGCAAAGGTGTCTATGAAACATACATGGCAGGTGCCCTTGGAATGGAAGAGGATGGAAAATGGTAAACAGAGAAACAACAAGTCCTGGTACTTATCAAGAATGCTAATATGATATAACTACTACCCAAACATGAGGTCTCAAACAACTAATTCTTTTTGCCCATGGAGACACCTCCCAAGTTTGGGAGAATAACGTTTGACCTCAGACACACCACAGATGCTATGCACAAACTGGGAGGTGAGCCTTTCTGGGCCCCTCCCCATCCTGTGAGTGGTGACTCCCATGTGCTGTGTGACCCGTGCCTGCTCAGAGCCCTCTAATTAAGCAGGGGAAGAAGCAAAAACAAATATTTGGAGACAACAGCAGGTTCTCCAAAAACAGAGGGGTAACATTTTTCAGGGTAGATCTCTGATAGCTGCTGAGGCGCTAAAGGCAAGATCAAAACGTTCCAGTGAAAGAAACGACAGGAAGGCAACACATGACTTTCCAAAGCAATGGTTTTTAACCTTCCGACCAGCCCACATGCTGCCACGCAGGACTAGACACATCACCGATCACCTTACACAGCCAGGTCCAGAAGCCAAGGCAGGCCTTTCTGGGCTCGTAGTCACGGTCAGACCTCCTGCCGTGGACCAGGCGCCTGCTCTTTCCGACCCGACCGCGCCTGCGGGCCGCTGCTCAGCCCCGGAAGGCTGCTGGCGCCATCTAGTGCTCAAACTTAGAACCGGCTCAGCGCGTACTTCTGAGCAGCGATCGCAAGCCTCTGGAGCTCTGGGCTTTCCACCCCCCATGTGCCTTTTCAAAAACTTCACAGCTTGCCAATTTGCAAATATTGGGAAATCACTGTGCCTGAAATCTTCAAGGAGTAAACCTCCTGAGCCCATTGCCGGTAGAGCCCGTGAAGCCTGCCAGACAATTACCTAAGCCCCAAGGAGCTCCTGGCAAATTGGACCTTCTGGGCATTTAAAACCCACCATCCATCCACATGCATGGAATCATAGGAAACTTGGCATCCAGATTTTATCCTCAGCTTCTCTCAGGGGCTACCTGAGCTTTTCCTAAGAGAAAAATCTCTCCCCTGAGGTGTGAGGACATCTGCTTTTCAGAGTTCCCCACCGCCACTATCTCCAAATAACAATTTCAAAACCAGTTGTTGGCTCACATTTAAAATTTACAGCCACATTTTCTTTTCTCCTCAGAGGGGAGGAGAGGGTAGCTGTTTCAGGGTTCATTAAACCCGAATTTCTTCACCAGGATTCTGGGAGTAAATGGTTTAGCTGTTCTGCCCCCTTTGTATTAAGACACTGTGCAATCAAAACCCAATCTTGAAAAAATGAATTTTCAGCTGCAGTGCTGGAAAGGGACCTTGATTTATTCATAATTAGCTAATGTTGCCATTCAACAGGAAAGAATGATAATAACATGAGAAATAAACTTGAGCCCTGAGTTAGGGGGGCCAGATTTGGGAACCCACAGTTGGTTTTTTGTTTTTGTTGTTCTGAAATAGCCGAGGAAGAAACCAAGCTCCCCATGTGGCCTGGAATAAATTCATAAATATCAAAACATTTATTTTGACACTCTGCTTCCGGGGAAAGAAATAGGATTTGGGAGGGTCTTTTTCATCAAAGACTATTGCTATTACGACCATCCAAAATTTGTCAGGAACATCTTCCCCAATAACCTGGCCAGGGTTTTCATTTTGAGCCACAGCACTAATGACTCTCCTCCCCCACCAGGCAAAGGGAGGTGCAGGTAGGACAGAAGTGGGGGAGACTTTCCTCTCCCCTTTTCCAGCATCAGGCTCACACCGGAGGTGCTGGAAGGAGTTGCCTTTTGTCTTTCAGTGTAGGCTGGATTTTGACAGGCCCTTTTCTTTCCTGTCAGCTTCTGAATTCAGGCAATTTCATGGTTTCTTTTCTGCCGCTGAGATGGGTTTGTGGCAGCAGGACTGTTAGATGCAGCCTGGGGCTGAGGAGCAGCTCAATGACTGAGCAGCCTGCCTTTGCCAGCAGCCAGGACCCACTCTGGAGGTTGTGCCGGCAGCTCAGGACTGGCTGGGAGTTAACAAGTGATGGGAGCAGCCCGAAGGGGGACAGTGCATCCTGGTTAATTATCCAGCACAGCTGGACGGCTGAGAGCTGTCTGTAGACTTACTTTCAATGAATCGGATGATAATAAAGTAGAGTTCATTCATCCATTTAGCAAGTATTTATTGAGAGCTGCATGAAGCTTGGCTGGAAGTAATTAGCCAATTAAACAGAACTGTGCTGAAGGGGAGGAGCAGTCCAGACAGAGAGCGAGCCAAGTCCATTGTTAAGGCCATTTGCTTGGCCTGTTGGGGGTAGAGCCAAACAGTGGGTAGAGTTGGAGGCAGTGAGGGAGGTACAGAGGAGTGTGTGACCAGGCAGAAGCCGGAGCCTGGCTGGGAGGCCGTGTCATAGAACGCTGTTGAGGCCATGGTGGGGACTTGGGAATTTTAGTCTAGGTAGGATAGGTAGGAAGATCAGGTTGCTTCAAGTCCCGCAGGGGTCTTACAGTGCCATAGCCTAGGTCAGTGGTCACCTTCCAGTCAACAGACTCACTGGAAAAGACTCTGATGCTGGAAAAGACTGAAGGCAAGAGGAGACAGGAGAGGATGAGATGGTTAGATAGCATCCTAGACTAAATGGACATGAATCTGAGCAAACTCAGGCAGATAGTGACGGACAGAGGAGCCTGGCGTGCTGCAGGTCACGAGGAGGCAAAGAGTCAGACTTGACTTAGTGGCTGAACAGCAGCTAGGTCGAAAGCCCCTCCTTAGCATGCTGCCCAAGCAACCCCGCTCGGGGCTCTCCTCTTCCCCACCCACCCCCATCTCCACCCACACCAGCCCTAGAGCTCTTGTGGCCACATCTTGCCTCTTCCTGGCACATCCTGCATATCCTTCAGGACCCAGCATATCCACCACTGCCTGCACCAGCCTTCCTTGGCTTCCTCCGACTGTGGATCCTGGCTTTGCATCATGGACATGCTCCTGTTATACAGGGTCAATGTTGTCCCTTTAAGGGGCTTCCTGCCTTCCCACCCTGGGGGCCTAGAGGCAGGAGTGGGCACTGGGCCTGGGTCAGAGCAAGCAGAGTAGGTAGAAAGTGAAAGTGAAGTTGGTTGATTGTATCTGACTCTTTGCGACCCCATGGGCTGTAGCCTACCATGCTCCTCTATCCATGGGATTTTCCTGGCAAGAGTACTGGAGTGGGTTGCCATTTCCTTCTCCACAGGATCTTCCCGACCCAGGGATTGAACCTGGGTCTCCCGCATTGTAGGCAGACACTTTACCGTCTGAGCCACCAGGGAAATCAAGAGTAGGTGGATGGGTGAGCCCGTGAATGAGTGAAAGAAGAGTTAGCTCGTTAGCTCCCTGCCTGCCACACAGCAACAAGGAGGAGACCAGAGCTGGGCTAGCTGCCAGCTACATGGGCTTACATCCAGCCTGTACCAATTACTCCTTTGGGGACTCAAGGCCAATGGCTGTGCCTTCACTTTCTTAGGTATAAAACAGAGACAATAATGATGCCACCTCCCGCCTTGTAGAGTTGTTGAGAGGAGCAAATAAGTCGGTGATTAAAAATACTTAGGATGGTGCTTAGCACACAGTGATCACCTGGAAGGTGCTAGTATTACAGGGGCAGCTATTGTAGCAACTCCAGGAGTTGGTGATGGACAGGGAAACCTGGTGCGCTGCAGTCCATGGGGTTGCAAAGTTGGACGTGACTGAGTGACTGAACTGAACTGAATGCAGCTGTGGTGGGGGCTTCAGGAGGCCAGGAGAGGGTGGTGAGTTCTGCTGCCTTCTTCCCAGCTTCGTGGGGGGGCCGTTCTGAACCACAGGTGCCCTTCCTAGAAACTGTATGTCAGAGGCACTAGAGGAAACCTTATGTCATTAATCTCCCTATAACGCCAAAGTCAAAATGGCTTTGCATTCCCCAACTCCTCCTTACCTTGCTGGGACCAAGTGCCATGCCCTTTTCCTAAGGAGGGAGCAGATTTATGGAGGTAGGGGTGGGGTAGTTTAAAGAAATTGGGCTTATACCTCAGGGTTGGTTTTCTCACTCTTCCACCTGTCAGCTAAATGACCAGGGAAAAAGATTTCTCCTCTGAACCCTAATTTCCTTGGCTTTAGAAAAAGTCTTCCTATCTGTCTGCCAATGCAGGAGACACAGGTTCCATCCCTGATCCAGGAAGATCCCACATGCTGCAGAGCAACTAAGCTCATGTGCCACAACTGTTGAGCCCAGGAGCTGCAACTGCTGCGCCCACGTGCTGAAACTACTGAAGCCTCCTTCCCCTAGAGCCCGTGCTCTGCAGTCAGAGAAGCCTGTGCATTGCACCTAGGGAGTAGCCCCTGCTCCCTGCAAGTAGAGAAAAGCCCATGCGGCAATGAAGCCCAGCATAGCCAAAAATAATAAATAAATTGATAAATAAATGAAGTTCAACAAAAAAGAAAAAGGCTGATGTCCTGAGACCTGTTTCTGTGGGCTGTGGTGCGGTCTGGCCAGTGGCTCCACATGAGGTTGCAGTCAGGCTCTGACAGCTCGCATTCTGCTCAGTGTTAGCTCTGGACCTGGCTGAGTTGCCCAGTCTCTGTGCCTCAGTTTCCTCAACTAAAATTTGGGATGATAATGATAGTTCTTACCCTGTCATGGAAGATCTCTCAAATCCATTTAAGTCCTAAGCCCCCGTACATCAGAATGTGACCAGATTGGGAGACAGGGTCTTTAAAGAGGTAATTAAGGTAAAATGAGGTCTCTGGGGGTCAGCACTTGTCCAATATGACTGGTGTCCTTATGGGAAGAGGAGATGAGTGACAGATGAGTGGATAAGGAAGTTGTGGTACATGTACATAATGGAATATTACTCAGATACAAAAAGGAATGCATTTGAGTCAGTTCTAATGAGGAGATGAACCTAGAGCCTATGACAGAGTGAAGTAAGTCAGAAAGAGAAAGATAAACACCGTATCTTAACACATAGATATGGAATCTAAAAAAATGGCACTGACGATCCTATATGCAAAGCAGCAAGGGAGACAGATATAAAGAACAGACTTCTGGACACAGTGGGAGAAGGAGAAGGTGGGATGATTTGAGAGAATAACATTGAAACATACAAATTACCTTATGTAAAATCGATAGCCAGTGGGAGTTTGCTATACGACTCTGGGAACCCAAAGCTGGTGCTCTGTGACAACCTAGAGGGATGGGAGGGGCAGAGACATGGAGCGAGGGGGGGGGCACAAGAGGGGGGACCCATGGCCGATTCACACTGATGTATGGCAAAAGCCATCACAATCTTGTAAATATCCCACAATTGAAAATAAAATGTAATTTAAAAAAAAAAAAAGAAGAAGAGGAGATGAGGATACAGACACAGAGGGAAAACTGTGCGAGGACACAGGAGAAGCTGACTGTCTGCCAGCTAAGCAGAGAGGGCCCAGAGGAAGCTCGCCCCGACGGCACCTTGATCGTGGACTTCCAGCCTCCCAAACTGTGAGAAAACACATTTCTGTTGTTTACAGTGCAAGTCCATGGTACTTTGTCGCGGTGGCTGCAGCAGATTCAGATACCTCCGGAGGGATTGTGTGAGGATTAAATGAGATGACTGATGCGCATCAGGTGTTTGAAGAGGGACGGCAGGCAGCAAGGGCGCCACACGTGCTCGCCCTGGGATAGAGCCTGTGCGTGCAGGGCTTGGAAAGAGGTGTCAAGTCTGAAGGGGACCCCTTCAGGGAGGGGTCAGCTAAGGGGACATCTCCTAGCTGTCTTCAGACCCCATAGCCCTTTCAGGACCCCTGCAGGCCACGTGCTTCAGGCATCACTGGCTGTGGGTGAGACACACAGCCAGGGGTGAAGCCGGTGTCCTGTCTTCTTGGGGAAAGCAGCCTCGCCGGCTGATCAGCAGAGAGAGAAGGGAACCATGGAAGAATAAATCCTCATGACAGGGACCAGAGGGGAAAAAAGCAGCATGATGGAGAAATGGGAGTACAGAATGGGGCCGAATCACTTTGCTGCACATCTGAAACTAACACAACATGTAAATCAACTATATTTCAATAAAATTTTTTTTTAATCTGTGGTGGGAAGAAGCCGGGGAGCTGGGGGGAAAAAAAGCCAGCAGTGGGTAAGGAGTCAAGAACTCCTCCTTTGTCCTTTTTTAAGGGCATGGACAGGGGCACAGAAGCCTCAGTTTGTTCTCCAAATGGGCCTCAACTTCCTTATCAATGAAATGGGGGTGGGGGTGGTTAATTGTAGTGTCCTCCTGTGAGGATAAAAGAGTTTACATATGAAGATTGCTTGGTGCAGCACCTACAGGTAGAAAGAGCTACCTTGTGTCATTATTATTCTCCAGCAAGGATAACAAGCAGCATTTACTGAGCACTTAGGATGTGCCAGGCATCTAAAAATTTTACTTGGAACATTTCATTTAGTCTTCAGAGCCATCTTTGGAGACTGGAATTGTCATAATTTCCATTGTACAGGTGGGGACCTGAGGTCTGTGAACACTGTGTCCAAGGTCACATAGCTGAGGGTGTGGCCAAGCCAGGACACTGCCCAGGACAGCTGGACCTGGGAGGGGCTCCAGGAGTGAGAGTGAGCCCCCCGGCAGTCCCGGCTGATGCTGTCCTGGCAAAAAACACCACCTCCGTCCATGCCTTCATGCAGTGGTCTCACAGCGCTTGCCAGACAATGCCACCCCCAGGCTCCCAGCCCGCTCGGCATCTGCTGGGGAACCCAGGCCTCTTCTTCAGATTCCCAGGAGGAAGCAAAGCTGAACTGTTAATTTCTAGCAGGGTCTGAGGCTTTGCGTCTGCTTTGTTGGTCTCTGCTAAAGCGACAGACATGTTTCCCTGTTGTACTGCCGAGCGGGCAAAGCCTGGAGAAGCAGAACAGAAGGTGTTTCCTCCTCACAGTCACTGGGAAGAGAACCCAGAGCTTCCGAGGTTTCCTATTATAGTTTGGTGATGCACCAATTCTGTCCACCTGGAGGAGGAGGGGGCCTGTGTGGAGCTGTCATGTCTTTGCAGGCAGCTGAAAAGGATGCCCTGGAACGGATGGGCAGGCAGGCCTGGCAAAGGAACCTGGGGGCAAGTCAGGACAAATGGTAGCTGGCAAGACCCACTCAACATCTGTCTTCCTGACAGCTCCAACTGCCGGGCTCTCCAGGGCCTTTCTGGTTGGTTCTAAGAATCAAGGCCATCCCTGGCCACTTCTGTGCTAAAGGCCAACACTGTCTCTGAGGCTCCCTCTCCACTTTCTTTGTGCTGTATCAGTTAGGATTACTTCTGGTTGGAAGCAACAGAGACCAAAAAAAAAAAAAAAAAACCCAGCAGCTTACATAAGACAGCTGTTAATTTCTTCCTTACATAAAAACTGGGAAGTCAGAAGTCTAGGGCTGGTGTGGTGCTTGGTAATGCTTCCAGGGACTCAGCTCCTTCCAGCTCATTTCTGTAACTTCCCCAGGGTCAGTATTGCCCTCCTGGCACAGGATTGCAGCTAGAGCTCCAGACATCACACCTGTGTTCCTGGTAGGTGGGTGGAGGAAGGCATAGAGAAAAAAGTGCTCACATATCTTTCAAGGGAAGCTTCTAAAAGAGCCATATGACACTTTTGCTTAAATTGGCTAAAATTTAGTCATATGGCTACATGCAGCTGCAAAGCATACGGGGAAATATAATCTTTCTTTGGGATGGTCAGGGACACCTAAAAGTTGTGGGATCTATTATTATGGAAAAAGGGAAAGGAATGTAATTTCATGGGGCTACCTACTGATCTCAATCACAACTCCTCACAGCTAAACTGTCCAGTGGAAGAGAAATTAACGTTTTCTGTAATGTGTGGAACATGACAGACTTCCGCATCAGCTAAGTCACTTGGTCATTGAGAGGCAGGTAAATGTGCGGCTTCTAATCCTGACTTGGCCATGTGCCTTGGATAAGCAATTAAGCCTTCTTTTTCTAATAAACAAAAAAAGGATTCTGATCCCTGGGTGATAGGCTTGTCATGAGGATTAAACAAGGAGGTAGGTAAAGTTCCTGGCACAGGATACGTGTCCCTGGCTTTGCCAAGCTGCTAAGCCTCTCTGGGCCTTAGACACCTCGTTTATAAAATAAAAATCTGCTTTATATGGTTGTGACGAGGACTAAATGAGATAAGGAATTAAAGCATTTACAGCAATGCGTTGTTCTTAAGAAAAAACAACAGTTGGTGAATGGTATTATTTAGACTTCTCAAAATTCCTGCAAGATGTCAAAATATGATTTTTAAAAAGTTAAAAACATAGCTCTTTTTTTAAAAAAAAAAAAACGGCCCTCATAAAATATAAAATGAATACAAGTCTTACTGAAGATTTATTAAGTACTGAGGAAACAGAAGGATGGAAAAACTGATTAATGGACCATTTGATGTACTAACAGGCAAGAGGGGAAAGGCAAAAGAATGTTAGTATAAGATCCACAGGTTAAGCAGGAAACTGGTTAATATTCTACATGGCAATAAAGTTATCTTTTCTAACAGGAAGAAATCACCTCCATCTTTACAGGGCAAAATCAGCAAGTTAACAGGTAACATTCAGTGCCTGGGCTCTGACCAATAATAAACAATAAAGTCAACACAGGTAGGTTCTCCTAGAGAATTTAAATAACCCTCAGTGAGCCTGACTGTGTCAGCATGCCATTGAAAAGGCATGCAGTAATTTTCTTGCTTTATTTCCACATTTTGGAAATTTTTTCTTAGAGGTAATTCTCAATTATTGAAAAGATATTTGCTGATTCTTTATTGGGCACCTGGAGAAGGATAAGAAAATGACCCTGCCCTCTAGGTCCATCCTGTCTGGAGTGTGTGTGTGTGTGTGTGTTTGTGTGTGCGCCTGTCTGGTGTGTGTGTGTGTGTGTGCGCGCGTGCGCCTGTCTGGTGTGTGTGTGTGTGTGTGTGCATGCGCCTGTCTGGTGTGTGTGTGTGTGTGTGTGTGCATGCACGTGCCTGTCTGGTGTGGTGTGTGTGCTTGTCTGGTGTGTGTGTGTGTGTGTGTATGTGTGTATGTGCACCTGTCTGGGGTGTGTGTGTGTTTGTCTGGTGTGTGTGTGTGTGTATGTGTGTGTGCCTGTCTGGTGTGTGTGTGTGCCTGTCTGGTGTGTGTGTCTGTGTGTGTGTGTGTGTATGCTTGTCTGGCTGTCTCTTATACACATCTCCTGTGTTCTTCCCCACTTCTGTTCTCTTGCCTCGCTCCAGGTTTTGCATTTACTGCTCTCTCATATTCAAAAAATATTTTCCACTATTTCATGTACCTACCACATACGCATGCATCCTTAAGCAACTCTTGCTTGTTTTTGAGCTTTCAAGAGTTGTGTTTGGTATGCAGTCACCTGTGACTTGCTTTTCTCTTCTTCATACTATTTCTAAGATTCATCTCCATCATCATGTGTAGCTGCAGTCCATTCATTTTCACTGGTGTATGAAATTTTACTGGGTTAATAGAACATAATGCTATTTCTGCCACTACGTTTTCAATGAACAATGGAGTTGTTTATGCCTTTTTGCTTTATGGGAAATGCTGTTGAAAATGTGTGTATGCAGGTAAACTTCAGAGATTCTCTAGGAGAGGAGGTATAAAATCCCTGGACCAGAATCATTGGCATTAGCATCACATGTGAATTTGACTTAGAATCTCTGGTGCTTCAGTTCAGTTCAGTTCAGTCACTCAGTTGTGTCCAACTCTTTGCAACCCCATGAATCACAGCACGCCAGGCCTCCCTGTGATCCAGCTCCTGGTGATCCAGCTCCCGGAGTTCACTCAGACTCATGTCCATCGAGTCAGTGATGCCATCCAGCCATCTCATCCTCTGTCATGCCCTTCTCCTCCTGCCCCCAATCCCTCTCAGCATCAGAGTCTTTTCCAATCAGTCAACTCTTCACATGAGGTGGCCAAAGTACTGGAGTTTCAGCTTTAGCATCATTCCTTCCAAAGAAATCACAGGGCTGATCTCCTGTAGGATAGACTGGTTGGATCTCCTTGCAGTCCAAGGGACTCTCAAGATTCTTCTCCAACACCACAGTTCAAAAGCATCAATTCTTTGGCATTCAGTTTTCTTCACAGTCCAACTCTCACATCCATACATGACTACAGAGAAAAACATAGCCTTGACTAGATGGACCTTTGTTGGCAAAGTAATGTCTCTGCTTTTGAATATGTGTGTGTGTGTGTGTGTGTGCACGTGCCTGTCTGGGGTGTGTGTGTGTGTGTGTGCCTGTCTGGGGTGTGTCTGTGTGTGCGTCTGTATATGTATGTGCCTGTCTGGTGTGTGTGTGTGTGTGTGTGCACGTGCCTGTCTGGGGTGTGTGTACGTGCCTGTCTGGGGTGTGTGTGTGTGTGTGCCTGTCTGGTGTGTGTATGTGTATGTGTGTGTGTGTGTGTGTGTGTGGTTGGGTGGGAGCTGGGGAAGGCAGGAAGGAGAGTGAGCTTGACTACACCATGTGAACGCAGTGTTCGCTGGCTATCCAACCCTGGGAAGAAGTCCAGGGAGGAGGAAAGGTGAGGAGTCAGGTGGACAAAGGGAAGAGGAACTTTCCAGGCCAAAGAAATGCCCAGAGTTAGGGCTGGGAACTGACTGGCACGCGGAGGAAGCCGCAGGCAGCTCAGTCTGGCCGCAGCAGAAAGCTGTGTTTTTACAGATGAGAGGTTAATGAACTTGTTCGAAGTCCCGTGGGTAGCGAGCGGAAGAATGGGGCTTGTACGGAGTTCCCCTCTCACCGCGTCACCTCTCCCCTCCTTGCTCTTTAAAATCTGCCCCTGAGGGACTGAGGTCTCTCAGTCATTTGCACTTCTTTGCGCATTGAAACCAGCCTGTTGCTTCTCCTGGGGCAGTTTGGATGTTAGGCCTTGTCCTTCTGAAGTGAAATGGGAGGCACTGACCTGCGTTAAAAGAATTCCTGGCATCCAGATGCTGGAGGGGAGGGAACTCCCCCCTCCCTGAACCCGCAGCATCTCCTGAGGCTGCTCAGCAAAGAGTCTTCATAAAGGGAGACCACTTGTCTTAACACAGATGTCACTTTCTCTTACAAGCTCTCTAGGTTTGATGAGAAAACTGCCTCTGGGCCCAAAGATGGAGACAACAGGATCCTTTGGATATTCAGACTTAGAAAATTGGAGGTGGTTTAACTGCCTGGGGGGCTTCCCTAGTGGTTCAGAGGTTAAAGCGTCTGCCTGGAATGCGGCAGACCCAGGTTCGATCCCTGGGTCGGGAAGATCCCTTGGAGAAGGAAATGGCAACCCACTCCAGTACTCTCACCTGGAGAATCCCATGGAGGGAGGAGCCTGGTAGTCTACAGTCCATGGGGTCACAAAGAGTCGGATACAACTGAGCAACTTCACTTTAACTGCCTGGGAAGCAGTTCTAGATTCGCCCTGGCCTCTGAGGAGACTGAGAACACGGGTGAAACTGGACAGGGCAGAGGGGAAGAAGCCCAATGCTGCAATGCTCATCATTCCACCCTTTAAATAGTTTCTGCATGAGGTCCCTGATGCACAGCGCTTGGAGGAAATACACGTTTCAAATCACCTGGTGTTTGAGTAATTCATGAGCAGATACAACCACCCTGTCTCTCTGCCTTCCAGGCCAACCTTGTTCAAATGAGATCTCCTGACTTTGCAAAGGAGTCTTGCTATCACCACCCCACTGCTCACACAGCCCATTCCTTCTGCTCCTCTGAGCTGGAAGAAGGCGCCTCTTCTTCCCCCACCTTTGAAAATGCTTGAAGGTCCAGCTCTCTTCCAGTCACAGTCTTCCTTAGCATCTCACCTCCAAGAAGCCAGAAAGGCATGGTTTCTGTCTGTCCAGCAGCCTTTTCCCCATCCATTCACTTGACAGATATTGATCAAGGATCTTGTTTTCCGCCAGGCGTTGGGACTCTGGTAATGGATCAGACGGCTGCGGTTTTCTGCTTTCTTGGAGCTTAGGTTCTAGTGGAAAAACTGTCCTTCTCTTACGCCAATCATGTAAATGAGGAAAAACTGCCATTCACATTAAGCTATTCATCTATTCAGTTGAGTATTGTGGAGTCCTGTTATGTGCCAGGCACTGTTGTAGGCACTGGGGTGGCAATGGGAAACAAAATAGACAAAGCCCTGCCCTCTCTGAATTTGCAGCCAAAATAGGGAGAATAGACCATAAACAAATAAGTATGTCAGATAGCCAGAAATTTAGGTAAAGAGATAAAAGAGGGTGGTAGGGTGGATGGCACCATTTAGATACAGTGGCTGGGGAAGCTTCAAGGGGCAGTGGCATTTGAGCAAAGACCTGAAGGAAGCAAGGGCCAATGGAATGGGAATTCATAACATGACTATGGGCCTTCCAAGAAGTGAGCACGAGTCTTGGTATTGATCCTCCCAGCCATTCTCTGAGATGGGTCAGGCAGTCTCTGTGATCTTGTCTTAGGGGTGGAGTAAGATGGTGACTGCAGCCATGAAATTAAAAGATGCTTACTCCTTGGAAGAAAAGTTATGAGCAACCTAGATAGCATATTCAAAAGCAGAGACAGTACTTTGCTGACTAAGGTCCGTCTAGTCAAGGCTATGGTTTTTCCAGTGGTCATGTATGGATGTGAGAGTTGGACTGTGAAGAAGGCTGTGTGCCAAATAATTGATGCTTTTGAACTGTGGTGTTGGAGAAGACTCTTGAGAGTCCCTTGGACTGCAAGGAGATCCAACCAGTCCATTCTGAAGGAGATCAGCCCTGGGATTTCTTTGGAAGGAATGATGCTAAAGCTGAAACTCCAGTACTTTGGCCACCTCATGCGAAGAGTTGACTCATTGGAAAAGACTCTGATGCTGGGAGGGATTAGGGGCAGGAGGAGAAGGGGACAACAGAGGATGAGATGGCTGGATGGCATCACTGACTCGATGGACGTGAGTCTGAGTGAACTCCGGGAGTTGGTGCTGGACAGGGAGGCCTGGAGTGCTGTGATTCATGGGGTCGCAAAGAGTCGGACACGACTGAACTGAACTGAACTGAAGAGGGTTTCAGAGAAAGTATGTTAAACTAAGGAGAGGAGCATGAAGCCAGGGTGTCCAGTTTGGGGCCACTGCTTCCCTTTGTAGAAAGCTTTGGTCTCAGTGGGTCCAAAGTTCTGAACACAGTGGAACTTAGACTTCCTCTCCTGGCTCATTGTATCTGATGCTAGTGCTGCTCAGGGTCATGGTGAAATGCTGAGCTCTGCCCTCTCGTGTGGGCTCAGGACTACTCTCAGGAGCTGCATGTGACTTCAGACAGGCTGCTTAACCTCTCTGGTCATCTGTATGGTGGAAATAGTAATGGAACCTGCTTCATGGAGTCCAGGTTGGGCTTACACAGTGAGCAAGTCAGCACGCAGGACATGCTATCAAAGGGTCCCCCGCAGTATATTCACCAACTGAGCTTGGGGTGATGTTATGGATTGTATTGTCTCCTACCCAAACGACATGCTGAAGTGCTCACTTCCAGAACCTGTAAACGGGATCTTATTTGGAAATAGGGTCTTTGCAGATATAATCAAGGGGAGGGTTGAACCTAATCCCTCATGACTGATGTCCACGTGAGGAGAGGAGACATACAGACAGAGACAAATAGCAGCGACCCATGTGACCACGAGGCAGAGACTGGAGTGATATGTTTACAAGCCGAGGGACTCCCAGAATTGCTGACCGCCAGAAGCTAAGACGAAGGCACGGAATAGAATCTCCACTAGAGACTTCAGAGAGAGCACGGCCTTGCTGACACCTTGATTTTGGACTTTCGGCTTCTAGAACTGCCACTGAATAAGCTTCTGTTATTTTAAGCCACCATGCTGGTGGTACTTGATTACAGTAGCCACAGAAAACTAATGCAGTTTAGCACATAAAGCTACAACTGCTTTCAAAGATTTAAACATGTGTTCACTTGTCCAGTCCCTTAAGTTAGTTCAGGGGTCCGGCATACACTGTCACATGTACGCATCCTCTACAAGCAGTTGTAGTTTTGTGTACTTTACTGTACAGGACTGTAGAGAATACAGTAGTATGTATCTTTAGTTCAAGCCCAGTATGTCTGGAAGCAAGCATAAAAGCAGCAGCGATATAGCTGGTACGACTGTACTCCTCAAAGTACTGTACTTTAAGATTAAAAATTTTTTTAATTTTTTATGTTTGTTTTCTATGTCTCAGTTGTGTGAAAAGTATATAAACCTATTATAGTGCAATACCATATTACCGATCGTCAACTACAGTTGGGTAACTAGGCTTTGTTGGACTTATGAACAAACCAGACTCAGGAATGCTCTCTCGGAACAGAACTGAATCGTATGTAGGGGGCCTACAGGGGCTGTCACACACTTTCTGGCTCAGAGAAAAAAAGTTCTCTAGCTTTTCTGGACAATATGCCCACACTCATGAAGCTATCTACTTAAATAAGGATGAAACATCGGAAGCACGGGCCTTCTCCAGAGCTTACCGGCAGATTGTAAAATGCGAAGGAGAAAGAATTGAAACGATCTGGCCAGGGTTCGGGCCAACATTCCAGAGGACTGATTCAAGACAGGGAACAGATCCCTGGGCCTCCAGCAGGCTCCAAACTCTCAGCAAAAATATCAACACAGGCTAAAATGAAATAGCATGGGCGGGTACAGAATCAGTTCCCAGTGGAGATTTAGAGTTGCAGCATCTTAGAGGTGAGAGGGACCTTAAAAGTCAGCCTGTTGGAAGCAAGGCCTTTGGAGGCAGGCAGTTTGGGTTCCAGTCTACCTCCCTGCCACTGGGGAGTGACAGCTCCAAGCTCTGTGCTCATGGGAATTCTTTCCTTCTGCAAAACGGGGACCAGGCCCTAAAGATGCTTATTAAGTGCTTGGCGCAGCGCCTGACTCATCACAACTACTGAGAGAGTGGCAACTCTTGTTATTAGGATTGGTATTATTTAATCCAGCACCCCAGTGAGGCTGGATTCCCCTTGAAAAAATGGCCCTCCTGCCTTTTTTCAAACATCTCCAGCCCCTGCCTCTCTGAATAACTCGGTCAGAACCTTCTTTCTACAGTAAGATAGTTTCTTGTATGGAAGATCTGTTTGGTTGAGTTGTGCTCCGTACTTACAGACAGGCAGTGCTGTCAACTGGCTAGGGCCTTGAGCCCTGGGGCATATTTTTTATTTATTTGTGGCTGCACTTCTTTTTATGTATTTATTGATGGCTATGCTGGGTCTTCGATGCTGCCATCGGTTTTCTCTGGTTGCAGTGAATGAAGGCTACTCTCTAGTTGCGGTGTGCGGGCTTCTCATTGTGGTGGCTTCTTTTGTTGCAGAACACAGGCTCTAGAGCACAGGCTCAACAGCTTTGATGCATGGACTTAGTAGCTCCACCACAGCATGTGGGATCTTCTTGGAACAGGGATCAAACCCCTGTCTCCTGAGCTGGCAGGCAGCTTGTTCACCACTGGACTACCAGGGAAGTCTCTGGGCCGCATTCTAATCCCAGCTCTCTTATTTAACAGCTTTACGTCCTTGAGCAAATCACTCAACTCTCATGGTCACAATGGTTAAGGAATCATTTCCATTATGGTTACTTAATGGTTTGATCAATATATTCATTTCAGTGCCTGGGCTTTCTCATTTGGGAGATGATAGTGATGATGGTGATAGCACCTCCCCTCTAAGTTGTCATAAGATTAAATTGGGTAACGTACAGAAGATGCTTGGTTAGAAGAGAGCCTGACATATATCAGGTGCTCAATAATTAACTGTTTTTGATGTAGCTTCCATCCCTCAGTTTAATCCTGTCACCCCCAATTTGTTTTTAATCTTAACAAACTGCAGCTCAATCAACCCAGTGACCCATCAAAACACCAGTCTCACTGGAATCGCTTGTGCAGGACCCTACATTTGGTTTTATACTCTGCAAGTCTTTGAAGTTCTTTTTTTTTTAATAAGGGGCCCCACAATTTTATTTTGCACTGGGGGGGTCCCACAAATTACATAGCTTGTCCTGCCTGGAAAATTGGCCCTGCTGGCTTCTTGGTTTCATGCATAAGCAGAGCTAGGCAGGGTGGCCCTTGGCTGAGCCTGCTTCTCCTTGTGGTGCATGCAGCAGGACTGGTGAGTCTGGGGCTTGGTTGTCCAGTACACACTCACTCTTCTCTCTCCATTCACCTTTCGTCTCCCTGTCCCTTAGTTTCACCCTGCTCTCCAACTCTCCCTGCCTCTGCTTGGCAGCCAAGCTCAGGACCATTGGCCCCTCCACAGCATCTCTCTTTCCTTTCCCTGCAGTCATGGTGGAAGCACTCTGCATTTGCGAGTTCGCAGTGATGAACATGGATACCGTCTTTAGCAGCGTGGACATCACAGTGGCCTGTCTAAACCCAAAGAAATGACAGAGTAAGAATTCTGGTTTCCAAGCCCAGAGATGGGAGTCAGCAGTCAGCAGAGAGTTCCTGATGGTGAGGATGCTTGAGTGAAGCATTGGTGGGCCTTGGGCTTTGCTTCCAATCAAGGAAATCAGGAATGATCCACAATCATTAAACTGAAGAGTCTGCGCACCTGTCATCTCCCTAGGGTCGGTCATTGTCTTACTCCTCTGGTTTCTAAGGCAGTAAGAAAACTGTATGTTTTCAACAAACACAGCAGCCAGCAGGAATTTTTTGGTCCTGCTTGCCACATAAAATCTGCAGGGGAAGCAAGTGGATTGAAGATAAAACAGGGCAACATGTGCTTTAAGATGCAGAAAGAGAGCTAAAGGAGTCTATGCTTGGAGGAGCCTCACATCTACCAAATGTTCCCCTTGGAAGAGAGACCCCAGCTAGACAGTGAGTGAAAGCAGCCTGCGTGTCTGAGGCACAGCGGTGGGAGGGAAGAAGTGCTTGGCTGCCAGGTTGCGAGGGGCACCTCCTCTCTGCCTTAGGCCTGGCCCCTGGGGAAGCCCTGAGGCTGGGGCTCAGGCTCAGTAAAAGGGGAAAATAAGGCCTCCTGGGTATTCCATTCTTGCTGCTTCAGTGAAAGGCCCCAGGGCTCTGTAGTCAGGCGGGAGCCCAGGACTCCTCAGAATGGCATACGGGGCGCTGGGATAATCCTTCTCCCATTTCACGCTGAGTGAGCTGGGTTTCAGCTGGAAGATCTGTTCCCTGAGGCAAATTCTCCCATCATGCAGGGGCAAAGCCTTCCCTAGATTCCCCTGTAACAGAAACTCCCACCCCAGGCTGGGGTCAACCCTGAGGGTGTCTCTGAAGGGCAGAGCAGCTGGGAGGGCAGAGGTGTTCGGGACTCTTGGGCTACTCTAACATTCTGCCTTGTGACTCAGCCTGCAGACCTGGAACAGGTCTTAGTGATTTAGTGCCAACCTGCAAAGCTGTCGCCTCCTTCTCTGTTGCTTCTCCAGAGCCCAGACACTTCCCCAGCATAGGCCCTAGAGGCAGGAAGGCCTGATGCTGCTGCAATGTTTACAGAGCTCCAAGGCACACCACCACAGACAGCCAGAGAGGCCTCTGTTCTAATCACGCCACACCAGGCATGTGAAACCAGGGCTTGGTCCAGGAGGAGGCTTGGGCAGCAGCCACATCCCCCAGGGTTGATTCTGGGGCAGAGGCTTTAGGTTTGCAAGTTCCATCCGGGGCTTGAGAATGTCATGGGACCTTGCCCTGCAGGGTGGATGGGCCCAAGGGGAGAGCCCCCAGTTCACAACAGGTGTTGGAGTCTCATAAAGTAGAGACTGGGCTTGGCCTCAGGGACACAAGCTTGAGTCCTCACCTTGCCACCTGCTCCCTGGCTGAATGTGGGAGCATTCAGCCTCTTGTCCTGGTTCCTCCTTTCTGTTCGTGGGGGCTGGAGCAACCTCGTAAGGGAGCTTCTAGTTCTGAGTTTTTGATGATTTGAGTTTACAGTGTCCTGAGTTGGCTTTGCAAAGAGTATGTGGGGAATGAAGAAACTGTGGAGGGCTGACTGGTGATTTCCCCAGAGTCTACAGCCCTCAGGGATGCTCCTGCTGCGGTAGACAGCCCAGGCCCCACAGGGCAGCCGTCAGTGTAGGCTGAGCTGAAATTTTGTAGCAGGAAGCAAGATGAGCTCATTAGGTTCACCTGTGTAAATCGGTGCCTTTCACAGCTGAGTGTCCTGGGAAGGGGTGGGCTGAGAATTCAGCTCCTCAGGGCAGGAGGCCCGTTGTTTGAAGGCCAGGATGACCTACAATGAGGCTGTTTGGACATATTTAATGGCACGGAAAAATGTTCAGTGATAAGGTGAAAAAAAGCAGGTAGAAAAAGCAGCAAATGTAGGATGGTTTTCTTATTGTGGGAGAAATATTTCCCTCTAAAAGTAGAGACACACACACAGAAGGGAAGGCCCTAAAATGCAAGGAGTGATTATCTCAAAGTGTTGGGATTTCCTGTGGCTTTTATTTTCTTCCTTCATGCTTTTCTTTATTTTCCAAGCTCCTTTGTAACCATTAAAACAGAAAAAAATTTTTTCATAGAAAGCTGCTGCTGCTGTTGCTGCTGCTAAGTCGGGTCAGTCGTGTCCGACTCTGTGCGACCCCATAGCCGGCAGCCCACCAGGCTCGCCTAATCCCTGGGATTCTCCAGGCAAGAGCACTGGAGTGGGGTCATAGAAAGCTAGGGGTATTAAACTTGTCAAAATAAATTGGCCTCATGTCCACAGCCTTTTGGACTTCCCAGGTGGCACCAGTGGTAAAGAACTAGCCTGCCAATGCAGAAGACATAAGAGACACAGGTTTGATGCCTGGGTGGGGAAGATCCCCTGGAGGAGGGCATGTCAACCCACTGCTGTATTCTTGCCTGGAGAATCCTGTGGACAGAGGAGCCTGGCCAGGCTACAGAACCATAGGGTCAGAAGGAGTCAGACATGACTGAAGTGACTTAGTACACACACACACACACACACACACACAGACTTTTCCCAGAAAAGATCTTGCCAACAGCCTGACTGAGGGCCAGTTCCTAGGTGGCCGTGTCTTAATTTATACAAACCTGTGGCAGCTTCAGAATTTCAGTATAGGAGTCACTTAGTGGAACACTCTGATCGGGAAGGAGAAGTTGAAGTTATATTTAAAATAAAATTGAGAGGGCCTTCCCTGGCAGTCCAGTGTCCTACTGCAGGGACATGGGCTCGATCCCTGGTCAGGGAACTGAGATTCCACATGCCGAGCTGCATGGCCTTAATTAGCTAATTAAAAAGTAAACAAAATAAAATTAAGAAGGAATTTCCTAGTGTTCCAGTGGTTAGGACGCCATTCTTCCATGATCTGGGGCATGGGTTTGATCCCTGGTTGGGAAACTAAGATCCCCATATGCCAGGGAGGTGGCCAAAATAAAAGAAAAGAGGAAAAAAATACAGTAAAATTGAGAAAGCCTCATTTGTCCATATAAAAGATTCCTGTGCAATTGCCCTCCTCTGGCACAGCTGACTGGACTAGCTATGATCAGCTGACCTGAGTGCAGCCAATCTATGGGCCAGCTAGTGTCCTATGCAACAAAGATGACCTGGGCCCTCAAATTCCTTCCTGTGGGATTTGAAATGAGAAATCAGAAGAGTGAAGCAGTTAGCAGTGGGAATAGCAAACGAAACGAGATGTAAGGACACATAGCATACGGTAGCTCGAGGTGAAGATGGTGCAAGTTATGAAAAGTAGAAATAATTCTCAAAATACGCAAGCAAAAGACATCAAAGAGCAGAGCTGTGGAGTTTTTTAAAAGGTTCCAGGGATTAGAAGAAAGGATAAACCAAGTGGTAGCAAGAGCACAGAACGAAAGTTCCAGAGAACAAGGTTGCAAGGTTTCTTAGTTTGGGTTCCCTCGGAAGCAGACTCTGAGACAACGATCTGAACGCAAATTTGCACTCGAAATAGTTAGACAGTAGTCCTAGGAAACTCCAGGAGAGGCGTGGGGAAGAGATTCAGGCAAGGAAAGGTAGACAGTAAAAGGTGCATGGGTGTGGGTGATGGTGTTTTATCTAGGGGAGGGAGTTGGAAGATTACACCTCAGACATATCCCCAGCCAGGAGGAAAGGGGGTTGGAGTGTCTCCCTAGCAACTCCTGGGAGTCACTGGTTGAGAGCTGAGCCCAGAGAGTTTGATTTTCTAGCACTCTGAGCTTCTGCTTGTGAAAGGAGCTGCTGTTCATGGCTCCAGAACTAATTCTCTAGGCCCACACTGGCACTCGGCAAGGTCTGGGGGCTCTGGGCAGGGCCCAGGGCTGTATACTTCACCAAGAGAGGAGCGACAGACAGGCAGATAAAAGCTGCAGCCTGTACGAGAGAGAAGATGAGGGAATAGTCAGTCCCTTGACCTCTGAGTTTTTTAATAACTGCCTAGTTCTTGAGCTCATTCAATAAGCCCCTGAGGTTTGAGCTGCCTGGAATAAGCCTCACTCAGACACTGAGAGGAAATACAGAAGGAGGCATGTCCCTTCTCCAGGACTCCATGCCCTCCTCAGCCTCTTACAAGGAAAGGACTGTCCTATATTGTCTTATATTTAGATGATAAACATAGAAAATTATAGAAAACATAGAAAATTAAATTGCCTTGGATTGATTCTTAGTGCTTAATAGACATGACAATATCTCATAGTGTAGCTTGGGATAGACACAGACACTCCAAATTCCCTTACAACGTGGCCAGTGTTAAGATGGAGCTGTGTTCTCAATGGTAGGGAACAACCAGCCAGGAAAAATGAATTCTGCTTATGGGAATCAAACAAGGCTCACAGAGAAAGTGCCTTTTGGACTGGATCTTGAGGAATGAGTAGAAATTCACCAGGAGGATAGAGGAAGGGAGACAGAAGGAGGGGATAGAGGATAGAGGAAGTTTAGCACAAAATTCGCTACAGTAAAGAACCTATCTGCAATGCAGGAGACCGGGGTTTGATTCCTGGGTTGGAAAGATTCTCTGAAGAAGGGAGTGGCTACCCACTCCTGTATTCTTGCCTGGAGAATCCCATAAACAGAGGAGCCTGGCGGGCTACAGTCCATGGGGTCACAAAGAGTCAAACGTGACTGAACCACTGAGCATGCATGCATGCATGATCAAGCAGAAGCCCTGCGCTAGGGAAGAGCCCAAGTGGTTTGGAGAATGAAAACAATAAAAGCTAAATGGGAGGAAAAACGAGAAAGGCCCCTAGACCGGTTGTGAAGGGCTTTACGTGTCAGGCTGAGTTTTGATTTTACTCAGCGCCCCCTGGGGACTCACAGAAAGTTGTCTGTGGGAAATATTATAATACAGAAGCTCTGGGACAGTAATAATCATCAGACTACTTTCTCACCTGAGAGCCAGATAAATCAGGGCAGTGGGTAAACATCAGGGCCAAGAATATCTTCTACTGTTTACTAACGTTAAAAGATAAACTGAGCATATTAAAGATATTTAGAGTTTATTTGCACAAACATCAATTTGAATCGGGCAGTATCCTATCTTGTAGATAGAAAGGAGCTCTGAGGAGCTATACAAAAATGAAACTTTTATAGGCAGAAAGGAATGGGAACAACACAATTACACTTGGCAAACAAGAAAATAGGTATGGCTGACCACTTGGCAGAATCCGGGAGGGTAAACCTGAGTGCCAGAGATGGGGGTACTAAAGAGGACCCAGTGCAATCCCAGAGCAGAAGATCCTGCTCTGGGATGAAGGTCACTGGGAATGCGAGAAGGGAGGGTGTGGTTGTGTGTTAAAATGGAAGACACCTTTGAAAGAGTAAGGAGCAGTTAGAACTTCCAGGTTTATCTTTTAGCAACAACATCGAGTGTGGATATGAGATATAAATTCTAGAAAAAATCAGAGAGGCCCAGGCAACCACTCCTAATTCCACTTCCAGTGTAGACATAAGATATATATTCCAGAAGAAATTAATCAGAGACACCGAAGAAACCACCTTCAACCTTTCTTCCAGTGGAGACATGAGATGTAAATTCTAGAAAATAAATTACCCTGTGGCCGTGGATTCAAGGACATGCAGAGAGGAGGGTGAGTGGGGCTGAGATGCTAAAAACAGGGACAAAGTGAAAATCTGAATGGTGATATCCTCAGCCCTCTTTCTTGCTCATCTTCAGAACAAGTCTACAGATGCTGACATTAGGAGTTCTCTAGGAAATAATCGGGTATCTCCTTAAACGACCCATGAGTTGAACCCACCAGTAGACAAGCACTCTCGCCTCATTTCAGAGATTTTAGTCAGTTTTGAGCTTCCGATCAGCTTTGAGATTTTCAGTCTTAAGTAAAAACAAGTAGTCAAGTATCATCAGAACGTTTAGAGGAAAAAGTAAAAAAGGAGCTCTAGGAAATGAAAAATATGAAAGCCAAAGTATAATACTAATCTTTAAAATTGTAAGAGAAGGTGAAATATGTTTATCAGAAAGTAGGAAAAAGGTAAGATATGAGTTGAATAAAAAAGTTTTAAAAATTAGGAAACTTACCCATAAGGATCATCTTTCAAAGAATGAGAATTCCAGATCAAGAGGAAATAGTTAATACAGTATAGTGACAATTATACTATATATAATATAAACTTCACAGTTATAGTGAAGTTTCCCAAATGGAAGTGCATTCTCTAAACTAACATGCTTCCTGATTAAAAGTAAGTAAGTAAAGTCACTCAGTCGTGTCCGACTCTTTGTGACCCCATGGACTGCAGCCCACCAGGCTCCTCAGTCCCTGGGATTCTCCAGGCAAGAATACTGGAGTGGGTTGCCATTTCCTTCTCCAGGGGATCTTCTCGACCCAGGGATTGAACCCAGGTCTCCCGCATTGGAGGCAGCGCTTTAACCTCTGAGCCACCAGGGAAGCCAAAGACCCTTGGAATGCCCAACACAGTGAATAAAAATACATCTTTGTGAAATGGCAAAACACTGAAAAAACACTAAAAGCTTCTTGAGAGATGAAGGGGGAGAAAGTTACACCCCAAAAATAAGGACTAAAGATAGCATTGGACAGCAACACTAGAAACTTAAACACAGTAGAGCATGTCTTCAGAGTTGTGAGGAAAAAAAATAATTTGCAACCTAGATTTCTGTATCTAGCCAAACCATTATGTGTGGATGTGTGTACATAAAGACAGTTTCAAACATTCAGAGTCTCAAAAAATTTATCTCAATGTATCTTGTATCAGGAAATTACTGGAAGATATTTCTTAGTTGAAATGAGGAAGTAAACAAAAATAGAGGAAAATCAGGAAATGAGATTCACAGGAGAGAGTTAAAAGGAACTGATGGAAGGGTGGTGCAGAAAGATCCCAGATTGACAATTGGGCAGTTGGAAAGTAGAGAATATTTGAAGGGGCTGAATGTTTGTCCCCCAAAAGTTCATTTGTTGGAATCCTAAGCCCCACTCTAATGACAGTTGGAGGTAGAGCCTCTGCAAAGTGATTAAGTCATGAGAGTGAAGCCCCATGAGTGGAGTAGTGCCCTTTTAAGGAAACATGATTATTTACTTTCTTTTCTCTGTTTTCTGCTATGTGTGGATACAAGAAGACAGCCGTCTGCAAACTAGGAAGAAAGATCTTACCAGACCTAGATCTGCTGGCACCCTGCTCATGGACTTCCCAGCTGCCAGAGCTATGATAAATGTTCATTGTTTAAGCCACCACTTATTGAGTGTGTGCTCAGCCGTTCAGTCATGCCCTACTCTTTACCACCCCGGGGACTGTAGCCTGCCAGGTTCCTCTGTCCATGAAATTTTTAGGCAAGAATACTGGAGTGGGTTGCCATTTCCTACTCCAGGGGATCTTCCCAACCCAAGGATCGAACCTAAGTATCTTTCGTCACCTGCATTGGCAGGCAGATTTTTTTACCATTATGATACCTGGGAAGCCCTATTAAGCCACCAAGTTTATGGTAATATGTTATAGCAGCCCAACCAAAGACTGGTGGGAAATGACAATAAATTATCTGATCACTATAACCAAGTGGAAGATTGTGTGGAAAGAACATTGTACAGAGCTAAGATGATGATGTGGGGAACTTAGTCATGGGTTCAAAGAAAAGTGATCAAATGATGCAATTAACTACAGAAAAATTAAAAGTTACACAAAAGTGAATATATAATCTGAAACACTGGATATCTATGTAGTGGGTAAGATTGATATAAAAATAATAAGATGAGTGAATGAACACTCTGGAGATGGAGAAAATAGAGAATATAGTGCAAAGGATGAAACTGTTAAAGAAATAACATGAGAAAATTTGCCCAAACAGAAAGACATGTTTCTTGATTGTAGGGAAACCTTGAGTATTGAAAAGACCAAATATTGGTTTGACCAAAGATTGTGTTAAAACTATATGTGGGAAATGGATGAAGGGATGGATTTTTAAAACCTCATGTACCAATAGGAGGCCAAGAAGAAAAGTTTTTAAATGTTTGAATTAAGAAATGACGGTCTCTAGAAGCTTATTGTTGCTTAGCTGCTCAGTTGTGTCCAACTCTTTGAGACCCCATGGACTGTAGCCCACCAGGCTCCTCTGTCCATGGGATTTCCCAGGCAAGAATACTGGAGTGGGTTTCTATTTCCTTCCCCAGAGGATCTTCCCAACCCAGGGATCAAACTTGTGTCTCCTGCATTGGCAGGCAGATTCTTTACCACTGAGCTAACTGAGAAGCCCATGGAAGTTTTACCTGAAAAAAACATAGAATGGTTGACTTTCTGGAGGAAAGCAGGGATGGAGGAGAGCAAGGCATTACTGTGTTTTAGTATTTTTTAGTTCTCCTTGACTAAGTGACTAATTAAAACTTTGATGTGATACTTTAATTAAAAATACATTGTCCCATGTATTTAATTAAAAATACATTTTAAAGCAGCGGTCCCCAAACTTTTTGGCACCAGGAATGAGTTTCATGGAAGACAGTTTTTCCACAGACTGGGACAGGGAGCAGGGGAGAGTTTGGGATGATTCAAGTGTGTTACATTTATTGTACACTTTATATCTATTATTATTACATCAGCTCCACCTCAGATCTACAGGCATTAGATCCTAGAGGTTGGGAGCCCCTGTTTTAAACTATAACAATAGTGTTATTATTTTTTGCTGTGCTGCAGTATAATAGCCCAGGGCTTCAGTAGAGGTTCTGGGTGCTGCCATGGAAAATTCAAGGGAAAGGGAGTGTGCTGTCAAGACTGGTAGGGCCGAAAGAGGACAGCTGATGTATAGCGGATGGAGAGGCTGAAAGTGTGAAATCAACTCCAGTACAATGGTAAGAAGGTCATGATAATTCTCTGGGCACAGCTGGTGAGGCCAGTTTTCAGATGGTTGGCAACAACCATGGGAGAGAGGTCAGGAGAGGAATCATCTTGTAGGTTTAAGTCAGTGTCTCTCAAACTGTAACATGCAAATAATGTTACATGAGGATCTTATTAATTATTAAATTCAGATTTCGTTCAATGAGATTCTACATTTTGAACAAGCTTCCAGGTGGTGTCAAGGCTGCTGAAGTCACCTTGAGTAGCAAGCTTCGGGCTGAAAGGTCTGAACGGGGAGGAAGGATTTGGCCTGGGGTCTTGATGGGCTGCGGGAGGGAGGAACAGGTTAGAGGGAGCCACAGCTGAGTTCATGGGACAAAGATCCTAGACTTGCAGGGCTAAGACCGGACAAACTGGATATTGGAGATGGCTGGGGAATGACTTACACATCAAAGACAAACCCACCTCCCATGGGGTTACCTCTGGCCAGGCCTGACAAAGTGTTTTGTTCTGGGCAAAGCTGCCCCAGATATGGGCCAAATAAAGAGATGCTGGGAACACCTCGGCCAACTGACCTTATCCGCCCCTTACTACCCATATCAAGGAATGAAACATACTAGATCTCTACTGGAGCTCTGATCCAGAGGTGGCATGGGGGCGAGTTCTCATTCTGGGGTTCCATACCCCTCAAATCTACCCCCAGCTCTTCAAACCCTGACCCAAGCTGGTCTCCTGTCTTCCTCCCCCATCAGCCTTTCAACAGTGGCTCTTGTGGGCAAAAACGGGCCTCCTCCTCCCTCTCCCACAGAAACAGAGAAAGGTGTCTGAAAGGTGGTAATTCTGCTACTCTAAGACTATTTAAAATAACAGACAAATGAAGGGACTTCCCTGGTGGACCAGTGGCTAAGACTTTGCCTTCCTAATGCAGAGGGTGTGTGTTTGATCCCTGGTCAGGGAGTTAAGATTCCACATGCTTCACAGCCAAAAACCAAAATATAAAGTAGAAGTAATATTGAAACAAATGCAATAAAGACTTGAAAAAACAAATGGTCCACATTAAAATGATAGACCGATGAAAACAATGACAAAGGCTCTTATTTAAAAGCGTTTCCTATGTGCAGTCCCGTGCTAAAGCACTTTATGTTTGTCGACTCATTTGTTTCTCATTTATTATTCCTGTTTTACAGATGAGGAGGCTGAGGAAAAGAGAAGCAACTTGCTCAAGTATACACAGAATGTGGAACTGGCATTCTGGTTCCAGCATGTATTCTTCCAAGAGATTATGTGTGCCGTTGCAAAGAGCTTCCTGGATGGCTCAGACGGCAAAAATCTGCCTGCAATGCAAGAGACCTGGGTTTGATCCCTGGAGAAGGGAACAGCTACCCACTTCAGTATTCTTGCCTGATGAATTCTGTGGACAGAGGAGCCTGGCAGGCTACAGTTCATGTGTTGCTAAGAGTCGGACACAACTAAGTGACTATCACTTTCTGCAAATAGTAAAATTGCATCATATGTAATTTTCATACCTAGGTGGTCAAAGAGAAGAGAAAGAAAGAGAGAACAACAATTTAAATGTGTAGACAATTGCCTGCCTTTCTTCTCAGTTAGCCTTGTCCCAGAGAGACCAGTAACTAATTCTAGTTAGTTCAGTCGTTCAGTCGTGTCCTACTCTTTGCGAGCCCATGAATCGCAGCACTCCAGGCCTCCCTGTCCATCACCAACTCCCGGAGTTCACTCAAACTCACGTCCATCAATTCGGCGATGCCATCCAGCCATCTCATCCTCTGTCGTCCCCTTTTCCTCATGCCCCTAATCCCTCCCAGCATCAGAGTCTTTTCCAGTGAGTCAACTCTTTGTATGAGGTGACCAAATTACTGTAGTTTCAGCTTTAGCATCATTCCTTCCAATGAACACCCAGGACTGATCTCCTTTAGAATGGACTGGTTGGATCTCCCTGAAGTCCAAGGGACTCTCAAGAGTCTTCTCCAACACCACAGTTCAAAACCATCAATTCTTCAGCATTCAGCTTCACAGTCCAACTCTCACATCAATACATGACTACTGGAAATACCATTGCATTGACTAGACGGACCTTTGTTGGCAAAGTAATGTCTCTGCTTTTGAATATGCTGTCTAGATTGGTCATAACTTTCCTTCCAAGGAGTAAGCATCTTTTAATTTCATGGCTGCAATCACCATCTGTAGTGATTTGGGAGCCCAAAAAAATAAAGTCTGGCACCATTTCCACTGTTTCCCCATCTATTTCCCATGAAGTGTTGGGACCAGATTCCATGATCTTCATTTTCTGAATGTTAGCTTTAAACCAACTTTTTCACTCTCCTCTTTCACTTTCATCAAGAGGCTTTTTAGTTCCTCTTCACTTTCTGCCATAAGGGTGGTGTCATCTGCATATCTGAGGTGATTGATATTTCTCCTGGCAATCTTGATTCCAGCTTGTGCTTCTTCCAGCCCAGTGTTTCTCATGATGTCTCTGCGTAGAAGTTAAATAAGCAGGGTGACAATATACAGCCTTGACGTACTCCTTTTCCTATTTGGAACCAGACTGTTGTTCCATGTCCAGTTCTAACTGTTGCTTCCTGACCTGCATATAGGTTTCTCAAGAGGCAGGTCAGGTGATCTGGTATTCCCATCTCTTTCAGAATTTTCCACAGTTTATTGTGATCCACACAGTCAAAGGCTTTGGCATAGTCAATAAAGCAGAAATAGATGTTTTTCTGGAACTCTCTTGCTTTTTCAATGATCCAGCGGATGTTGGCAATTTGATCTCTGGTTCCTCTGCCTTTTCTAAAACCAACATCAGGGAGTTCACGGTTCATGTATTGCTGAAGCCTGGCTTGGAGAATTTTGAGCATTTCTTTACTAGCGTGTGAGATGAGTGCAATTGTGCAGCAGTTTGAGAACGGTAACTATGAGACATAAATCTGGAGATCTGTTGGTCCATCTCAATTCCTTCTGCTTCTTAGACTAATGCTGAAAACACCTCAGTGCCCTGAATTTCATTCTAGTTTAAAGACGTATTTTTTTCATGCAGCACAAATCCTCAGATGTAAGCCAACTGTTTCATCCTGTGTTCCACTAGAGAAAGAGCTATCTGTTCTCTTCCTGGAAGAAAAATTGGTGTGTGGGACTCAATGAAAGATGCTAAGGATGCTTCTCCACTGTAGAATTATTTCTACTGTTATTCTTTGTAACTGTATAGTATTTCAGGTCTGTATTAAGTTACATGGGCTAACCTGGGCATCTAATAATCATTTGAAGCATCATACTGTGTTCCTTTACCTCTCTGCTTTTCCCTGGCTGATCTCTTGCTGGCTTCTCTGACTGGTTCTTTGACTGGCAAATGTCTACTTGTCTTTCAAAATTCAGCTCAGGCAGGCACCACCCCTCCTGGAAACCTTTCTTTATCCACTCTGGTTGAATTGAAAATCCTGCTCTATACCCCAGAGAGTGCATTGCTTTGTGTGGTTTCCCCTAACTTGTCTGGTTCCTTCCCTGTGAGGGTTGATTCCTTGAGGGTAGGATGGTAAATTTATCTCCATAATCCCTGACGACTTTGAACAAGCATTTATCGAACGGATATGAGAGTATTTGAGCATATGCTGCTCTCTACCTGGGATGATGTTCCCTTGTCTAATATATACATTCTCTCTCTCTTTCTCTCTGCAGTCTGAAGTGTATTCATCTTTAGTCTTCAGTTAAAGCCTCTGCTCCAGATCCTGCAGCTACATACACCAACACACCCATACTTCTGCTTCTCCAAGATTCATCAGTCAAGTTATTGCTTTCTTAGCATTTGTCTTTCTGGCCTGACAGTCAGCCCCACAGGGACAAAGCTTCATCTGCTGCCCCTTCCAGCGCTGATCACAACATTAGGCACCCAATAGCCTTCCAATCACTGTTTGTTTAATAAATGAACAAACAAAGGAGTCAGTGAGCAATTATATTTTGAGTCTCCAAAGTCAAAACTTCCATTTGTGGCCAAATACTGGGATTACTACCCAGAGCTAGGACGAGTGAGGGAAAAGAAGGGCAAGGGCACTGAATGTGAGAAGGAGCTCACTTCTGATGCCAGCTGTGCTCTTGCAGGAGCCTGGTGACTCCTCCTTGCACGGTAGGCCTGGGGGCCTTGCCTGCCCCACCCCTACCCCACTCAGTTCCTTCCTTGTATAACTCAGGCCTTTTGACATGCTGACAACAGAAATCTAATATGCATATATCAAGCAAACTCCTGGAATTGGATTGCTCTTATAAGAAAATCACAAGAAGGGGAGAGCCAAAAGGTTCCTGGCACCAGGAATTCCATCGCTATTGGAGCTCTGTTTCTCTTCTTCACTTTCTCTGCTCCTGTGTATTATTCTCTCGGAATATCTTATACATATAAAATCTCCTCTTGGTTTTGTTTCTCCAGAGAACCCTGACTCATATAGTGCTGATAGAAGTTTCTGGAGAGAATGGATTCATACTCCTTTCTCCTCGGCTACCCTTCCCTGCCTCACTGTGCATTTGGCGTGGGGAGACCAAGGCAAGCAGTTTCCCAGGCCTTGCTGTACTCCTTTGCACTTTCTTCTGTATCTCTCTGATCAGGGCAGAGGGGGCCCTCAGTCCTGAGAAGGGGTGCAGAATCTGCAGCTACCAGATCATCTGCTCCAAATCAGGCAGGGGAGCTACCCGGCTGGGAGGGAAATTGAAGCTGAGCTGAAATGGAACAGCTGGGTCTCTTTCAAAGGCACAGCCCATTGGAGAGAAGCAGAGCGGTTTAGCCTCCCTTAGCAACCCATCCAGAACCTGCCAGAGTGATGCTGCTCTTTAGAGACCACAAGGGCTCGAGGAGAAGACAGAGCTTACCAACACACAACACAGCCGTCCATCCCCTTCTTTCTTTGCATCATCACTTGCCGGGCTATTTCCAGATTATGTTGGAGAGAAATGAAGCCCCTGCCTCAGAGTGGATGGGACCATCAGAGCTCTCTGCGGCCAGAACACGGCATCCACTACTACGATTATTGCTGCAGAGGGAGAGTCGGACTGCGCAGGGGAGAGACAGACAGACAGGTGGTGGTTCTTTCTGCCTCCAAAATGCTGCGGTTCTCCAACCTCAGTGTCTGGGAGAATCACCTGGAGGACTCACTGAAACAGCTCACCAGGTCCCACCCCCAGAGTTTGTGATGCAATAGGACAGGGCCTGAGAATCTGCATTCTCAACAAATTTCTAGGTGCTGCGGCTGGCCTGGGGGCCACACACTGAGAACCTCTGGCCTCACATAGCCTGACTGCACCTGAGAATCACTGGGACGCTTTATACATACCTGGCTGCCACCAGGACTCTGACTGAAGTGGTTTGGGGCGTGGCCTAAGCATTGCATCTTTCATGCTTCCCACCTTTTCCGCATCAGGACCCTGGTTCTGATGGTTGTGTCGGGCAATGGCCATGCACTCAACGTCTCAGTTAGGAGACTGGGAGATGTGCCAGCTGAGCCTCGCATTTCCCCGCTGGGCAGGGATCTGACCCAGCTCCCACACTCGGTTGAGAACTGTCCTCTCCTGGTGGCTTCTCTCAGCCTTGCCTCACTTTCTCCATGTTGACATTGCCTGCTGCCCATGTCAGGGTCCTGTGAGGTCCCCAACCAAGTTCTCAGCCCCAAGACCCAGGCCAAGGCTGACTGAGCTGACAGGACCTGCCGACAGACCTGTCTCTGGGCTTGAATCTCTCTGTGTGGGGCTTCCAGGGCCAGGAGCCCTCCCACCGACCCCTGGGTCCCCCTAGACTCTGGGCTCTGACCAGACGTGGGCCTAGCTGTCCTATTGCTGGCCCGTGTGGGTGCTCACCCCCGGACTCGCCCCGGCCGCCTGCTCCCTCTGGGCACAGCTCATGCATCTGGCCTCCTGCTTCCTCTGTGAATCCTGTGATGTTCTAGGCATTAATTTGAAACAGCAGCAAGCTGTTGAGAGGTAAAGCCTTACATTTAAATTTCAGAGAGGGACCCTCCTTACCCTTTGATGTTCATGGCATAAACAGATCTTCAAAGGGTATGATATTTACCTCAGCACCTCAGCTCCTTAAAAGAAACAACGCTCCATTGTTGAAACGTGTCGTTTCTAATTAGAGCCTTTCCCAGGCTGAGGACTCCTGGGAAGTGCCCCTCCCCCCTCCTGCTTCTACCCTCCCCACCCAGGAAACTGAGACCCTGGTTTATTGCTCCCCACCCCGACTTCGAACCTTCAGTCCCCCTACTCCTTGCCCCTACATGCTCCTTCTTGAGGCCCACTCACTCGGAGGACAGAGGTAGGATTCCAGGAAACAGTCATGTCCAGAGGCCTTCTGGGATAAAGGCGGGTGGGCTGATTTTTTTCTTTTAAATTCTTTCCAGCATATTTCCAAGTTCATCAGGGACATTTTCTCTACTCCCCAGGGCACCTCCTGGCCTGGGTCATTTCCTCCTCCTTCTTCTTTTTTTAATGTTTATTTATCTAGGTGCTCCAGGTGTTAGCTGTGGCACACAAACTCTTAGTTGCAGTATGAGGGATATAGCTCCCTGACCAAGGATCGAACTTGGGCCCCCTGCATTGCAAGCGCAGAGTCTTAGCCACTGGACCATCGGGCAGTCCTCATCTTCTTCTAGGTGTTGGGATTGATAGATTATACTCCATCCCCAAATCTCGCAGGCTTACCCCAGGAAAGGGTTTCTTCTTACTCAGGCTAAATCTGATGCAGGCTGGCCGTTCCTCTTCCGTCTTGAAGCTGCACTGTCTTGAAACCGTGGACTCCACAGTCTCTCTGTGTGAGAGGGAGAGAGAGATGGAGGAGTCCCACTGGTTCCTAACTGCTTGGGCCAGAATGTGACACATGCCCTCTGCTGCCAGTCCCCTGGCCCAAAGTAGTCAGGAGACCCTGAGCTGCTCCATAGGGAGCACATGAAATTTGGGGTGAGCTCCATCTGTGACACATCCCTTCCCAGTTGATGTGGCTCAGGGAACACACACCACTTCAATATGTTGCCCTGGATCCCCAATAAGAAACAGTCTTTGTGGGGGATGTGTGTGTGTGTATTCACTCCAACTTTTTGTGACCCTATAGGCTGTAGCCCACCAGGCTCCTCTGTCCATGAAATTCTCCAGGTAAGAATACTGAAATGGATTGCCATTTCCTCCTCCAGGGGATCTTCCTGACCCTGGGACTGAGCCCTTATTTCTTGCATCTCCTGCATTGCAGGTGGATTCTTTACTACTGGTGCCACCCGGGAAGCCTCTTTGTTGGGTAGAGGGGTTGTTAATTCTGTATTTACCCTAGATCCATCCTCTGTCCTTGTAGGACCTGGAATCTGCTGGATTCCTCTGTCCTTTGACTTCCAGTTGGGTTTAGTCAGGGGGAAATGAGTACTGGGAAAACACCAACAGGAATAGGAATCACCAGCAGAGGAATGGGAAATTACCAGCAGAGGAATGGGAAATCACCAGCAGAGAATGGGGAACTGGAGGAGAGGGAGGCAGAAGGTGCTGCTCCTTCACTCCCTCCCTGCCAGCCTTGATTTGACAGCACTACTTCCTCTCCCCATGGCTACAGCACCTGTAAGGCGGCCTCAGTCCCTTCCACACTCATATTCACAAACCCCCTCTCCCCTCTTCCAGCATCCTGCTCTTGCTGGTCCCTGGGTGTTTCATAATCCTCTGTTGGTTCCCTTCACTCTGCCCAAGCCTCTGAAAATAGCATTTCCGTCTTCATTAACCTCTTTTCAACTTCCATTTGAATTAACCATCTTCCCACTTGGAAAGGAGCATCTGAGCAGTACTAACTCCCAGTCCCAGCCAGGAACAATATCTACTAACCTGTAGGGGCCAGTGATGAGGGGCCAGGCACCCCAATAAAGTTCTAAGCTCTTTTCCTGGGTTGACAGATATAATCCTCATGATAACCCTTTGAGACAGATTACATTGTTTCCTCAATTTTCAGATAAAGAAACCAAGAAACAAAGAGGAAAAGTAACTTGCCTAAGATCACATAACACTTGAATTTGAACCTAGGCAGTCCTTGCTCCTGACATCTACTCTACCATGCCACACTTCAGCCCACCGGTTAAAGAATAGGCTCTGGTACGTGGTGGAACAGAGGACCACCCCCCTCCTCTTCCCGTGACTCATATAGGTGGGGGTCTGTGGGCTTGCCAAGTGTTCCTTTGGCCTTTGACTTCTGGTTTCATTGATCACTCTGGTTTCCAGACCCTTAAATTTCTAGGCTCCAGGGAAGCTGCAGTTGTATGGTCTCTGGACCTCTATCCAGTATGAGGGCTCTGCTCTCTTATGGTTAAAATAATGCATTTTTAAAAATTCCCTAGTTCAGCAAAGTTTTGCCTTTGTTATTGGTTGAATTGTGTTTCCCAAAAAGATTTGTTGAAGCCCGAATCCCAGTACCTCGGAACATGCCTTTATTGGGGACATAGGGAGGCTACTGATGTAATTACTTAAGATGAGGTCATACTGGAGTAGGGAGGGCCCTTAACCCAGTATGACTGGTGTCTGTATAAGAAGAGAGAAATTAGGGCACAGACATGCACAGGGAGCATGCCACACAAGTGGAGGCAGCGGCACACATGGGAGTGATGTATCCACAAGCCAAGGAATGCCAAAGGTTGCCCACAGCCACCAGGAGCTAGGTGAAAAGCACGGGATGGACTCCCCCTCACAGTCTCTGGAAGGAACCCACTCTGCCAACATCCTGCTTTTGACCATCTAACCTCCAGAGCCATGAGACAGCACATCATCATTGTTTTAAGCCACTCAGTTTGTGGTACTTGCTATGGCAGCCCTAGGAAAGGAACAGCCCCTTTAATCGCCATGGATACCGCCTCTATTCCCATCCCTCTCTCAGCAGTGCTCCAGCTCCACTGGCCTCCTTGCTGTGGTCAGGGGACTCAGGCAAGTTCCTGCCTTAGGGTTTTGCACTTACTGTGCACCCTTCCTGGAGTGATTTCCCTTAGATGTTCACAGGACACCTTCTTTCATAATGTGTGTGTGTGTGTGTATGTGTGTGTGTGTGTGTATGCGTGCATGCTCATATTCAGCCGTATCAGACTCTTTGGGCTTTAGCCAGCCAATCTCTTCTGTCAATGGGATTTTTTCGGCAAGAATACTGGAGTGGGTTGCCATTTCCTTCTCCAGGAGATCTTTCTGATTCAGAATCAAACCTGCGTCTCCTGTACAGCAGGCAGATTCTTTACCTGCTGAGCCATCAGGGAAGCCCATGAGAGATGGAAGGTTTTAAAGACCACCACCCACACTTCAGTCACTCAGAGCCTCTTGGAATATACCAAAATTTGCCAACATTATAAAAAGCAATAACTAAAATCTTAACAAATATTCGCTATAAGAAGACAAACCTACTTCAAAGATAGCTCTGAGGAGCAGACATTCTAGAGCCAAACTGAATCAGTTTTCTCACCTTCACTCTCCTGATCAGCTATTCTACTGCTTCATGTAGAAACTGACTACCTAAATGAAACTTTATAGCATGCTGTCAGAAAAGTCTTTGGCCTCCAAAACCTGTAGAGAGCTAAAAAAAATGCTTTGGTACATTTGGAAAACAAAAACCTTCAAGAAACTGTCAGACTTGTTAAGAACTATAGCAAGAGAGCAGGACTAAAGATAAGGGATCAAGTCAAGAAAAAGAAACTGACATCAGGGAAATGCACAAGGAAACCATCTCATACCCACAAATATGGCTACTACAAAAAATAGACAATGACAATTGTTGGCAGGATGTGAAGAAATATGATCCCTGTGCACTGTTGATAAGAATGTAAGATGGTATAACTGCTATGAAAAACAGTATGGAAGCTTCTCAAAACATTAAAAAGAATTACCATAAAATTCAGCAATTCTACTTCTGGGTATATACCAAAAAGAATTTAAAGAGGACCTTGAGGAGATAACTGTAACATGCATTCATAAGCAGCAGCATTCACAATAGCTAAAAGCAACCCAAATGCCTATCAAAAGATAAATGAATAAATAAAATGGGATATAGACATGCAACAGAATATCATTCAGCTTTAAAAAGGAAGGAAATTCTGAAATAAGCATGGATGAACCTTGAAGGTATTATGCTAAGTAAGTCACAAAAAGACAAATATTCTATGATTCCACTTAAAGGAACTACCTAGAGAAATCAAATTCATGGAGGCAGAGAGCAAAACTTCCCTAGGGGCTGGGGAAGGAGAGAACAGGGAGTTACTGCTTAATTTACACAATTTCACAGTGGGAATGTAAATTGATGGAGCCATTATGGAGAACAGTATGGAAGTTCCCCAAAAAACTAAATACACAGTTACCATAAGATCCAGCAACCTTACTCCTAGGCATATATCCAGACAAAGATATATCCACAAAAGATATATCCACAAAGATATATCCACAAAGTTATCATTTATAAAGATACATACACCCTGTATGTTCATAGCAGCCTTATTCACAATAGCAAGATATGAAGGCAATCTAAATGTCCATTGGCAGATGAACGGACACGCACACACATACAGTGGAATGAGATGGCTGGATGGCATCACCAACTCAATGGACATGAACTTGGGCAAACTCTTGGAGACAGTGAGAGACAGGGAGGCCTGGAGTGCTGCAGTTCATGGGGTTGCAAAGAGTTGGACACAACTTAGCGACTAAATGACAACATACAAAGGAATACTACTCAGCCATAAAAACAATGAATTAATGCCGTTTGCAGCAACATGGATGGAACAAGAGATTATCATACTAAGTGAAATAAGTCAGGAAGAGAAAGACCAATGCCATATGGTATTGCTTATATGTGGAATCTGAAATATGACACAAACAAACTTATTTATGAAACAGAGTCACAGACACAGAGAACAGACTTGTGGTTGCCAAGATGGAAGAAGGATGAGGAAGGGATGGATTGGGAGTTTTGGATTACTGGATGAAAGTTAGTATATATAGGATAGACAATAAGGTCCTACTGTATAGCACAGGAAACTATATTCAATATCCTGTGATAACCAACACAACATTGTAAAGCAATTTTCCTCTAATTAAAAAAAAATTAAAAATAGAACTGAAAAAATATCCTGTGATAAAGCATAATGGAAAAGAGTATGTGTGCATATATATATATACACACATAACACACACTCACACACACACATATAACTAAAACAATTTGCTATACATCAGAACCTATCACAACATTGTAAATCACCTATATGTCAATAAAAAAAATAAGTTTTAAAAGTGTACACAGCTCCAGTGTGCAAAATGAAGAGTTCTTGAAGTTGGTTGCACAGCAATGTAGATGTACTAACAACTGAATTTTACACTTAAAAATCATTAACATAGTAAATTTTATGTTATGTACATTTTACCAAAACTAAGCAAAACTGTTTTTAACTAAAAGAGGAAAGAGAAGGAGAAGGGGAAGAGGAAAGAGAAGAGGAAAAAGAAATGAGACTGAAGAGTGTGGAGGAGGGGAGGAAAACCCCTGTCCTGTTCAGCCGTGGTCAGTGAGCTGCCTGCCTTGTAAATGGTGTCGCCCAGGCCATTCCTTCGGCACGTTCTACGGGAAGTGTTTCTTGAGAAGGAGAGGCATAAATGAAGCAGCATCTCCTCAAACCTAAAATCCTTCAATGGTTAAGACCTACTCTAGACTAGAAACGCCCTGCTTGAAGTAGAGGAATAAATGCAATCTGTTTGTTGGTTGCTTTTATTTCAAATTTTACTTTCAAATACATGATACATACATGCATACTACAAGATCCAAAAAGTACAGCAGGTACAGGGTGTACGAGTCAATTTCCCTTCTTTCCTGGCCCAGCCACCAGTTTCTCTTCTTAGGCGCAACAACCGTTGATTTCCTCTGTGTCCTTCTGGAAGGTAGATTTACCCCTGCCCTCTCCCCACTTTTCAAAGAACTCAAATGGTAGCATTCTAAGCCCATTATTCTGTCTTTTGTCTTATCACTAAAAATTATATCCTGGTGATCATTTCATTCCATATATGGAGATATGCCTCCTTCTTCTCCTTGCTGCTCCCTTCTTCTCCTCCTTTCTTTTTAAAGTAATATGTCTACATAACCGACATGGATGGGACCACAGGGAGCCTGTGACATCTGGTTCCCCACCTTGAGAATGACCAGCTTTGGAAAGTCACCCCTACTTCCTCCTCCCCTAGGAGGAGACTAGTACAATGGAGTCCCATACTCTCATCACTCAGATGCAATGATTATCAAAATTCTGTGACATGTACTTTATTTTAATCCATCTGAAAGTTCTTTGTTTTTTGTTCTAGCTGATGTAGTCCAAACCAAAACTGGCATTGGGTCATATCACCCCTACATTTTTCAATGTGCAGCTCTAAAACATGTCAATTCTGTCTCACATAACCACAAAGTCATGATCACACCAAACAAAATTTACAAGACTTCTCTGATATTATCTTATACCCAGTCCCCAGCAAATTTCCCCATGTATCATGTGTCCCCTAAATAGTTGGTTTCGTAAAAAAAATTCAATCCTTTCATTTGATGTCTCTTCATTTTCTTTTAATCTCTCCCCCCTCCCATTCCCTTTTAACAGTAAACACTCCTGCCACCATCTTTATTTCCCACCACTAACTTGTAGAAACTGGGTCAGTTTTCCTGAAAAATGACCCACATTCGGGTTCATTTCTTTGCTTCCTGTAGTGCCATTTGAGTGATTTTACTCATTCTCCATGACTCCTGTGAATAGAAATGGGCTCTAGAGGCACCACTGGCATTTGCGTCAGGGACCCCTCCTGGAGGTACCATGTGCTGTTACACATTATACCACATTGGGAAGCACACAATGTCTTCCTTTCAGTGACACAAAGATTAATCATTGGTTGAGATAGTTTCAGCCTGATCCCTTTGTGGTCAAGTTCCCCATCAATCTTTTATCTAAGGAGTTTATGCGTTGATGACCATTGTCTGAATCAATGATTTCCCCAAGAGTTATGAAATGATGATTTTCTAAGTCTCTCATTCCTTCCACATTTATCAGGCATGTTTTTAAAGAACCAGAGAAACTACTTTATCCACAAGTCTTCCTCTGAATTACTTAAGGTTATTTAAACTCAAAATCACTCCTAAGAGACTGTTTCTCTACCACTGAGGACAATTTGAAGACTGTGTCTTCAACTCAAAAAGCAAGAATGAATACAGAATTCTCAAAATTATTTCTCTAGGGTGGCATTGTTAGGATAAGCACATAACTATCCAGGTATCTGATCATTTGGGCATATAACTTATAAAAGTAAAAGAGAAATCAATTGCATTTTTAACTACCACACCTTCACAGGTGCACACACACACACACACACACATATTGTAAACAGATCAAGAATTAGATCCTAATACAGGATTTACTGTATGCAGCGTTTTTTTCAAAAACTTATGTTTCTGCCCCTGGAGCACCCACTACCCACCATGAGTGAGGCCAGGCTGGGGATGGAGACATGACATCCTGCCTACAGTTCTAGGAAGAGCTTGATCAGGAACGAGACACCCCGAAGCAGTCTACTTTCTTCAAAAATGAATCTAAAAACAAGTATTTGAGGAAATCCACATTTTAACAATAGATTGCTCATCACCTTGCTTGAGTTTTGTCAGATCAAGGCTGTGAGTCTTCCCTTCCTATCAGCGAGCACATTGTTGAGAGTAATTGGCCCAAGGATCACCTCTGGCTGAAAGAAGACAGGTTTCAGAATGTCCCTGCTATGGTTGCCCTCACTTCCATTTGTCTACTTGACACTTCTTTCCTCATCTCTGAGCTGCTGGCTTGGGATTAGTCCAGCTGAAAGGAAAATGTCATTTCATTTTTACTCAGGTTAAAAAAAAATCCTTCTCAGAAACAAATCAATTCTAAATCCAATTAAATCAGAGATTGTGAGAGTTGGAAAGGGATATGTGGAAACACTGAAGCCATCAGATTCCGAGTTTTTTAGCTAAAAATCACCTTAGAGACCTTATAATTAATTTTCTATTTACAGATGTGGACATTGAGGCTCAGAGGAGTGGCGTGACTCACCCAGGATCCCATGGCAAAGTTAAGACCAGAAACCAGACTTTCCCACTAAATCATGGACTTGCCCTCCCCACATTTTCCACGTTAGAAGAAAGAGGTCTGGAGGGGGTCGTGTCACCTGCCTAAGGTCAAAGAGTTAGGCACTAATTGCCTACGACATGCCAGGTATGTGCTGGTGTGTAATCATACCACACTCTATTCCTTGGATACCACACAGCTGTTTCCTACAGAGAAGTTCATTAACTGTCCTAAATAGTCAGCATTCTGTCATCGCAGCTAATTCATCTCCCAATGGGTAAAATACATTCACTCTGCTTTTCAAGGAAAATGTTGGCTCCATCAAAGTATTCCTCAGATGAAACAACAATCCCACATTCTCCACAGTATGCCATCATCTTCCTGAATGAAGTGAGGAGTATGAAAATAGGAGTCTACAGGTGACACATAGGAGCTGAAAGTGAAAGTGTTACGATAAGTAGTGTCAGATTCTTTTCAATACCATGGACAGTAGCCTGCCAGGCTCCTCTGTCCATGGAATTCTCCAGGTAAGAATACTGGAGTGAGTATTCTCTAGAGGATCTTCCTGACATAGACATCAAACCCAAGTCTCCTGAACTGCAGGTGGATTCTTTACTATCTGAACCACCAGGGAAGCCATTGGTGAAAGGATGGTTTCTCTCAGGCTATCAGAAGTTTGAGTGCAGTTCTTGGATTTTCATTGCTACCTTGATGGAACTCCATCTCTAACCCATTCCAAGAAGTCTTGGGATCCACCAGATAAAAAGCTTCCTTTAGTTCTCTGGTTCTAAAATTCTTCAATTCAGTTCAGTTCAGTTCAGTTGCTTAGTCATGTCCAACTCTTTGCGTCCCCATGAACCGCAGCACACCAGGCCTCCCTGTCCACAGCATATTGGGCACCTACTGACCTGAGGAGTTCATCTTTCAGCGTCCTATCTTTTTGCCTTTTCATACTGTTCATGGGGTTCTCAAGGCGAGAATACTGAAGTGGTTTGCCATTCCTTTCTCCAGTGGACCACGTTTTGTCAGAATTCTCCACCAGGACCCGTCTATCTTAGGTGACCCTACAAGGCATGGCTGATAGTTTCATTGAGTCAGACAAGGCTGTGGTCCACGTGATCAGGTTGGTTAGTTTCCTGTGACTGTGATTTTCATTCTGTCTGCCCTCTGATGGAGAAGGATAAGAGGCTTATGGAAGAGTCCATGGAAGATTCCATGGAAACTGGGTCTTGTTCTGATGGGCAGAGCCATGCTCAGTTCAGTTCAGTCGCTCAGTCGTGTCTGACTCTTTGCGACCCCATGAATCGCAGCACGCCAGGCCTCCCTCTCCATCACCAACTTCCAGAGTTCACTCAGACTCATGCCCATGAAGTCAGTGACGCTATCCAGCCATCTCATCTTCTGTCGTACCCTTCTCCTCCTGCCCCCAATCCCTCCCAGCATCAGATCTTCTCCAATGAGTCAACTCTTCACATGAGGTGGCCAAAGTATTGGAGTTTCAGCTTTAGCATCATTCCTTCCAATGAACACCCAGGACTGATCCCCTTTAGAATGGACTGGTTGGATCTCCTTGCAGTCCAAGGGACTCTCAAGAGTCTTCTCCAACACCACAGTTCAAAGGCATCAATTCTTCGGCACTCAGCCTTCTTCACAGTCCAACTCTCACATCCATACATGACCAATGGAAAAACCATAGCCTTGACTAGATGGACCTTAGTTGGCAAAGTAATGTCTCTGCTTTTGAATATACTATCTAGGTTGGTCATAACTTTTCTTCCAAGGAATAAGCGTCTTTTAATTTCATGGCTGCAGTCACCATCTGCAGTGATTTTGGAGCCCAGAAAAATAAAGTCTGACACTGTTTCTACTGTTTCCCCATCTATTTCCCATGAAGTGATGGGATTGGATGCCATGATCTTCATTTTCTGAATGTTGAGCTTTAAGCCAACTCTTTCACTCTCCTCTTTCACTTTTATCAAGAGGCTTTTTAGTTCCTCTTCACTTTCTGCCATAAGGCTGATGTCATCTGCATATCTGAGGTGATTAATATTTCTCCTGGCAATCTTGATTCCAGCTTGTGTTTCTTCCAGTCCAGTGTTTCTCATGATGTACTCTGCACAGAAGTTAAATAAGCAGAGTGACAACATACAGCCTTGACGTACTCCTTTTCCTATTTGGAACAAGTCTGTCATTCCACGTCCAGTTCTAACTGTTGCTTCCTGACCTGCATACAGATTTCTCAAGAGGCAGGTCAGGTGGTCTGGTATTCCCATCTCTCTCAGAAGTTTCCACCGTTTATTGTGATCCACACAGTCAAAGGCTTTGGCATAGTCAATAAAGCAGAAATAGATGTTTTTCTGGAACTCTCTTGCTTTTTCCATGACCCAGCGGATGTTGAGCCATGCTCAGTAAACCTATAATCCAATTTTCTGTTGATGGGTGGGGCTGTGTTCCTTCCCTGTTATTTGACCTGAGGCCAAACTATGGTGAAGGTAATGAAGATAATGGCAACGTCCTTCAAAAGGTTCCATGCAAGCACTGCTGCACTCAGTGCCCCTAAACCTGCAACAGGCCACCACCAACCCACACCTCCACCAGAGACTCCTGGACACTCATGGGCAAGTCTGGGTCAGCTTCTTGGGGGGTCACTGCTCCTTTCTCCTGGGTCCAAGGTTGTGTTTATGCCCTCCAAGAGTCTGTTTCTCCAGTCCTGTGTAAGTTCTAGTGGCTTTATGGTGGGGTTAATGACGACCTCCTCCGAGAGGGCTTATGCCATCCCCAGGTATACTGCACCCAGAGCCCCTGCCCCTGCAGCAGTCCACTGCTGACCTGTACCTCTGCAGGAGACACTCAAGCACAGTTCTGTTTCACTCTCTGTGGGGTCACTGGGTCCAGGTGTGCACAAGGTTTGTTTGAGCCCTCTAAGCATCTCTGGTTAGTATGGGGAGATCAGTGGAAAAATACCTCCAGAATGAATAAAGAGATGGAGCCAAAGAAAAATAACACCCTGTTGTGGATGTGACTGGTGATTGAAGTAAAGTCTGATGCTGTAAAGAGCGATATTGCATAGGAATCTGGACTGTTAGGTCCATGAATCAAGGAAATTGGAAGTGGTCAAACAGTAGATGGCAAGGGTGAACACTGACATTCTAGGAGTCAGTGAACAAAAATGGGCTGGAATGGGTGAATTTAACTCAGATGACCATTATATCTACTACGGTGGGCAAGAATCTCTTAGAAGAATTGGAGTAGCCATCATGGTCAACAAAAGAGTCCAAAATGCAGTACTTGGATGCAGTCTCAAAAATGATAGAACGATCTCTGTTCATTTCCAAGGCAACCATCCAGTATCACAGTAATCCAAGTCTATGGCCCGACCAGTAATGCTGAAGAAGTTGAAGTTGAATGGGTCTGTGAAAACCTACCAGGCCTTCTAGAACTAACACCCAAAAAAGATGTCTTTTTCATTACAGATGACTGGAATGCAAAAGTAGGAAGTCAAGAAATACTTGGAGTAACAGGCACATTTGGACTTGGAGTACAGAATGAAGCAGGGAAAAATCTAATAGAGTTTTGCCAAGAGAACACACTGGTCATAGCAAACAACCTCTTACAACAACACAAGAGAAGACTCTACACATGGACATCACCAGATGGTCAATACCGAAATCAGACTGGTTACATTCTTTGTACCAAAGATGGAGAAACTCTATACAGTCAGCAAAAACAAGACTGGGAGCTAACCGTGGCTCAGATCATGAACTCCTTATTGCAAAATTCAGACTTAAACTGAAGAGAGTAGGGAAAACCACTAGACCATTCAGGCATGACCTAAATCAAGTCCCTTAGGAGTACAGTGGAAGTGACAAATAGATGCAAGGGATTAGGTCTGATAGATAGAGTGCCTGAAGAACTATGAATGGAGGTTTCTGACATTGTACAGGAGGCAGTGATCAAGACCATCCCCAAGAAAAAGAAATGCAAAAAGGCAAAATGGTTGTCTGAGGAGACCTTACAAATAACTGAGAAAAGAAGAGAAGTGAAAGGCAGAGAAAAGGAAAGATATAAACATCTGAATGCAGAGTCCCAAAGAATAGCAAGGAGAGATAAGAAAGCCTTCCTCAATGATCAATGCAAAGAAATAGATGAAAACAATAGAATGGGAAAGACTGGAGATCTCTTCAAGAAAATTAGAGATACCAAGGGAACTTTTCATGCAAAGATGGACTCAATAAAGGACAGAAATGGTATGGACCTAACAGAAGCAGAAGATATTAAGAAGAGGTGACAAGAATAAACAGAAGAGCTATACAAAAAAGATCTTCACAACCCAGATAATCATGATGGTGTGATCATGCACCTAGAGCCAGACATCCTGGAGTACAAAGTCAGGTGGGCTTTAGGAAGCATCACTATGAACAAAGCTAGTGGAGGTGATGGAATTCCAGTTGAGCTATTTCAAATCCTAAAGATGATGCTTTGAAAGTGCTGCACTCAATATTTCAGCAAATTTGGAAAACTCAACAGTGACCACAGAACTGGAAAAGGTTAGTTTTAATTCCAATCCCAAAGAAAGGCAATGCCAAAGAATGCTCAAACTACTGTACAGTTGCACTCATCTCACACACTAGCAAAGTAATGCTCAAAATTCTCTAAGCCAGGCTTCAGTAATACTTGAACCGTGAACTCCCTGATGTTCAAGCTGGTTTTAGAAAAGGCAGAGGAACCAGAGATCAAGTTGACAACATCTGCTGGACCATTGAAAAAGCAAGAGAGTTCCAGAAAAACATCTATTTCTGCTTTATTGACTATGCCAAAGCCTTTGACTGTGTGGATCACAACAAACTGTGGAAAATTCTGAGAGAGATGGGAATACCAGACCACCTGACCTGCCTCTTAAGAAATCTGTATTTTGCAGGTCAAGAAGCAACAGTTAGAGCAGGATGGAAAACCAGACTGGTTCCAAATAGGAAAAGGAGTACATCAAGGCTGTATACTGTCACCTTGTTTATTTAACTTATATTTAGAATACATCATGAGAAATGTTGGACTGAATGAAGCACAAGCTGGAATCAAGATTGCCAGGAGAAATATGAATAACCTCAGATATGCAGATGACACCACACTTACAGAAGAACAAAGAAGAACTAAGGAGCCTCTTGATAAAAGTGAAAGAGAAGAGTGAAAAATTTGGTTAAAACTCAACATTCAGAAAACTAAGATCATGGCATGTGGTCTCATCACTTCATGGCAAATAGATGGGGAAACAATGAAAACAGTGAGAGACTTTATTTTCTTGGCTCCAAAATAATTGCAGATGGTGACTGCAGCCACAAAATTAAAAGATGCTGGCTTTTTGAAAGAAAAGCCATGACCAACCTAGACAGCATATTAAAAAGCAGAGACATTACTTTGCCAACAAAGATCCGTCCAGTCAAAGCTATGGTTTTTCCAGGAATCATCTATGGATGTGAGAGTTGGAGTATTAAAAAAGCTGAGCGCCGAAGAATGATGCTTTTGAACTGTGGTGTTGGCGAAGAGTCTTGAGAGTCCCTTGGACTACAGGCAATAGAACCCGTCCATCCTAAAGGAGATCAGACCTGAATATTCATTGGAAGGACTGATGGTGAAGCTGAAACTTCAATATTTGGCCACCTTAGGCGAAGAATTGACTCACTTGAAAAGACCCTGATGCTGGGAAAGATTGAAGGCAGGAGGAGAAGGAGACAACAGAGGATGAGATGATTGGATGGCATCACCAACTCAATGGAAGAGTTTGAATAAGCTCCAGGAGTTGGTGATGGACAAGGAAGCCTGGTGTGCTGCAATCCATGGGATGGCAAAGAGTCAGACACGACTGAGCGAGTGAACTGAACTAACTAAACTACTGGTCACTTCCAAAGGCTGTTTTTAAGAAAGTGGCTTGCAACTCTAATACTTTGAACCAGGAAATGGGCTTAGGTTCCTTTAGGCTAAAGGCAGATGCTGAAATGAGGATTTAAAGACATGTCATTAATTTGGGAGGAGATATGAGAAGGGAGAAGTAGGACAGAAGGGAGAAGGATACCAGCTAAGGGGCATCAGTGTGTCAACTGCTACTGTGTACCTCTGGGGCTCAGCCTCGTAGCAAGCCAAGAGCCCTGGGTTGTTTCTCCACCGACTGCCCTCCCCTGCTGCTGGGGGCTGTTCACCAGGGTCAACTCCCTAGCAGTTCTGCTTGTCCTGTGAGCACACAGAGACCCAGTCTCTGGCTGGCTCAAACAACAGAAATTTATTTTCTCAAAGTTCTGGAGGCTTCTCTTCTTATTATTAGGAAGCCAGTCATATTGGATTGGATTCCCACATGGCTCAATGGCAAAACATCTGCCTGTGAAGGCAGGAAACACAGGTTTGACCGCTGCAGTTGGGAAGATCTCCTGCAATAGGAAATGGCAACCCATTCCAGTATTCTTGCTGGGAAGCTCCCTTGGCAGTGGAGCCAGGTGGGCTATATACTCCATGGAGTCACACAGAATCGACCATGATTGGGCATGCATGTTGAATTAGGGCCCACCCATATGACCTCATTTTCTCTTAATCATCTCTCTGAAGACCTTGTCTTCCATGCAGTCACATCCTAAGATGCTGAGAGTGAGGACTTCAATCTATGAATTTTGAGGGGACACAACTGAGCCCATGACACCTGTTAGTTGGTGTAATCATGTTAGGTCTTCTAGAGACTAGAGATGCAACCACCCTCCTTGTCTTCCCACCCCTTTACTGGAAACACACCTTGGAGGCCAGGGCCTTGGGGACTGGCTATGCCTCATCTCTGACACTCACTCCCTGCAATGTCTCTCATCATCACTGAAAATGACTGAGTTTCACACGAGCTGGTGCAAATATTAATGGGGAGCCCCAATGGGCCGAGGAATCACGTGTTGAGTCAGTGAAGAACAGGAGTCACCCTCTGGGATTCTCAAGCTGCTGCCTAACAACAAATTGTTCTCCAAAGCCGCAGACCAAACGTTCGAAAGGCAGGAACTGGCAATAACCAAGTCCTTCTCTCTTCATTACGAAAACCAAATAATGGTTTTGTGCTTGGGCATTTTATGTCTGTAATGTGAGTCCACATCAAATGGGAGCACAAATAAAAATAAAAAATAGCCATTTTAGAAAGCAGATTTTGCTTATTCCACAAGATAAATCACCAGAGCTGCTGTTTTCCTAGTAATTTCAAAACCAGACATGGGTTATATTTTTCTGAAAACAATTGTCTTCATTTGAACTTCTCCTAGGGAGTGTGTCCCTTTGGTTTTTCACTCAACTTAGCAAGGGCAGTAAGCTCCGTGCCCCCTACATGTGTTTATCCTGTATTCCAGCTCCCCATTTATGGGGCTTAAGTGGCTCCGATGGATTCCAGGGCACATGTACTTAGCAGGGAAGTTCAGAATTGGCAACTCACAGTTGCCCAAATTGATTCCACTTCTGCCTTAAGTAAACCTGCTCCCTCTGGTACAAACATTTTTTTTTTCTTCCTCCCCTTGCAAGTCAGTGTATGCTATTAGAGGTTGAAAATAAAAGGGCTATTTTAGAAAAGAAGAAAAACAAGTTAAAAATCAGCCTGAGGTTCAGAATACTGCTGTGGGTTACTGTGCCTTCTTTGAAGAAATTAAATAACTTTGCTAAATTATAAGACATTTCAGCCCTACCTAATTTGCTCACATGGCACAATTTTTAGTGTGAAAATTTTGTCATGGTAAAATTTTCAGCCAGCAGGAACATCTAGAAAATTCATCTATCCAGAACAATGCAGGAACAGAAAGCAAATACCATTTTTAAAAAAGAAGAAAGAAATAAAAGAAAAACAAAAACACTTCAGGAAGCCAAAATGTCACAAAGCCCTTGCACTTTATCCTCACCAGTGCTTCTAAATCCACATTAAAGGCGTTTACTTTCATTTGATGCCAAATTCCAGAATTTTGGCTAATGCTTCCCAACCTCACTGCACACTAGAAGCAGTAAATCTGAGATGAAGCCAGAGCCTGCTCCTTATAACTATGAGGCAAGGCAGAGATAAGAAAAAGAGAAAAGCCAGAAATCCCACAAGCACAGCAGGTAAATGTCTGACTCACCCCAATAGTCCCTTAGGGACAACTGTATAATAATAATAAGCCCAAGTCATAAAGGAGGGATGAATTATGTTCAACATCTTTTATGTAAGGTGAAAATAACATGTGGAATACATTTTAGAAAAAATGATTAAAATAAAAAGTTGAGAGCCTTGTCAAGACTCTCTTGGTTGCATGTGACAAAACCCAATCTAAATTGGTGCAGAAAGGAAATTTACTAACACTATTTATTAATCTAGAAATAGCCTTGCTTCAGACACAAATGAACCCAAGAGATGTGAACAACATTATTAAAACCTGGCTTCCATCTCCTGTTGTTTTGCTTAAAAAAACATTTTTTTTTAAAATTTTTGGGCTGTGCTGTGTAGCATGTGGAGTCTTAGTTCCCTGACCAGGATCGAACCCAAGCCCCCTGCATTGGAAGGTCGGGATCTTAACCATTGGACCATTGGGAGGTCCCTTCTGTTATTTCCTTCCAGGATGTGTTAGTCTTAGATCAACTCTACCCTAATGGTGGCAAGATGGCTGCAAAATCTGGTGAATAAGAGATTCTCCTCTAGTTTGACCATACAAGCCAACAGGCAAGACTAACTCTAGCTAGACCTGCCTTACCTGGTTTGTGCTCCACGTTCATCCCAGATCCAATTTCTGCTGGCCAGGAGTTTGCACAGAAGTACTGACTGGCCAAATCTGGGCCATATGCCTGCTCCTGTGCGTGGGTTGAAGTCAACTCTACCCAAAGCAGGGAGACAGAGTGGGAGATAGATGAACAAAAGACTTAGAGGTGGGAGTAGATGACCCCATGAGACAGAGAAAGTAAGATGTTGGGCAAAGAGAGCAAGAGCAGCTATGTCAAAAAAAATAATAATAGTAATAAGAGCAGCTATGTCACCCAGGAGAGAAAACCTGTACCCACTTAGGATATCCAGCATGGCTCTTTTTTGAGGATGCTGGATATAATTACTCTTTACATTCATAAATGATTGTCAGTTACTGATTTTTATAGTTCAAGATATGATCATGACAGTAGGAAATGATTGTGACTCGAGTTTTCAATTACATGACCAAATTCTCTTTTTTACACTGTTTGGAGTTTGATTTTCTGTCACTTGCCACCAAAAAGCTCTGGACAAAGCATCCCCTTGCTTTTTTTTTTTTTTGGCATTTCTTTCATTATGTATGGTGAAATAGAGAAACCCAGGCAGATACTGCTGTGCACGGTGGCCTGACTCTTGTAAGAAGCCGTGACAGTTCATTTCTCTGCATCGTATTCAGAAGATCAGAGTTTGGGAAATAGCACTTAGCGGAAGCAGAGGAGTGAAACCTCGCCCCCCTTTCGCTGCTGCCAATCTGCTGGGGGATGTTAGGGGAGGGCGACCTCCTGCCACTGCCTGGCTTACCTACTCCAGGAAAGAGCGCGGTGGAGTTAATGTCCCCCTTCAGACCACATTCAGTGGAGCAGTGCAGCAGGGCCCTCAGTGCTCCTGCTACCTTCCCCCACACGGGGGCTGCCAATGAGCCGTGTATTTTGTTATCAACAGGCAGAATAAACTGCAGAGGGCCTTCTGCACTCAGCAGGTCCGAGGGAAGTCTGGGAGAATGAAATCACTGTCCGTGGAGACCTGCTCAGGGCTAAGAAACCTGGATGTTTCATCTGCTGATGCTTGGGAATCCCGGGTCACCAGGAGCGGAGCCCAGGAACCCAGAGCGGAGAACATCTCAGATCCATCCTCCTGTCAGTGCTTTTCAAACTACCTGGGGTGAAGTCCAGTTGTTTGTTCTAACCACCAATCCACCGAACACCTATAACATATAATAAAAATAATTTTATTAAAAAATTTTAAAAAGCAAAAAAGTACAAAAGGAAAGCCCAACATTTTAGAAAATTGAAGTATAGTTGATTTACAATATTGTGTTAGTTTCAGGTGTACAGCAAAGTGACTCAGTTATACACACACACATATATATATAAAGTATATAAACATATATATATATATATACTCTTTGAATTCTTATCCATTGTAGGATGTAAGATACAGTAAATCCTCATTAAGGAAACCCAAGTTTATTCTTTGTTTCTGCACTTGGTTCACATGGACAGGTGACCATCCCACAGTGCTCTGGGGAAAGCACTCTTGCTTTGTTTGAAAGTTTTCAGACTACATCCTGCTTCCAGTAGGTGTCTGAAAATTAGTAAAGCTTGTCAGTGGACATTGGAGCGTGTTCACCACATGGTCATAAACACCATTTCCCTCATTTGTTCCCTCCCTCATTCTTTCCATTTCTCATTCAATCCATGCAAAATACTGACGAATTCCCACTGGATGTCAAGCCCAGGCTGGTGGGGTGGGCTCCGCTCACAGCCTGCATCCCAGTCAAACCATCTCTCAAAGGTATGCTTAGCTTTGCTGACTCTGAACCTGTGTCTGAATCCCAGGTATTTTTCACAGCTCTCTTGAAATGTTATCTATTCCATCAATGAAACCTGTCATTATTCTGACCTCTGCCAGTTCCTGGCATTCACTAGGTACCTCGCATACAGTATTCTTAACATCCCCAACAACAACAAAGGGGAAGTTTTACCATCCTTCCTGCAATCTATGCTCCTCCTCCTGGACAATGTGGTTCTCTGGAAAGCTTCCTGCACGGCATACATTTAGGAAAGCAAGTGAAATTGTGCAGCTCAAGGAAGTATTCAAAATCTCACTACACCCATGTAACTTGCACCCCCCTCCAAATATATATCTATATATAGAACATAGCGCCTTGAAGACCTCCTGTATCTCTTTCCAGTCACTACCCCACTGCTTCTTCCTATGAGCAGTCTATACCCTGAATCACAGTTCCATGGCTTAATTTACCCTGTTTCTATTCTTTATCTAAATGGAATCTCAAAGTACTCTTGCAGCTTGCTTTTGTTCATTCTGCATCGCTTGCGAGATTCATTGCATTGTTGCTCATTCTCATTGCTGTATTGTAGTCTATTGTGTGAATGTTATCAGTTTACTCTCTGTACTGAGGATGGGCATTTGGGGAGTTTCCAGAGCTGCTGGGTTTTAGTCCATGCCTCTTGGTGGCTTTACAAATGCATTTCTACTGCATAAATAAATAGTAGAACTGCAGGGACACGGGGTTTACATGTACCCAGTGTCAGAAGATACCCTGAACCTTGTTTAAGGCCCTTTTAATATTCCACATTATCTGTGAATTTACATATTTTTCCTTAACAGATTATGTGTGTTTTCAATTAAATAAACACTGTGCTCCAGCTCATTTTAAAATGACCGGTCTAACATACAATATAAAATGGAAAACTAAGTGAGAAAGCAGAAATGAACATAAGTTCAGAGGAAAAAAGAACAAAGGGGATGTAATGGCTTGAATACATTCCACAAGGTACCTTTCAAAAAGTTGGACCACAAATGTGGTGGAGCCTCCTATCAGCCAATACAAAGAGGGAAACAAGTTACACAAATCAATGTTCACAGGATAAATGTACCAACTATTCAGCAGTGTGGCTATTTCTGGTGCTGAGATTTTTAAAAAGTCAACCAGTCTTCCTCACGAGGATACTGTCTGGCATTGAAAAGGAAGGATCCAACAACTTCAATCGGCAGCAACAAAGGAAATTTTATGTTACTCCCCTCCGGTTATAATCTCCCTCAACAGGCAATTCTGAGAGAACTAATGCAACCAGATACATTCTTCTCCAAAGGTGTAAGACCAAGGAAAAAAATAAACTAGACTCAAAGTGTGGTTCAGGTACCTGGAGGGGTCTCTAGGATCTTTCTAGCAGTATTGCATGAGCAAAAATATTTTTACAATCCTACCGAAGGCTTTTTGCTTTTACTGTCATGAGGGTGTAGTTTTCCAGAGGTCACATGATATGTGATACAGCAATAGATCAGATGCAGACGTAGACACGAGAATCTGAAATCTTCCATTAAGCCAGGCATTAAAGAAATTTGCAAATGACTTTATTTTGGAAAATAAAATTTTTCACACAAAAATGTCATATACTTTAGGTCTCCTATGGATATTTTTAAATATGAAAAAATTGTTTTAATTTCTAATAAATTAAGCATCTATAGATACAATCCACTTAAGAAAAAACACTTGGGAGTTCTCAAAAATTTTCAAGTGATAAAGGGTCATGAGACTGTTTGGTGAATGTCCCAAAAAAATCCCAAGGCCCAGAAGATAACTGGTAAAAAATGTTCTGTGATCAAATACATTTGGAAATGTTATGTCTCTCTTGGAAATTGTGAAATGAGAAGCAAATGAACTTAATGACTCTATTTCCTAACTGTATGTGACTGTGACCAAGATCCCCTTTCGAGTGCTTTCCTTGTTATCCTGAAGCCACACCTGCGAGTGGCATGGATGAACTGCTGCTGCTGCTAAGTCGCTTCAGTTGTGTCCGACTCTGTGCGACCCCATAGATGGCAGCCCACCAGGCTCCCCCGTCCCTGGGATTCTCCAGGCAAGAACACTGGAGTGGGTTGCCATGTCCTTCTCCAATGCAGGAAAGTGAAAAGTGAAAGTGAAGTCACACAGTTGTGTCCGACTCCTAGCGACCCCATGGACTGCAGCCCACCAGGCTCCTCTGTCCATGGGATTCTCCAGGCGAGAGTATTGGAGTGGGGTGCCATTGCCTTCTCCAATGGATGAACTACCAGGCCTTATTCAACCCTCATTAAGTACCATCCCCTACAACCTGGGCTTCTGTCAAGTGTGGGCAGCACAGTCTGACACTACACCTCTGATAACATCAAGAGTGATCCTTTTTATAAACATCAAGGCAGCTGAGCAGGACAGAAAGCCTCTTTAATCTCTGCAAAGAGGTAGACCAAGGGCAGGGTCAAGGCCAGGACAAAGAGCCCACTCAGATTAAACCGAGTCTGTTCCAGCCGGCAAACAGGCCATCGAGGCCCCTGTCATCTGTGATGCTCAGACACAAGTCATTTCAGCTGTTGCTGTGTTGCTTCAGTCGTGTCCAACTCTGTGTAACCCCAGAGATGGCAGCCCACCAGGTTCCCCCGTCCCTGGGATTCTCCAGGCAAGAACATTGGAGTGGGTTGCCATTTCCTTCTCCAATGCATGAAAGTGAGAAGTCAAAGTGAAGTCGCTCAGTCGTGTCTGACTCCCAGCGACCCCATAGACTGCAGCCTACCAGGTTCCTCTGTCCATGGGATTTGCCAGGCAAGTGTACTGGAGTGGGGTGCCATTGCCTTCTCCATTTCAGCTGAGTGTCTTCCAAGCAATTGGTTCGGGCACTGGCCTCGGTCACAGAGAAATCTCAATTAAGCACCCACAGGATGCTTGACTCTTAAGTCACACCTCCTGGTGGCCCCTCCAAGAAAAAAAGTGGTTAAATGTACCCCAAATGAGTCAACTTCTTTTATTGGGTTGTTAACTATGAGTCAATTAAATGTTAAGGAATGCTGACCAAAAACGATGACTTTGGAACTATCAATCTTCTTTCTTTCTGACAGTAATTAACATAATTATGCCACTTTTTTATTAGGCCTACTCCCAGTTCACAATAATAAAATTATGTCATCAGGCAGCTCATCTAAAAGAGAGCATACAGCAATGTGCAAGGCACTCTGAGGAATCAAAAAATGAGAAAGATGTGTCTTTTTGAAAGCACAGAATCTAGGTGACAGGTCAGACAGAGACCACAGAAGGAAACAAGTATTCTCATGCTCATCTCTGCAGCACGTGGCGAGCTGTCTGGTAGAGAATTGTATTCAATAAACATTTGTCTAACATATCTGCTATTTACCTCTAAGATTTTTACTTGACAAATACCACATAGTCAAATGTCTGGTCAAATATAATTCAGTCAAACAGTACTTCTTGGTATAATTAATGAGCCTATAGAGAAGGATTTACAAAAAAACTTACACCATTATAAAGTAAGAGAAATCATTTTATTTTTTTAATTTTTTTTTTAATTTTACAATACTATATTGGTTTTGCCATACATTGACATGAATCTGCCACGGGTGTACATGAGTTCCCTATCCTAAACCCCCCTCCCACCTCCCTCCCCAAAAGAAATCATTTTAATACATACATTTTCACTTCAGTCAGTTCAACAATGATTTTTAATAGGCATGCAGACCCATTTAGTTTGCTTCAAATTTATTTCTCAACATGCAGCAACCTTGCTAATGAGACAGTTGAGCTGAACTATTTATTCTTAAAGAGTACAATGTACCTTGTCCCCAGAGAGTTTTATCAACTTTAACATTGTCAAACAGCCCTATGAAGCTCTCAATATGGTAGTTTTCCCCTAAAATTTCCTATTTGGAGGATGGCAAAACAGTCTAGAATCTTCCCCAGTCTACTGGTTGCCTGTATTCATATCACAGCTTGGCTGGCTAAGAGGTAGAGACTGAATAATATGTAGATAGCCTTCAAGCCCAGCTGAGTGAGACAGCTTCATTTTTAGAAAGGAAACCAAATCATGAAAACCCTCCTAATAGTATGATTTGTTCCAGGGCTCTTTTAAGAAGGGACGTGATCCTCAGGCACAGGACTCTTTATGGCCTGCTAGAGTTTTCTGCTCCAGCCAGCGTTCTCTAGCCAGGTGGCTTATTGCACTTGTTGCAGGACTGAAAGCATGAAGTCTCTGTCTACTTTCATAATTAGAGGTGGTGTTAGTCTTCTCATTTCCGGCCAAATGGATCCGACCACACTTTCAACCCTGGTGGCTGCACGTCTTCTTGAACAATACCAGCTCGATTTATGGCTTGCTCCTTCTCTCTGTCCCTGGCCCCACGTGGGGATGATGAGGGAAAGCTGGGGGAGTTACTAGGGCCAGTCGGCCGCGTGGGGTCAGAGATCACTGTCATCGGGGCCGGGACGCCGCGTGGGGTTAGAGGTCACTCACTGTACTCCTCCAGCCGTATTAAGGGCCGGAAGTAGATGGGGTAGAAGGCGGCGCCGATCAGTGAGATGAAGCCGCCGAAAATGAGAGCAGTGCGCAGATTCCGGGACATGGCTCCCGCCGGGGCTACCCGGGTTCTCCTAGTGCCCTTTTTTAAATTTCCTATCACTTCCCTCAACCCCAAACAAAGAAGATGGCATCAGAATGGAGTCGTGCGATTTCCACGGAGTTTGAGGTAGTCCGGGCAAGCTGCTGGAACCCTAGAATGGAACGGCTGGGCAGCCGTGGCAGCCAAGAGAGATTTTTAAATGGCTCAGAAACTGCCCCACAGTAGGGAGATATGTATCTGGCCTAGTTAAAAAATAAATTAAAAAAAGACCGTTGCCACAAGAGTTTTGGCTAATAAGCTAGAAACCTCTCATTCTCAGCCAACTTGGATTGTCTCAAAGTAACTAACCATTCAGCCATAAAGGGAACTTCTGAGCTTCTGTACAAAGCAGAATCCTGTGTCAATTAAAATAGCTCACAAGTAAACAGTATTTTCCCATGAGGGTAGTGTTTAAATAGGTGCTTGGTAAATAAGTCTGCAAAACAGCTATTTATGCTTCATAGATAATTGCACACTTGTTACATGTTTATGCCTACTTATCAAACTCAACAGAAACATGCAAACTTGCAAAAACTATTCTGGAGTGAAATATTAAGAGGAAGTCTTAGGGTGGCAACCTCTAAAATGGCAACTGCCGAAAAATAACACAATCACAATCTAGCCTCAAAGTGAAAAAGATTTCTCTGCAAAGCACATACCTCCCCGCAACAATGCAGTATTTCACATGAGATTTTTGTCTTGATTTTTAAGTTTACCTGGTGGCTGCACGTCTTCTTGAACAATACCAGCTCGATTTATGGCTTGCTCCTTCTCTGAGAAACACAACAGAAAAATTACTCTTTAGAGAGGGGGTGAGGGGCAGAGTGGTGGAACTCTTTGTATCTACATGGGACAATAAGAGAACAATATATCTGAGTGCTATTAAATTCAGAGCTGCCACTGCCCAGAGCTTTTAGGTAATGGAAGCTGGATCCTATCAAGCAAAAAGACTGGATATTTTCAGGGAAAGAAAGCAAGCCATACTTCAGAAAAAAACTCCCAATGAACATCTTTTCTCGGTGATATCAGCAGTTTGGAAAGGCAACAAAAACAACAGAAAAAGAACAATTTTGAAAGAACTAGTGGGTGTGATGCGATGAAGGCAGGGCGGTTGAATTGATGGAACAAGTACAATTAACAAGAAAATGATGCAGTTTGTGCCTAAAATGTACTCCACTGAAGGCCTAGACCCAGAGCTAAATATGCTATGTTTTTGATAGGAAATAGAGCAGAAAATTAATCTTTGGGTGGGTGGCTTTGGTTTGGATAATTGAAGCTTCCCTAATTGACTGCAGGTGCTGCACCAATTAGTAAGCCCGTTCTAGTGACAGCAGCTTAGCTGATCTCTTTGGAGATGTCCAACAGGCGAGGGCCAAGAGAAATTGGGCATTTTATGTCTGTGGGCTTCAAGCACTCTGACACATCTTTCTAAGTGGTTTCAAATAAACCCAAGGGCTGTAAAAACAAAGACTTATTATTTTAAGTACCTTGACAAACAGATCGTGGCTTTTCAGCAGAAAGACTTGGAGCCAAAGGATGTTTACTAGTATATTATAGTAATTAAGTGCTGTAATCAAACCTTTGTTTTAATCAGGCTAAGAGTGTTTCTTTTAAATCCATATTTAACTCTTCTTTAATATTAGGCCATTTCCTTTATTATGGCCTCTGGATTCTCACAAAGTTAAAAGAAACAGGGCTTTGCCAAATCGAATATTCATCGAACTTGCTTCTCTGGTGATACGACGGAAAGTCAGTCCTAAGTGACCTATCTGAGGTTTTATCAATTCTACAGTTTGCTTTGGCAACTAAAACACTGGGCAGTAGGGATCATCTGAATCTTGACATCCAATTCTAAGTGAGACAGAGACGATACGGCACAAAGAAGCCCCTTACAGACAGTGGTGACAGTTTCACTGGGCCTCTCTGAAATAGCAGGTAGATGACAACCAAGTCCCTGTGGACCAAGACATGCCAAAGGATGTCTTCCATCTGGAGCGGGTGATGACGGAGCCTAAGGTGTCAGACTTGCTAAAATAACACAAAAGACGATCCTACTTCCTAAGAAGTTGAATCCCTGTAGGATTGAGCCCCACCATGCTGTCACCATGTAAGTCTCCAAGTACAGATGTGTCTCAAACATGCTCTTAGAAAATGCCAACTAGTAGAAGACTACACTGCCATCAATAGTGCCAGGAACAAAAATAGGTATCATTTTTCATACCTAAAAGGTCCATTCTCCAGTATTACGGAAGAAGGAAGAGATGAGTTTTAAAAAAAAAACACTTGATTGCCCGAAAGCATTCTAGATGTCCAGATTTAAGAGAATCAGATAGCCTGGTGTACCGGAACATTCTACAAGACACAGGTTGTACAAAGCCAAAGAAACTGGCAGTCTGCCAAGCATCAAAGGAAGTTGACTTCCGGTGACAACAGAATGCCTAATTGTGTTCTCACCTCTTACAATGCAGGAGAGAACCTAGAGAAGAGAAAGAAATCCCTGTCTTTACACTTCCTTGCTAATTGCTAATGAGGTTGGAAAGAGGCTGAGGATTTATTTTAAATAGACCATAATCTCTTTATAATCCTTGTCCTTATGCAACCACCTCTTTTTTTGGCTTGAACGGGCAATTTAAACTGATTTGCAGAACTAGTTCTTACTGAGTGATAACTGGTATTAGCATCCTATCTACATTCCCTGGTTCTTTTATCCATTAATGTTCCATAGTCCTTGAAGACCAAAACAGTCTTATATAAATTCACAACATGACACAAAGACACTTTATTTATGAATGTGGGATATGCTTAAAGGCAAACAAACTGGCCCCTCGAGACTCAGCAAATACGTCTTGATGAAGCTGACAGTGTCTATTTTGCTGTCATTAGAGAAATAGCAGACGTCTCTGGGCTTCGGGAAAAGGGCAATACAGAAGTCAGGGGTTTAACTATGTGGGCAAATCAGGATAAGCTAATTACTGACTTTTCGGTAGTAAGCATATTTCTATCAGGAGTGAAATGATTAAAATGCAAATACACAGACTGGGCTAGGAGCTTTGAAATGTCAGTTAGATAAGTCCCCTCTCCAGTGTCTCAGCAAGCCCAACTCTGCCCCCTGGTGCTGAGGCAGCGAGCTGATTTGCAGTTTTAATCGAGGATCCTTAGTTATTCAAAATTTAGTAATACACGCAGATGGGCTCATTTTTGTACGGTAGCAAGAGAGTCTTAAACCCATCTTTTAAGACTTTTTTAAGTTTTAAAGTTTAAGACTTTTTAAAGTCTTAAACCCATCCTTATATTAAATGTCCATTCTGTGAAATCTGTGTGACTTCTTACTTTATTTAACGTTTGCAGCAGATGGATGCAGCATAGCACGCACCAGCTCCTCAGAGGTCTTGTCAGGGACGGTGTTTTTGGGGAGCACTAGCAGACAAAAGCCTAAAAGCAGGTGCAGAATCTCACCTCGGGACCCTCTGCAGTGAGACCACCACCTCAAGAATACCCCCTCCATCTCCTCCTGCCAATGAACCAGTTAAAATACAAGCAACTCACCACCTGAGGGAACTGGCCCGATGTCAGCACCTGAATATGGACTGTATGTTACATAAAAGCATTGTGTCAATATTAAATTTCCTGGATTGGATAACTGTGATTACATAAGAGAATGTCCCTATGCTCAGGAAATACATGCTGATGTTTTAGGTATCAAAGTTCACAAGGCCTGCTACCTAACTCTCAAATGGTTCAGCAAAATAACAGTAACAGTAATATGTGTATAATCTGTGAACATGTATGTATTTCTATGTATGTATGTGTGTACAGACATGTCACATACACCTTGGGAGAGAAAGCAAATGTGGCAAAATGTTAACAACTGGTAAATCTAGGTGAAGGACATAAAGGGATTCATTCTACTATTCTATTTCTCTGTCAGTTGCATTTTTTTAACAACAAAAAAACACAACTGCAAAACAAGTATAAGGAAGTCCAATAACACTATTTCATGATCATTAATTCAAAGTCTCTTTTAAAAATAGCAAATATAAAATGAAAAAGAACTTTTTAGTGCTCCCACTTTGCTGCAGTCTGTGAGGTGACCCAGGCTGGATGTGTATGCCATGGGAGGGAGTGTGAGCCAGTGGCTGAGGGCACCAAGGGGCCACCAGAAGCACGGGCTCCTCCCAATGCTGGGAACACCTCTGTTTCTCACCAGTGTGTGTGATGAAATCCAGGCAGCTTTGTAAGGCCTGTTAGAAAAAGACTTTAGTCTGTGTAATTCATTTTACTCAAGGTGAAAGGAATAAAAAGCATATTCTGAGCACTTGCCATAGAATAGGGAAAACGCCCTTTTAAGGTAAGAGGTATTCCTCATCAAGTGACTTCTCACAGGCCTGCTCCAACTATCACACACTGTGGATGGGGGCACAAGGAGAGAGGAAAAATTGAGAGGTCGTGATTCTTCCACTTTGGCTTTTCTGGCAGACACTCCTGTCCTAAATGCAGGTGAAACTGGGCTTCATTAAGCAGCAAACAAGGCTGGGGAGTTCGGGACTAGTATTTACCCAGCAATGAATGTGCTGTTGCTGCTGCTAAGTTGCTTCAGTCGTGTCCGACTCTGTGCGACCCCATAGACGGTAGCCCACCAGGCTCCCCCATCCCTGGGATTCTCCAGGCAAGAACACTGGAGTGGGTTGCCATTTCCTTCTCCAATGCATGAAAATGAAAAGTGAAAGTGAAGTCACTCAATCGTGTCCGACTGTTAGCGACCCCATGGACTGCAGCCCACCAGGCTCCTCCATCCATGGATTTTCCAGGCAAGAGTACCGGAGTTGGGGGCCATTGCCTTCTCCGAATGAATGTGCTAAGTGATCCTGAACAAGTCACCTAAACGTGGGGGCTGAATGAACACAAGTTTCCTGGCAAAACCCTATGGCTTTACGCTTCTCCACATCTAACTAAAGTTAGTGAAAAATGTACAGGATCACAGGAAATGATCTTATTTTGTCTCATTTCATAGGTTGTCTTGAAATGCTGTTATTTTTAAAAGGCTACATTCAGGATCCCTGACTGGTTCTAAGACAAAAGCAATCAGGCTTCAAGCTGTATCACTTGCACGCTTCCCTAAACATGGGCTCTTCCCACAAACCACATTGGGCCAACAGGCTGAAAGCTAAAAAGTAACATCCGGACTCCCCTGCAGAAGGACTGCAGAACTAACTGAATACTCTGGTTTCGTACTGACAATTGCCATCTCCCCAGGGCTCATTTCAGTATCAGGTATCATGAGTCGAACTGACTTTGTATGCTACCTAACACTTGGTAAAGTCTGGCTGAGTTAGTGAAAGAGCTGAAGATCACACTGAATGTCAAGATGAAATTCAAGATGGCAGTCTTGCAATAGTGGCCTGTCTGCTTTTAAATCACGGAAGATCTTGGCTTTATTTTACATAAGGGGCTTTCTGCCTCTTTTCTACTGCCTTGAGGCTTATTTCACAAGGGACCCAGGAACCTACCTACCCCCTATCCAGGACAGCCAGCATCAGTCAAGCTGGCCCAGCTGAAAGGTCCCGCAGTGACTCGGCTCTTGGGCCCTGCAAGGCCTGGGCTCCTTGCCAGCCTCTCGCTCCCCTTGTCAAGGACTGGGTATCTGCCCAGGCCTTCCAAGGACTGTGGGCTTCTCCTTGGTCTGCCCAGAATTCTGGGGACCACAGAGGTATGAAGGAAGCTCAGAAGAAAAAGACCCAACAAGAGAGGCTAAGAAGGAGTGGATGAAAGGCAGGAACAAAAGAGCAAAACCAGGAATGCTGGTGGAGGTAGACCACCAAGCCCGAGGAAGAATGCATCCGGAGCAGGGACAGTCTGCCTGGGGGTCGTGCCTCTCACGTGTAGTCACCCGATCTTCTGCGTCACAAAGAGAACAGAAGCCAAGGTGACCAGGAAGGACCTACAACCTCCCAAAGTCACACTGCCATCTAGCTGTATCCATTCCTGCCCTTCCTGCTCAGCTGGTGGAAGAAGTGTTCCGCCTTGGGTCCAAGGCTCCTCCTCCATCTGACGTCGAGATTCCCCCACCTCTTCCAGCAGCCTTCTTTATCCAGAGACCCTCTGGCTCCCCAGTGCTCCCAGACAAAACAGAACCACCACTCCCCTAGCCCCCTCGACCAGCTGCAAATACAATTCCTCATTCTCCTCTTCAGATAGCCCAACATCTTTATATAGTCAACCTAATATATTATTTACTCTTCATCTGCTGCAATCTGCCTTCTGCCCACTGTCAAACCACTGAAAGCACTCTTAACTAAATAGCCACTGAGCTTCACCTTCTTTTTGCTAAATCCAATGGATATTTTCAGTTTTTATCTTCCTTACTGTCTCTAAGCAGCCGAGCCCTGCTGATCACACCCTCTGCCATGAAGAGCTATCTTCCTGGGTCTTATGACTGCAGCCTCTTCTGGTTTCAATGCCCTCACTCTGGCCACTCGTCAGTCTCCTTAGAAGGCCCCTCCTCCTCAGACCTTCAAGTGCCAGTGTTCACCTGCATTCTGTCCTGGACCAGCGTGTCGCTTGCAATCTCAGAATGCTGCCTCGAGCCCCACCTGCTGCAGTGACTCCGCTTCCCATCTGATGCTGAAGATGTGCCACCTCTAGCTCCAGCTCAGATCCTGTGGCTCGGCTCCAGATTGGCATATCCTACCACCTAGGGGAAACCTCCAAGGAGCACATCCAGGTACCTAACACTCAATACATCTCAAACTGAACCAGCCTGTCCCTTCATCCCCCAAACAGACGTCACGTATTCCTTAATGCCTAGCCCCACATCTCTTCAACTGCTGGAGCCAGAAAGCTGGGGGCCAGTCTCCTTCCTCTCCCTTGCTTGCCCTGGAGCTAATCAGTCACAAATCCCTGTAGAGGATTTATTTCTTAGACTTGGCTCCTGAATTCAGTCCTGCCCAGTCCCATAACCACTGGCACTCTGGTGCAGGCTACCGTCATTTCTCCTGAAGTCACAGGAAGCACAGCCTGCCTGGGTCTTGGCCTTCTTACCTTCAACCTTGGCCCTTCTGGCCCTCCGTCAGATACAGTCAGAGATGCCTGGAAAGGCTGAATCTGATCACCTTGCTCTCCTGATAAAACATTTCAATGCTTTTCCACCAGCTGGACTCTGAGGACAGCAGAGGGTTATTCAAGTGTTTTAAAATAAGCAAGTGAGATGATCAAATTCCAAGAGCAAATGGCACAACAATAGGCTTTTCAACAGGCACAGTGGAAAACCTGGATTTCTGTACATTTTCTGACATACACACATGTATTTTCCCAGTTACAAATTCTCACCAAAGAAACACAGAAATGTATTTCAGAATGAAGAAAACTGAAACTAGAAAGGTGTGAGACAGACGGATCAGTGAATAAAGAATGTGGGTCAAGAGAGACAATCAGTGTGACTGTGTAAAACGCCGACGGTCCTAAGTGGTCTAGAGAAACAATCAGTGATTGCGTAAAATGCTGATAGTCCTAAGTGGTCTGGGGAGCAAGAAACATAAGGCAGGAGGGGTGGGGAGTGTGGGACAAGAGCTAAGGCCTTCTAAGGTCTTTGTTTATTTCATAGCAAAGAATTGATGATTTTGAACTGTGGTGTTGGAGAAGACTCTTGAGAGTCCCTTGGACTGCAAGGAAATCCAACCAGTCCATTCTGAAGGATAGCAACCCTGGGATTTCTTTGGAAGGAATGATACTAAAGCTGATACTCCAGTACTTTGGCCACCTCATGGGAAGAGTTGACTCATTGGAAAAGACTTTGATGATGGGAGGGATTGGGGGCAGGAGGAGAAGGGGACGACAGAGGATGAGATAGCTGAATGGCATCACTGACTCGATGGATGCAAGTCTGAGTGAACTCCGGGAGTTGGTGATGGACAGGGAGGCCTGGGGTGCTGCGATTCATGGGGTCACAAAGAGTCAGACACGACTGAGCGACTGAACTGAACTGAACTGAAAGATATTGACTAGCTCTAAATTGTCAAAACAAGAGAAGAAAAACAGAATGTAAAACTTTCAAACTAGTAGAGGGCAAGAAAATTAAATAAAGAAGCCTTAATGCAGAAAAGGGGAGGAAAAAAAAAGTAGAGACAAGATTAAATAGAAAACATAAGAAGGGAAAATAATCCAACATTTTAAAGATTATCAGACTGGATTTTTTTTAAAAATCCCAGTTTGGGTTGCTTATAAGACTTAAGTAAATGCTTAAAGTAAATGCTTATAAGACTTAAATAAATGCTAAATATAAGAGAATATATATACCAGGAAAACACTAATCCAAAGAAAGCTGGTAACTATGATGATATTAGATAAAATAGAATTGGGGAAGAATGTTACGGGATAAAGAGGACTCTTACATAATGATAATTGAAAAAAAAATTCTTCGGAACATTCTAGATTGTGAGCAACAACTAATATGGCCTCAAGACATATAAGTAATAGAATTAAGAATGATCTGGAACCATCATACACAGAACTCTGTACCCCCAAAGAAGAGAACATACCTCATTCCAAGCATACAGGGAACATTCACAAAAACTACCTGTTACCAAGTCACAAAGCAAATCCTGACCAGCATCAAAGAATCAAAATCACATGGTCTTCATTTTTTTTACCACAAATGTGAAGAAGGTAGATAAGCAACGACAGCGTAACCAGAAAGACCAGGGTGGCTGCAGGGTAGAGAGTGGGGTGGTTGTGGTGCTGGTGGGGCAGGGAGACCAACTCAGAGCACAGGGCGTGGGTGGTGGGAGAGGGGCTGCACAGGGGTCGGGCAGCGACATGAGGGGAGAGCTCTGACTTGTCCAGCCACATACATATATCCAGCACCTAACAGTGCCAGGCACACTGCTGTTAAAACACAGGTTTTTAAAAAATAGAAAGAAGGCTAAATAAACGCCAACTGAATGTGCCGAAATGAATCGAAGCTCCGTCCTCACAGTGCATCTCCATGACCTAGTCATGAAAGTCTCACCTGGGTCTGAGTGTCTGCTTAAATCTTCTTGTCTCATTTCCCTGCCCCTGGAGCTCCTTATTTTTGAAATGTTTTTACGGGCTTCCTAATGTAAAAATATGAGCTTCCCTGGTGGCTCAGCGGCAAAGAATCAATCTGTGAATGCAGGAGACACAGTTTTGATCCTGGGTCAGGAAGATCCCCTGGAGAAGAAAACGGAAACCCACTCCAGTATTCTTGCCTGGAAAATTCCATGGACAGAGGAGCCTGGCGGGCTACAGTCCATGGGTTGCAAAGTGTTGGACACAACTGAGCAACCAAAACAAAAATAAAAAATCAGTATTTCTACACCTTTTAGCTCATTTAATTCACTCCAAAACATGTACATTCATGTACATGCAATTTCACTGTTACAGATGAGGAAACAGGCCAGGCTCAGAGAGGTTAAGTAGCTCATCTTAAGATCCTCTTCTAGGAAGGGACTTAAGACTCATCTGACTTTCTCCCTCTATCCTCTTAGAGAGGCAGTATGGTGCCCTGGTGTAATAGTGAACGCCACTGGTTCAAATCTGGGACTCACTGGTTGTGGGTTCTCATACAAATTAACTGTTTTATACCCCAGTCTGTCCATGTATAAAATGGGGATGATGATCACACAGCAGCTACCATAAAAGGTTGCTATTTGCACCAAATGGGTTAATATATAAAAGGTGCTTGGAAGAGTGTCAGACATTAATCCACTTTCAATACATATTAGCAATACAGCATCATTTACCTGTTTAAGGATAAACAGGTTATAACTCAGATAAGAGTTATAACTCAGTTATAACTCAGGTAAGAGTGTCCAAATTAATTAAAATTGAACCAGCAATGTGGGCAGGTGTTAACTGCCTTACACATTTAAAAATGCTGATATTGTAGCCACACACTCAGTGTTCATTTCAAAGGCCTAATTTGTCTGTCTTAAAGTGACTCAGATAACCATAGTCTATGGACATGTAAGACTGTTGTTGGGAGACACAGCACAAACCCACACCCTGAACCAGAGGTGCGTTTCTCAATCTCGGCGCCATTCACATGCTGGGCTGGGTAACTCCTTCTTACGGGTGGCTGTCCTATGCGTGGCACAAGCTTTAGGAGTCCGGCCTCTGTGTGCTAGGTGCCATACCTGAGATGCACACTCACCCACCCCACCCTACCCCATGGACCCATTTTGTGACAAGCAAAAATGTCTCCATAGAGAACCAAATGTCCCTGGGAGTCAAGAATCACCCCTAGTTGAAAAACCACTGCTCTAGTCTTCCTAGACTGAAACTTTGCTAGGGGGATCCAAAGCAGACCCTCTTGACTCAAGTTCAACTCTAGAGGCTATCATAAAAAAGAGTGAAGCAAGGATTCTGTAAGGAGGGATAACACAAATTATGCAAGGCCTCACTCAACCCCACTTTTATTTACCCCACACATGGGCACACAGAGATAGGCTGAAAGGCAGAATGCAGAGACCATTTCAATCCCGGGTGATAAAAAAGAAGCTGCAAGGAAATCTGAGTGTGTGCTTAAAACGCTCTGTCTCAGAAACCAAATGCTGTAGCATTTGTAATGGGCAGAGCATTTACACGGAGCTTTCGGCTTTAGATCGCCAAGCTTTCAGCCTCCGCTAATAGTCTCAAGGGGCAGGGCTGGCCCTCTTCCATCTTCAGGATGATTCAGGTTTCCTGGAGAACAAAATGAGCCTCTAATGCCTGATATTTTCTCTCTGACAGATGGTTTCAGATGTATCAAAGTGCTAATCCTTGCTGAGGTATAGGTCTCAAGGAAGGAGACTTTGGCTTTTAGAATGATAGGACTTGAATGATTAAGGAAGAAAATTACTCTCAGGATATTCACCATTGTCATGTGAGCAGCCGGCTTAAAACGAAGGAAGACAGCAGAATGTGAAAAAAAGATTTGAGGAGAAAGGAAAGGAAAAACTCAAAAATCCAGGTTATCAGTTCAGGTTTGAAACATGTCCGCTCAATGACATCTTTGGGAGTGGAAATGAAGTGCCATAAAAACACCTTCAAGCTCAGGATAATGAGGGGCCATCCCTCCTCACAACATCACCATTCCCAGCTTCAGGGTGTGGAAGAAGGCCCGGAAATGAAGGCGGAAGTTGGAATATTAGTCTTGCCACTTACTAGCTGTGTGTCCTTGGGCATGTAATACAACCTCTCTGAGACTTCCCATCCTAAAACACTTAATAATAACCTGCCTCAAAATGAGGTTGTATAAATTAAGTGATCCAGTATTAGTTGCTCAGTCGTGTCCGACTCTTTGTGACCTCATGGACTGGGGCTCCCCAGACCCTTCTGTACCTGGGATTTTCAAGGCAAATAATGAAGCGGGTTGCCATTTCCTTCTCCAGGAGATCTTGGCAACGTGCTTAATGAAGACACATTAAAAAGCCTCCAGTCAATACCAGTATGAACTAGGATTTAGTGTTGACGTACTATGTCAACTGCTTTTATTACCACCTTTGAGTCTCACCAGATGCCAGGCAGTTTTAAAGATATACAAACAAAAGAGACGCAGGTTCAATCCCTGGATTGGGAAGATCCCAGTAGGAAATGGCAACCCACTCCAATATTCTTGCTTGGAAAATTCCATGGTCAGGGTGGTCTGACGGGCTACAGTCCATGGGATAGCAAAGAGCTGCACACGACTGAGCGACCCAGCACGCACACACACAGATACTACTACTGAGGATGGTGAAGATCTCAGAGGCTGAGTCACTTGACCCTGGTCACGAAAAGTGCACACAGCCAGAGTCGAACCCGGGTCTCACTGACTCGTGAACCAACCTCTGTCCATGGCCCCACGTGGGGATGATGAGGGAAAGCTGGGGGAGTTACTAGGGCCAGTCGGCCGCGTGGGGTCAGAGATCACTGTCATCGGGGCCGGGACGCCGCGTGGGGTTAGAGGTCACTCACTGTACTCCTCCAGCCGTATTAAGGGCCGGAAGTAGATGGGGTAGAAGGCGGCGCCGATCAGTGAGATGAAGCCGCCGAAAATGAGAGCAGTGCGCAGATTCCGGGACATGGCTCCCGCCGGGGCTAGCCGGGTTCTCCTAGTGCCCGGGACTCTCCAAACCCGGCTCCCGCCGGCTGGGCCGTGACCCCCTCGGAAGAGGAGGAACAGCTTTCGCTTCCGGGCCTTGGGGGCGGGGCTAGAAGTTGGGGCTGGGCCGAGGCAGAGCGGGGTGGGATCAGAGCGGGGCCTAGGAGTGGGTGGGGCTAGGGCGGGGCCTCAGGCCCCGGCGCACCGCCTCCCCGCTTGTCCGGCTTCGCTTAGCGCCCAGAGAGAGCCAGGCGCTGTTAACAGTGGAGGTTTAATTACTCATTGCTCTCGGTTCCCAGTCCCTCCCCCAGTCGCTACCCGCCCAGCCTAGTTTTTCTCCCAGCTGCCCCACCCACCGCTCTTCTGAGCTCGTCTACCACTCCCTCTTTTACTAACCACGTTTCTTGGTTCTTTCCCCGCAACCGATTTGATTTTCCTGACTACACTAGGAGAGTTCAGTTCAGTCGCGCAGTCGTGTCCGACTCTTTGCGACCCCATGAATTGCAGCACGCCAGGCCTCCCTGTCCATCACCAACTCCCGGAGTTCACTCAGACTCACGTCCATTGAGTCTGTGATGCCATCCAGCCATCTCATCCTCGGTCGTCCCTTTCTCCTCCTGCCCCCAATCCCTCCCAGCATCAGGGTCTTTTCCAATGAGTCAACTCTTCGCATAAGGTGCCCAAAGTACTGGAGCTTCAGTTTTAGCATCATTCCTTCCAAAGAAATCCCAGGGTTGATCTCCTTCAGAATGGACTGGTTGGATCTCCTTGCAGTCCAAGGGACTCTCAAGAGTCTTCTCCAACACCACAGTTCAAAAGCATCAATTCTTCGGCGCTCAGCCTTCTTCACAGTCCAACTCTCACATCCATACATGACCACAGGAAAAACCATAGCCTTGACTAGACGGACCTTAGTCGGCAAAGTAATGTCTCTGCTTTTGAATATACTATCTAGGTTGGTCATAACTTTTCTTCCAAGGAGTAAGCGCCTTTTAATTTCATGGCTGCAGTTCTCAGAGGCTGAGTCACTTGACCCTGGTCACGAAAAGTGCACACAGCCAGAGTCGAACCCGGGTCTCACTGACTCGTGAACCAACCTCTGTCCATGGCCCCACGTGGGGATGATGAGGGAAAGCTGGGGGAGTTACTAGGGCCAGTCGGCCGCGTGGGGTCAGAGATCACTGTCATCGGGGCCGGGACGCCGCGTGGGGTTAGAGGTCACTCACTGTACTCCTCCAGCCGTATTAAGGGCCGGAAGTAGATGGGGTAGAAGGCGGCGCCGATCAGTGAGATGAAGCCGCCGAAAATGAGAGCAGTGCGCAGATTCCGGGACATGGCTCCCGCCGGGGCTAGCCGGGTTCTCCTAGTGCCCGGGACTCTCCAAACCCGGCTCCCGCCGGCTGGGCCGTGACCCCCTCGGAAGAGGAGGAACAGCTTTCGCTTCCGGGCCTTGGGGGCGGGGCTAGAAGTTGGGGCTGGGCCGAGGCAGAGCGGGGTGGGATCAGAGGCGGGGCCTAGGAGTGGGTGGGGCTAGGGCGGGGCCTCAGGCCCCGGCGCACCGCCTCCCCGCTTGTCCGGCTTCTCTTAGCGCCCAGAGAGAGCCAGGCGCTGTTAACAGTGGAGGTTTAATTACTCATTGCTCTCGGTTCCCAGTCCCTCCCCCAGTCGCTACCCGCCCAGCTGCCCCACCCACCGCTCTTCTGAGCTCGTCTACCACTCCCTCTTTTACTAACTACGTTTCTTGGTTCTTTCCCCGCAACTGATTTGATTTTCCTGACTACACTAGGAGAAGTGAAGTGAAGTCTCGCTCAGTCGTGTCCGACTTTTTCCGGCCCCGTGGACTGTAGCCTACCAGGCTTCTCTCCGTCCATGGGGTTCCCAGGGAAGAATACTGGACCAGGGGATCGAACCCGGGTCTCCCGCATTAGAGGCAGACGCTTTAACCTCTGAGCCACCAGGGAAGCCCCACACTAAGAGCAGATAGAGGATCTCTATAGCTCGTTGATTTAATCCTCATATCTTTTACTAAATCATTAAGTCGTGTCTGACTCCGTGCGACCCTATGGACTGTAACTTGCCAGGTTCCTCTGTCCATGGGATTCTCCAGAAAAGAATACTGGAGTGGATTGCCGTTTCCTTCTCCATATCTTTTACAGGTGAGGGAAACTTGGCTGCTCGGATTTGGACAAGTCACTTGGCCTAAAGGGCGATTTGAGGGGATAAGAGACAAAAGTGCAAAATGCCTGGCCAAGAAGGCCTGCAAGGGATTCTGAAATCAGAGCCACAGGAGTTTCAGAACCAAGATTAACCCGGGAGGAAGGTTATTTCAACATCCAAGCTACAAGCAGATCTTTTCCGACTGATTTTCCATGTCCTCCTCTCTCCTTCCCCTTGCTGGATGTCAGGGTTATGGATGAGGATAGAGAGTGAATAGAGATCAGCACAGGGCAAGGAGCCAGCAGCCAGTCCCACTGAAGGGACCTTGGGGCTCTGCCTTGTTGCCTGAGGTGGGAGCCACTGAGGACAGACATCTGCTTCCTCTTCCTATGATTGCCATCCTCCAGGCTTCTATGTCTGCTCTGCTGGCACAGGACCCACCCAGGGGTACTGGCAGCTGAGACTAAGATTCTTTGGGCCTTCATTCAATCCTTTATTTTAAAAAAGAATGATACCAGCTGGTACTGGGGGCTGTGGAGCAAAGAAGATCCCAGCAAATCTTGACCCCAGCATCATTATTATTAGCTCAGGAAATTATCTGCAATCCTTCAGAAATGGTGTAGAGGGCACAAGTTTCCTCTGTTCTGGTAGTTTTGTAGTTGAATCAAGGTACTATTCACCCCACTCCAGTACTCTTGGTTGGAAAATCCCATGGACGGAGGAGCATTGTAGGCTGCAGTCCATGGGGTCTCTTAAGAGTCGCACATGACTGAGCTACTTCATTTTCACTTTTCACTTTCATGCACTGGAGAAGGAAATGGCAACCCACTCCAGTGTTCTTGCCTGGAGAATCCCAGGGACAGGGGAGCCTGGTGGGCTACCGTCTATGGGGTCGCACGAGTCGGACACGACTGAAGCAACTTAGCAGCAGCAGCAAGCTACTATTTACTTCCATACTTCCAGAAGCATGTAAATTAGGTGTTTGATCTGTCAGCAGGTTTATGGACAGTTTTCTATGCCCCGAGAATCAGGCAAAGTGCTTTGGGAGGCACAACGATGAATAAGATGTGACCCTTGTTCTCCAGGATCCTGCCAAGTGGATGAAGAGAAAGGACATATACATAACAAGATAACTGATGACCCAGCTCTGCCTGTTGCTGGCGAGTGATAAGGTCCTGTGGGCTACGGGAGTTCAGAGCAGATGACTGTAGGGTGAGACAGCTGGTCCTCGGGTGCTTGCAGGAGCTTTTTAGGGTGAAGACAGAAGACTTCATGGCAAAGGGGGAAGCTGCAATGCATGCTTTATATCACGTGACATAAAAATCCCAGGTATAGGACTTCCAGTGGTTAAGAATCTGCCTGCCAGTGCAGGGGACACAGGATTGATCCCTGGTCCTGGGAGATCCCACATGCTGCAGAGCAACTATGCCTGTCCACCACGGCTACTGAAACCCATGCTCTAGAGTTTGTGTTCTGCAACAAGAGAAACTAGCACAATGACAAGCCAGCACACCACAATGAAGAGTAGCCCCCCACTTGCTGCAACTAGAGAAAGTCTGTAGGCAGTAAAGAAGACCCAATGAACCAAAAAAAAAAAAACAAATCCCAGTTATAGCGCACATTTTAGCCTCCCAGCATCCACTTCTCTTTCTGTTAATAGTACCCCAAATATCTTTTGGCAGACCACTCTTCTCCCATTCTCAATCTGTGAGGTAAACTCGACCTTCTCCCCCTAACTCCAGCCCTTACTCTTTTCCAGCTCTGAATGTTAACCATACAACCAAGCCTGACCAAGCTCTCTTACTCATCACAGGGGTTGACTGGCACTGGACTCAGTTCTGATTGTCCAATGTGGCTGCATCCTCCCAGCCAAATAACGCACATAGAGCCAACCATAGTCTATCCCAGCTGCTGGGAGGCGGATTTGAACTTGAAGGCATGAGGCCCTGGAACTGCTGGGGACCACTGTTTGGAGACTGAGAATGAGGACACTAGAGCTCTCAGCAGAAGAGCTGAGAGTTGGGGAGAAATCAGATGCTGACACTGCACTTGAGCACCTGAAGCCAATTGTGCCCCCAAACAGATTTCTCAGTAACATGAGCCAATAAAGTCCCCTCTTCACTGAAGCCAGTTTGAGTTGGCTTCTGTCTTTTAAAACAGGAGTTCCAAATGAAATCACCATGGGTGTGATTTCATTTGCTCAACACCTCCACAAGCTCCAAATCAAGGATTACCCTATTATTTAGATCAGAACACCGAGAACCAGAGACCTCACACCATTGACTGAGCCAGGGCCAGGGCCGAACTCTCAGGATTCCTAATCGGATAGGCTCTTCCATGACATCCTCCTGTCTTTGTGAGCAGACTTGGCAGATGGCTGACTGAGTCCTATCCATGGAGTGTGTTAAAGCCAGTGCAGAGGGTGCCAAGATATCCTTGTGAGGTACCAGTGGCGCCTCCAAGGCAGGAACAGGAGCAACATGGGACAGATGAGCCACTCCCCTCCCCAAGGCAGTGTGGCAAGTAACTGGTGGTTCTGCTGGCCCCTCTTGTTGAACTGAAGGTATCAGCCTGGTGAACAGCCAGCCTATAATCTATACAAATGTCATGTACAGATTGACATGTACAAATGACAAGATAAATGATATATTAGCATCATTATATTGTCACTTGCCTGCCACTGACTCCTACCAGATACAACTCTGATCCCAAAGTTCTTCCCCTTTTTGAGAATCCCATTGATCTACAGATTCAATCAGCAAATACTTATTTTGAGCCTATTCCAGGCAAAGCCCCGTGCTGGCTGATCAGGAACACAAAAAGGAAGCAATCAGATCAGTATTTGCATATCTGACCGAGGTTCCCCGAGCCAGGTGCTGGTGGATGCAACAGTGAATTGAGAGGAGAATCTGTTGTCCTCGTGGTGGCTACAGTCTGGCAGAGTGTTGGCTGTGGATAGTCATTACTTTTTGGACACTCAGCCTCTCCTAATGATACCTCCTGGTTCTTTTCTGAGGATGACCTTTCATCTTGGCATTCTTGGTTGGACTGTAAATCCAGGGCCCTGTGCATTCCTAGCAGTACTGACACCAAGGCTGTAGAACACTTCCCTTGTGCCAGTCGCTGACAGGTTTACACCATCAGTACTCACCAACCCCCATAGCTAGGTATCCCCATTGCAGGGGCCGAATCTGGAGCAATGGAAAAAGGACTAGCTCAAGGTCACATGGCTAGTTAAGTGGCAGAACCTGGATACAAATCCATGCTGTCTGGCTGCAGAGACCGGCACTTACTACCCCTCTAAACTGACTTGCAAAGTCAGTGAGCTCATGTTGTCTGAGTATGGGTTGCTCCAACCAGGCCCAGTTGTTCTTTTTCTCCTAGAAATAAGAGTCATGAGGATGATGACACAAGGACAGACACTGTGGCAGTGGATTTCTTCCACTGCTAATGTTCTGGTAGGATTATGGTATATCTCCCTCTTTCCTGGGGTCCTAGGTGTGCACTTGCCTCGTTGTCCCATCTTGCAGCCTGATTCTCAATTGTTTGTTGCATTCTACAGGTCACCCCATATACTTCCAGTAAACTCCCTTTGGATTTCAGTTAGTCAGAGTCAGTTTCAGTTGCATGCCACTAGGAGCCCTAATAGATAAAGAAATGCCCACAATTACCTCCAACACACAGCAGAGATGAAGGGAGCTTGGAGCTTCACAGCTGTGCTAATGTTTGTGAATGCCAAAGGAGGTTCGGGTCTGGGAAGGTATTCACACAAAGAGGGAAAGAGCTCAAGGGATGAGGGGAGACGGGATGCAAATCAAATATGTCAGGAGTCCTAGGGTGCCTATTTTCATCTCAGTCACCAAGAGAAAAAATAAGTTGGTTTGGGCTCCTGTGTGGCACTTCCTCCTCCTTGCCTTGCATGTGAAGATTGAATGCTTGCAGGAAGCAGACCACCAGTGGTGTCCGCACGGACTTCAGACAGACATCAAAGTTAATCCGCTCTCTGATCTGAGCAAAATGTGACGAGGGTTTCCTGGGACAGCAGCTCTACTAATTGTGGCGCTGCAGCCTGGCTGCTGTATTTTTAGACTATTGTGGATTCCCAAGAAGTAGCATTACCTTCTGCCGGAAAACAGACGAGAAGCCTGGGCTTTGGAGAGGAGTGAGATCTAACACAGGACCCTCTAGACTTTTTCTTTTGAGAATATGAGAGGAAGCCGGGGAAATGCTTCCCTGTTTTTCTTGAGCTCTGTGGCTGTCTCAGTCCCTACCTGTCTGTATAAATATTTCCAATTTATATCACTTGTCAAGTTTTTCTGCTTTGATGTGTTCTTTATATCCAAGAATTGAATTGAATTGAAAGTCACTCAGTCGTGTCAAACTCTTTGCGACCCCACAGACTATACAGTCCATGGAATTCTCCAGGCCAGAATACTGGAGTGGGCAGCCTTTCCCTTCTCCAGGGGATCTTCCCAACCCAGGGGTCAAGCCCAGGTCTCCAGCATTGCAGGTGAATTCTATACCAGCTGAGCCACAAGGGAAGCCCTTATATCTAAGAGATTTCCCCCAAATATCCACCTTGGCTTCTTCTCTCTTGCCACACTATCCACCTTACAATTATAACTAGTGCCTTTATGACTTCCGGGTGTCTAGACCCAGCTTCATGTGCCCGATGGCCAGCTTCGGGTTCAAGACCCACTCACTCCTGCTTCCCCTGCCCATCACTTTCATGGCACTGTCTTGGTTTGAGGCCTCACCTGCTGACCTTGGCTACGCTGTCCAACTTGTCTCGCATGTGTCACCCTCTTCAGCCACCAACTATCTCATTCGTTGCTGCTGCTGCTGCTGCTAAGTCGCTTCAGTCGTGTCTGACTCTGTGCGACCCCATAGATGGCAGCCCACCAGGCTCCCCCATCCCTGGGATTCTCCAGGCAGTGGGTTGCCATTTCCTTCTTCAATGCATGAAAGTGAAAAGTCAAAGTGAAGCACTCAGTTGTGTCTGACTCTTAGTGACCCCATGGACTGCAGCCTACCAGTGGGACAGCCAAAATCATCTTCTGAAACCATAGATCTGGTCAATCAATTCTGCTCTTCTCAGAAGCCTTCAGTGTCTCTCTAAAGGGTCAGGACCTATCATCCAGGACCCCAGGCTCTGGTCAACAGGGCATTAAAGCGCTTGTGCCTCCATGTGGTTCTGCCGCATGAGAGAATAGTGCTCTTCATCTTGGCTGCCTGGCTCTGTGCCCATGCCCATGGTTGATTGAATCAGCAGGGTTGAAAAACCCAGACCATAGTTAAAGACCCCAAATCTCTGTCTAAATGGGGAATGAGCTGACCCGGTCAGACTCTCTGCCCCTGGAATTTCAGCTGGTAGGTCAGAGAGAGTTGGAGCTCAGCAGAGGGAGTAGAAGTTGAACAGATGAACAGGAGGAGGTGGTAGGAACACGAGGGGAGCTCTGAGTAAGCCAGGGTGACGAGCTAGTAGAAGCTGTCAGAGAAAAGCCGGGTTGAGTAGATGGGGGAGGAATTGCCTGGGAGTAACAGGAAGCAGGGCATGATGGAGGAGAGCGTAAACCAAGATTCACAAATCCTGCTGCTGAGAAGTAACGTGATACCTTAAGATCGAGGACTGCCTGGGATTCATGTATTCGTTCATTGATTTCTACCAATTTTATGGAGCACCTGTTATATGCCAGACACTATTCTAAGAGGATGAGATGGTTGGGTGGCATCAGCGACTCAACAGGTATGAGTTTGAGCAAGTTCTGGGAGATGGTAAAGAACAGGGAATCCTGGCGTGCTGCAGCACATGGGGTCGCAGAGAGATATGACTGAGTGACTGAACAGCAACAGCAAATTTTAAGCATTAGACAAAGTCCTNGCCAGACACTATTCTAAGAGGATGAGATGGTTGGGTGGCATCAGCGACTCAACAGGTATGAGTTTGAGCAAGTTCTGGGAGATGGTAAAGAGCAGGGAATCCTGGCGTGCTGCAGCACATGGGGTCGCAGAGAGATATGACTGAGTGACTGAACAGCAACAGCAAATTTTAAGCATTAGACAAAGTCCTTGCCTTCGTGATGCTTGTATTCTAGTTGGGGAGGTAAATAATAAATAGACAAAAATAAACGGGGACATTTTGGCAATTTCTGACAAAACTAAACATACTCTTCCCATACAATACTAAAGGAGCTGAAAACATCGGTCCTCTTAAAAGCCTGCATGTGGAAGTTTGTGGCAGCTTTGTTCAAAATTGCTGAAATGTGGAAGCAACTGTTGCAGGAAAGGGGACCCTTCCACGGCCCGAAACTGGGCTCTTGTCTAACACTCAGAAAAGAATTGTCTGAGGAAACATGTGCTGACAAAGCAAGAGATTTTATTGGGAAGGGCACCTGGGTGGAGAGCAGTCGGGTAAGGGAACCCAGGAGAATAGCTCTGCTGCGTGGCTCGCAATCTTGGGTTTTATGGTGATGGGATTAGTTTCCGGGTTGTCTTTGGCCAATCATTCTAATTCAGCGTCTTTCCTGGTGGCGCACGCATCACTCAGCCAAGATGGATGCTAGCAAGAGGGATTCCGGGAAGTGGATGGACACACCGTGTCTCCTTTCGACCTTTCCCGAACTCTTCCGGTTGGTGGTGGCTTACTAGTTCCGTATTCCTTATCAGGATCTCCTGTCATAAAACAACTCATGCAAATGGTTACTATGGTGCCTGGCCAGGGTGGGCAGTTTCAGTAAGTGTGCTTCCCCAACACAACCACTGTGTCCTTCAGTAGGTAAATGGATAAATTGTCTGTGGTACAGACAGTGGAATATTATTCAGCACTAAAAAGAATTAGCTATGAAGGAAAAGACTTGGAGTAGCCTTAAATGTATATTACTAAGTGAAAGAAGCCACTCTGAAGTCTACATACTGTGTGACTTTCTAGAAAAGGCAAAACTATGGAGATGATAAAAAGATCAGTGTTTGCCAGGGTAGGGAACAGGGAGAGAAGAATAAGCAGAGCCCAGAGGATTTTAAGGGCAGTGAAAATACCTTTATGCTCCTGTAATAATGGATTCCTGGAATTATACATTTGTCCAAATGCATAGAGTACACAGTGCCAAGAGTGAATCCGAACAGTAAGTTATGGGTTTTGGATGATAATTACGTGTCAGTGTAGGTTTACGGTTTGTAGCACACATTCCACTCTGGATGGTGATAGTGGGGGAGGCTGTGTGTCATGTGAGAGGAGAGGGCATGTGGGAACTGTCTGTACTCTGCTCAGTTTTGCTGGGAACCTAAAACTGCTCTGGAAAAATAAAGTCTACTTTAAAAAAACCCTCCCCCTACCATTAGAAGAGGTTTAGTAAGCTGTTTTAATTTCTCCAGAAGCTATAGAGAAAAGAAATGGACTTTGAAGGGGGAAAAAAAATCCATGTTATAACAAAATCCTGGGGGGTGGAGTGGGGAGGGATTACTCCAGATGAAAAGAAAATAAAGGGATATTTGATAGATAGAAAGACAAACTAAGAAGTGCTGGAAGGAAAAACTGAGCCAGCAAGGGGCTGGGGTTTGGGGTTGGAGTGGGGGATGGGAGGGCAACTATTTTTACTTGGGTGTTAAGAAAGGCCTCTCTGAGAAGGTGGCAGACATCTGAGTGAAGGGAAGGGGGGAGCCCTGTGAATATCTGGAGGAGGAGCCATCCAAGTGGAAGGTCCTGGGTGCAAAAGTGGTGAGCACATGGTATGCTTGCTGTTTCAAGAACAGAAAGGAGGTCTGTGTGGCTGGAGCAGAGTGAACCGAGGTGACATGGAGGCGGCCGAGGCAGGAGCACGGTGCCCAGGGGCATGAGGCCACGCGGAAGACTCACACTGTTACTGTGTGTGTGGTGTGGAGAGCCACGCAGGATCCCCAGCAACCTTCCAGTGCTGCCATCTCTTGGGGAAGTCCAGTTGCTCTATGGTTTTCATTCTTTGCACGGACGCCTTCCTTACCCACAGGACCCCTTTGTTTCCCCAAAGCCCTTTTACTCAGAAGAGAAGAAATCAGTTTTCCTTCCTGGCAGCAAAGTGATCCCCTCCCCATTATTTGACCCCAACAACCTGGGCTTCTCATTCTCGTCTCTCCCAGCACCTGCCTCCGGCAGCCTTATCTGTTTGCCAGGTGGTAACTGCCGCCGCCTTTGCCTGCCTGGCGCCTTTGCTCTCACTCTTCCCTGTGTCTGGGTGACTTTCTCCCCAGAGCTTCTTATTACAGTCCTTCTCTCCCACGACATTCTCAGACCCTTCTTCTTCTAGGAAAGCTTCTAGATCATTTGACTTTAAATGAACTGATCTCTCCAAAACTCCCATTCAAATTATTTTTGGCTGCATAACTAGCTACCCCAAACTTAGCATTTAAATATTAAAATGATGTTTTACCATCTCGAAATGCTGTGGCTTTACTAAGCCTTCTTCTGCATCACAGGGGTGTCTGGGCACTGGTACAACTGAAGTTGGCCAGGGGCCTAGCTGGGCTGGACCATCTAAGATGGCTCACTCCCATGGCTGACAGCTGATGCTCAGTGAGTGCCAATCGGAGCACCCATAGGTGGCATTTCCCAGCATGGAGATTCTGTCCTGAGAGGGATTATTCCAAGGAAGTCAGGAGGGAGCCACAGACTTCTGATGGTTTAAGACTTGGAAGGTGCACCTTGAATCATTTTAGCAAAGATCATGGATGGGCTAGATTCAAGGGGCAGGAGGTTGGCACATGTGTTGGGGGCTAGACCTCAGTTCTGCAGTTAACTTTAATCTACCACAGCTCTCTTGGTGCTTTACCCACATAATGATTAGAATGTTTATCTCCTTTTGTCTGAATTATCATCATTTGTGTTTTTATCTCACATACTAGATTTTAAGTTTCTAATGAAAAAGGCAGAGGAATGAGAGATCAAGTTGCCAACATCCATTGGATCATAGAAAAAGCAAGAGAATTCCAGAAAAACATCTCAGTTCAGTTCAGTCGCTCAGTCGTGTCCGACTCTTTGCGACCCCATGACCGCAGCACGCCAGGTCTCCCTGTCCATCACCAACTCCTGGAGTTTGCCCAAGCTCATGTCCACCCTCTTCCAACAACATAAGAGAAGACTCTACAAATGGACATCACCAGATGGTCAACACCAAAATCAGATTGATTATATTCTTTGCAGCCAAAGATGGAGAAGCTCTATACAGTCAGCAAAAACAAGACCGGGAGCTGACTGTGGCTCCAATCATGAGCTCCTTATTGCCAAATTCAGACTTAAATTGAAGAAAGTAGGGAAAACCACTAGACCATCTAGGTATGACCTAAATCAAATCCTTTGCGATTATACAGTGGAAGTGAGAAATAGATTTAAGGGACTAGATCTGATAGACAGAGTGCCTGATGAACTATGGACTGAGGTTTGTGACATTGTACAGGAGACAGGGATCAAGACCATCCTCATGGAAAAGAAATGCAAAAAGGCAAAACAGCTGTCTGGGGAGGCTGTACAAACAGCTGTGAAAAGAAGAGAAGTGAAAAGCAAAGGAGAAAAGGAAAGATATAAGCATCTGAATGCTATTCCAAAGAATAGCAAGAAGAGATAAGAAAGCCTTCTTCAGCGATCAATGCAAAGAAATAGAGGAAAACAACAGAATGGGAAAGACTAGAGATCTCTTCAAGAAAATTAGAGATACCAAGGGAACATTTCATGCAAAGATGGGCTCAATAAAGGACAGAAATGGTCTGGACCTAACAGAAACAGAAAATATTAAGAAGTGGCAAGAATACACAGAAAAACTGTACAAAAAAGATCTTCACAACCAAGATAATCACGATGGTATGATCACTCACCTAGAGCCAGACATCCTGGAATGTGAAGTCAAGTGGGCCTTAGAAAGCATCACTATGAACAAAGCTAGTGGAGGTGATGGCATTCCAGTTGAGCTATTTCCAATCCTGAAAGACGATACTGTGAAAGTGCTGCACTCAATATGCCAGCAAATCTGGAAAACTCAGCAGTGGCCACAGGACTGGAAAAGGTCAGTTTTCATTCCAATCCCAAAGAAAGGCAATGCCAAAGAATGCTCAAACTACCACACAATTGCACTCATCTCACATGCTAGTAAAGTAATGCTCAAAATTCTCCAAGCCAGGCTTCAGCAATACGTGAACCGTGAACTTCCAGATGTTCAAGCTGGTTTTAGAAAAGGCAGAGGAACCAGAGATCAAATTGCCAACATCCGCTGGATCATGGAAAAAGCAAGAGAGTTCCAGAAAAACATCTATTTCTGCTTTATTGACTATGCCAAAGCCTTTGACTGTGTGGATCACAATAAACTGTGGAAAATTCTGAAAGAGATGGGAATACCAGACCACCTGACCTGCCTCTTGAGAAATCTGTATGCAGGTCAGGAAGCAACAGTTAGAACTGGACATGGAACAACAGACTGGTTCCAAATAGGAAAAGGAGTACGTCAAGGCTGTATATTGTCACCCTGCTTATTTAACTTCTATGCAGAGTACATCATGAGAAACGCTGGACTGGAAGAAACACAAGCTGGAATCAAGATTGCTGGGAGAAATATCAATAACCTCAGATATGCAGATGACACCACCCTTATGGCAGAAAGTGAAGAGGAGCTAAAAAGCCTCTTGTTGAAAGTGAAAGAGGAGAGTGAAAAAGTTGGCTTAAAGCTCAACATTCAGAAAACAAAGATCATGGCATCTGGTCCCATCACTTCCTGGGAAATAGATGGGGAAACAGGGGAAACAGTGTCAGACTTTTATTTTTTTGTGCTCCAAAATCATTGCAGATGGTGATTGCAGCCATGAAATTAAAAGATGCTTACTCCTTGGAAGAAAAGTTATGACCAACCTAGATAGCATATTGAAAAGCAGAGATGTTTTTCCAGTGGTCATGTATGGATGTGAGAGTTGGTCTGTGAAGAAAGCTGAGTGACAAAGAATTGATGGTTTTGAACTGTGGTGTTGGAGAAGACTCTTGAGAGTCCCTTGGACTGCAAGGAGATCCAACCAGTCCATTCTGAAGGGGATCAGCCCTGGGATTTCTTTGGAAGGAATGATGCTAAAGCTGAAACTCCAGTACTTTGGCCACCTCGTGCAAAGAGTTGACTCATTGGAAAAGACTCATGCTGGGAGGGATTGGGGGCAGGAGGAAAAGGGACAACAGAGGATGAGATGGCTGGATGGCATCACTGACTCGATGGACGTGAGTTTGAGTGAACACCAGGAGATGGTGATGGACAGGGAAGCCTGGCATGCTGTGATTCATGGGGTCGCAAAGAGTCGGACAGGACTGAGCGACTGAACTGAACTGATATCCATTGAGTCGGTGATGCCATCTAACCATCTCATCCTCTGTTGTCCTCTTCTCCTCCTGCCTTCAGTCTTTCCCAACATCAGGGTCTTTTCAAATGAGTCAGCTCTTCACATCAGGTGGCCAAAATATTGGAGTTTCTACTACTTTATTAACTATGCCTAAGCCTTTGACTGTGTGGATCACAACAAACTGTGGAACATTCTTAAACAGATGGGAATATCAAATCACCTTACCTGCCTCCTTAGAAATCTGTATGCAGGTCAGGAAGCAACAGTTAGAACTGGACATGGAACAACAGACTGGTTCCAAATTGGGAAAGGAGTATGTCAAGGCTGCTTGTTTATTTTACTTATATGCAGAGTACATCATGTGAAATGCCCAGCTGGATGAAGCATAAGTGGGAATCAAGATTGCTGGAAGAAATATCAATAACCTCAGATATGCAGATGATACCACCCTTATGGCAGAAAGCAAAGAAGAACTAAAATGCCTCTTGATGAAAGTGAAAGAGGAGAGTGAAAAAGTTGGCTTTAAATTCAACATTCAGAAAACTAAGATCATGGCTTCCAGTCCCATCACTTCATGGCAAACAGATGAAGAAACAATGAAAACAGTGAGAGACTATTTTCTTGGGCTCCAAAATCACTGCAGATGGTGACTGCAGCCATAAAATTAAAAGACGTTTACTCCTTGGAAGGAAGCCATGACCAAGACAGCATATTAAAAAACAGAGACATGAGTTTGCCAACAAAGGTCTGTCTAGTCAAGGCTATGGTTTTTCCAGTGGTCATGTATGGATGTGAGAGTTGGACTGTGAAGAAAGCTGAGCACCGAAGAATTAATGCTTTTGAACCGTGATGTGGGAGAAGACCCTTGAGAGTCCCTTGGACTGCAAGGAGATCCAACCAATCCATTCTAAAGGAAATCAGTCCTGAATATTCATTGGAAGGACTGATGCTGAAGCTGAAACTCCAATACTTTGGCCATGTGATTTGAAGAACTGACTCATTTGAAAAGACCTTGACGCTGGGAAAGATTGAAGGTGGGAGGAGAAGGGGACAACAGGTGATAAGATGGTTGGATGGCATCACCAAATTGATGGACATGAGTTTAAGCAAGCTCCAGGAGTTGGTGATGGACTGGGAAGCCTGGCATGCTGCAATCCATGGGGTGGTAAAGAGTCAGACATGACTGAGTGACTGAACTGAATGAAAGATTATATCTTCTTTAAACAATTTATTTATTTGTGCCAAGTCTTAGTTGTGGCATGTGGGATCTAATTTCCTGGTAAGGGATAGAACTTGGGCCCCCTACATTGGGAGCGTGGCGTCCTAGTCACTGGACCAGCAGGGAAGTCCTGAGATTACATCCCATTTAACTGAATTCTGTCAGTGTAATAACCACAGTAACAACAACAAACATTTAGTGCCTGCTTGCTGTATACTTGAGCTCATCTAATCTCCAGCCAGACTTTATCCCCATTTTACAGATGGGGAAACTGAGGCATAGAGAAATTCAGTCTTGCCCAAACCTACATAATTGGCAAGTGGCTGAGTCAGGATTTGAACCCACTAAAGAATCTGTGTTCCCATTCTCTCTTCTATTGTCATCTTACGATCTTGGTACCAACAGAATGTATTCAAGTCAATCCCCGTTGGCATAACCAAAGTGTCATTGGGCAGAAGAACAAACGTGAAGAAGAAGAAACAGCAATACAGAAGTGAATGGTGGCATGGACTCATCATCAAGCACTCCCAGTGGCTCCAGGGGTCCAGTGCTGAGCATCCTTTGCAGTCTGCTAGCCTGGAAAATCCTATAAATGAAGGAGCCTGGTAGGCTGCAGTCCGTGGAGTCGCTAAGAGTCGGACACGACTGAGCGACTTCACTTTCACTTTTCACTTTCCTGCATTGGAGAAAGAAATGGCAACCCATTCCAGTGTTCTTGCCTGGAGAATCCCAGGGACGGGGGAGCCTGGTGGGCTGCTGTCTATGGGGTCGCACAGAGTCGGACACGACTGAAGTGACTTAGCAGAAGCTAGAATACAGAGTGGGAGTTCAGCAATTAGTAGAGTATTTATTTGGTCTGAGTGCCTGATGCAACTTTCCTCCCAAATCCCCATTTTCTATCTGCCAAGATAGGTGATGGAGGTTTATGGTTCATGTTCTAGTACATCTGCCCTGGCCAGGGACCTACAACTCTGAATTTCTGGCCTGCTCCTTTCCAGCCAAAAGTGAATCTAAATTTACTTCCCATCAGCAACTAGCACCATCTCTATGCCCTGTGAGATCCTAGTTTTAGAAGATTCGGCTTTTATCCTGGGGATATCAATCTGTGTGTAGAAGTCCTTATTCTGTGGAAGAAGGGAGACTGAAACAAAAAATAAGTGAAAATTTCTTATCCAGGCAGATGACAAATAAAATTTCAGTATTTCTTATATTAAACCACCTTTTATACCTCTGTTCTTTTATAAATATAAGAGCATGGATGGGCTAGAAGTCAAACGAACAGACTTAGTTCCTGTCTTGGTGCATTCAGGCTGCTCTAGCAAAATGCCATAGACCAGGTAGTTCATAAACAATGTTTATTTTTCACATGTCTGGAGTCTAGAATCATCACCCAAGATCATGGTGCCAGGATGGCTGATATGGGTCCTGATTCTGTATAAGCTGGGTCCTTCTCACCATGTGGTGGAAGGGAGAAGGATCTCTCTGAAACCCTCACTCGCCCCCCGCCCCTTTTAAGCACTAATTCCATTCACGAAGGCTGCACTCTCAAGGTCGTAAGCACCTCTCAAAAGCCTCACCTCCTTAGCCACTAGAAGGATAAAAGTGTAGATCAGCTTATAAAAATACTTGTTGCTGCTGCTGCTGCTAAGTCACTTCAGTCGTGTCCGACTCTGTGCGACCCCATAGACAGCAGCCCACCAGGCTCCCCCGTCCCTGGGATTCTCCAGGCAAGAACACTGGAGTGGGTTGCCATTTCCTTCTCCAATGCAGGAAAGTGAAAAGTGAAAGTGAAGTCGCTCAGTCATGCCCAACTCTAGCGACCCCATGGACTGCAGACCCTAGAAAGTCTTAACTGAAATGATGGAACTCTGTCAAACCACAGAGAAAATTCATTCTGAAAATACCAACAGGTTGTGTAGTCAAGTCAATCAAAAACTGGCTCTATCAGAGGCAATATGCTCTAACATGGACTGCTGGTCCTACTGAATATTTTTGTTCCCTTGACCGCTTCCACTCATCCCCATAACCATTCTTCACCTATCAGCCAGGGTTAACTGAAAAATTGAAATCAGATTGCATAAAAGAAGTGAAAGCCTCTCAGTCGTGTCCAACTCTTTGTGACCCCATGAAATGTAGCCCACCAGACTCCTCCTCTGTCCATGGAATTCTCCAGGCAAGAATTCTGGAGTGGGTAGCCATTCTCTTCTCCAGGGGATCTTCCAAACCCAGGGATTGAACCCAGGTCTTCTACATTGCAGGCAGATTCTTTACCGTCTGTCTGAGCCACCAGGAAAGCCCAGATTGTATGACCTCTTGATGAAATACCCCCAAGTCTTCCTAATCACTTAGAATAATAGCCAAACATCTTACTATGTCCTTAGAAGATTCTAGATCACTTGTCCCTGCCCACCTCTTCCAACTTCATCTCCCTCCATTCACTTTCCATTCATCTCCTTGCTCTCTTTCCTACAATGCCGTCAATCCACCTGTTTATACATTCCCCACAGCCCCTTATTCTAGAATGTAAGCACCATGAGGCAGAGATGTTACCTATTTATCCACTGTGTCTCTAGCACCTTTCAGAATACTTGGCACATAGTAGTTGCTCAATAAGTAATTGTTGAATGACTTAAGATACCTGTTTTCTTATATTCTCCAGCCTTTTTAGAGAAACTATTATACAGGGAAGATAGTTGGGAAGTTTAATCTCTCTTGGGGAAGCAGGGAAAGCTTTGCTTCTCATTAATTATTTAATTACCTTCAAAGCTTGGGATTTCAGGAAGATTAAAAATCTTCCCTATTCCGCTCGTCACAGCTACATGCTGTCAAGCCTAATCACAGCACCTGTGACTCTTACACTGCTTGCTGGCTTCTGGTCTCCCCAAAGGATTAGTACAGCAAGAAAGTATCTGCAGACTGTTACTACTGGCATCTTTTGAGAGTTTAATTAATGGAGTATTTTTTCCTTTCCTATTCATGGTCAGGATTTTGATTAACTTGTAAGTGGGAGCTTTGTCATGTAGAGAAGCCCAGAGAAGGATGCTTAGGGCTGATGAGAGATGCCAAGGCTGCCCTTAGTAGCTGGTTAAGGAATCAGTGTGTTCCAGCAACCTCCCCCATATCCGTGTGGTCCACACCCCATATGGGAAGATGGGTACGTACTGCGACTGTTGGCTGCAGTGGGTGGTTGGACTCACTGGGACTTCTCTGCTGACCAGACATTTCTTTCTGTCTACAGCATCTTTATGGACATGGGGGTCCCCACGTTTTCAGTGATTGAGGCCAGCAGGCAGCAGCACACTCTGTTGCTTTGTCATGGGCAACTTCGTCTCAGGGTTTGGGCCTCCATCCAGGCTGCCTCAGCACTTCTGACTAGCAAGTTCTGGAAATAGTTCATCCACAGAGCTGGCTGGCAGGCGAAGGCTTCTCCTTGGAGCGTGGGGGTAAATCTGACCACTCCCGCTCTGGCTCTAGGCACACCCATTGCTTCTACTTCTCCCTAATCTGAAGCTTTCACGGTCAACTGAGATCTTGGGAAAGTTCTGCATTTAAGTGCATCTTGTAGAGAGATGGAGCTGGGTTTCAATCTTACCAATGTATCCAAATCTTCTAAACCTCAATTTCTTCATCTGCCAAATAGAGATGATAACTCTATCCTGCCTCACAATTTTTCTGAGCACTTTAAATGAGACACTGCATGCAACTGTTTAGAACAGTAAATGTCAGCTAATATTATTTGCATTCAAGCCTGTGGGTGAGGGCTTCCTTGGTGGCTCAGCTGGTACCTGAGCATAGCTGCCAAGGCAGGAGACGAAAGAAACGTGGGTTTGATCTCTGGGTTGGGAAAATCCCCTGGAGAAGGAAATGGCAATCTGCTTCAGTATTTTTGACTGGAAAATTCCATGGACAGAGGAGCCTGGCAGGTTACAGTCCATGGGGTTGCAAAGAGTTGGACATGAATGAGGGTGCAGGCACACCCCCCGTGTCCCCTTCCACAGTGTGTGGCACCTTGACAAGTTAATTCAACTCTCTGGGCCTCAGTTTCCTTATCTATAAAATGAGGCCAGTGTGATTGTGTGATGGTGAAATGAGAATACAAGACAAAATGTCAATTTATGGATACATTGCTAAACTGGACAAATCCTAGTAAATTTCATCAGTGACTTATCTGCATCTGCCCTGGCCATTAAGTTGACTTTCTCAACAAAGCCCTGAATATAGACATCCTGTCTGTCTTACTCATTAAAAAGAATGTATCAGTAAGAATATAAAATGGGGAGGGCTGTATGCAAACACTGCTGAGAAGTGGGAAAAAAAAGAAAAGAAAAAAGCAAATAACATTTAAATGAATATTGTATGTACGAGTGACCAGACTATCGTCCCTCAGGGGAAAATATTTCCCACTTTGCTTACAGCAGCAAAAAGAGGAGAAAAAAGTTTGATGGTTATTTCAAATTTGTCTCCCCCAGGGAAATTAAACCTGAGTTATGGGGCATTTTTCATAAAGCAAAGTCTACTATAAAACTAACAAGCTAAAAAAAAAAAAGAAAAAAAACCATTGTCAGGCACACTGAAGTGGATTGGACAGGTTGTCCTGAATGACGGCTGTTTGGGTGCACTGGCACACCTGCCACAGAATGTCCTCTTACTCCGTCCTCATCCTGTGGGGGCCTGCGTGTATCCACTGGAGTTGCCTCACTTGCCCGTGGTCCTGTCTCCCTTGCAGGGACATCCAGTGCTAATAGCTGATGTGCTGATAGACCCTCCCAGGCTGTGCCACTTCCAGCAGCCCTCCTCATCCCCAGCAGTAACTGATGTGCTATGAGGACTACAAAGGCAGTATTTTTATTTTATTTTTTATATTTTGGGATCAGGTTCTTAGGATGAACTAACATATATGCAACTTTTAATCATCTTCAAATCCCTAAATGATAATGCTTGATTTTATTTTTTATTAAAAAATTTTTGGTTTTGTCTCATCATGAGGTATGTGGTATCTTAGTTTCCTGATCAGAGATTGAACCCATGCCCTCTGCAATGAAAGCACCGACTTCTAACTAGATGGCCAGGGAAATCTCAAAGGCAGTATTTCTATATTGAAGCTGCAAGATATTATATATAAGCTATGGTTTCTGTTTGTTTGTTTCTTTTTTCTTCAGAAACTACACTGGGTCCTTTTCCGGAAGCCTGATGGCTTTTAGTCTCATTTAAAATGTTCTGTTCTAAGGGCTATAAGGATCAAGGACATTTCTTATTTAAATCTTTCCAGCACCTCCTTCTACAACAGAACCTTCTTTTCTGTAGGGAATCCACTTCAGCTGCCCAGTCCAGGTACCCCATGCCCTTGGCCATAATGACTGGTTTGGACAGGTACGTGATCCAAGTCAAGAAAATTGGGATCTTCTTTGGATCTTTTCTGATGCTGCCATCAGGAAAGCTGTGTCTTTCCCTGGGGGTTAGGAGGATTTCAGTCTGAGGCTCTGGTGCCCACAGGATGAGGGCCAGTTAGAGAAACAGGAGATCCCTGATAGCATTATTTGCAATCCGGATCAAGACTTGCCTGAAGCCAGAATGGTAGGGCATTATGTGAGCTAATAAACACCTCCATGCTGCTTTGTAAAAAAAATGATCACTTTATTTTTTAATATTTATTTATTTGGTTGTACTGGGTCTTAGTCATAGCATGTGGGATCTTAGTTCTCCATTAGGGGTTGAACTCCGGACCCCTGCACTGGAAGCTCAGAGTCTCAGCCACTGGACCATGAGGGAAGTCCCCATGGTCCCTTTTGAATGGAGTTTCTGCCAATCCAATTTCTGAAAGTGTTTTTTTTTTTTTAATTTTCAAAGCATCCTGAAAATTAAAGTTAGATTAACCTATATATTAGGCTTTTTAAATATCGTGAATAATTGCTATAATGGAATGAATGTATTGTAAAGAAATGTGAACTAGAGGGTAGCATGTAGGGTTAAGTTTTGGATTTCCTCTAAAAATAGTGTCTCCTATTTACTGAACACTTACAATGTACCAGCTGTTTCATATACTCTATGTCTTGGCTTCTTACCACTTTCTTGCATGTTATATTATACTCATTTTAGAAAGGAGAACATTGAGACTTAGAGGAACTAAGAGACATGCCAAAGACCATCCAGGTAGAATGTAATGGAGCCAGGATTTTACACTCAGAATTTGGGCCAGATTACCCATATCATACAGATCAAGCAAAGATTACTGCTGATTCACTCCTTCAGCACTTATCAGACATTAGCTATTTGCTGGGAGGTCCTAGGCATTGGGGGTATGAAATCAATGAGATAGTGTACATCCTTCAACTATTCACAGTCCAATGGGGGGGAACTTCATTAGGGTCTTCATTGATTTGAACTGTATCCCCCTCAAAAGATATTTTGAAGCTCTAACTCCCCAATATTTGTGAATGTGACCCTCTTTGGGAATAGGGTCTGTGCAGATGTAATCAAGTTAAAATGAGTTCATTATTAAGGGCAGGCCCTCATCTGTTATGACTGGTGTCCTTAAAAGAGGGAAATTTAGACTCAGAGCCACAAAAGGAGAAGGCCATGTGAAGATAGAGGCAGAGGTTGGAGTGACGCCTCTGTAAGCCGGGAAAGTAAGGATTGCCTGCGGTCACTAGGAGCCAGGAAGGAGGCTTGGAATAGATCTCCTTGCAAGCTCTCAGAAGGAACCAACATTGCCAACACCTTGATTTAGGATTTTTAGCTTCTAGAATGGGCTTCTCTCATAGCTCAGTTGGTAAAAAATCTGCCTGCAGTGCAGGAGACCTAAGTTTGATTCCTGAGTTGGGAAGATCCTCTGGAGAAGGAAATGGCAACCCACTCCAGTATTCTTACCTGGAGAATCCCATGGACAGAGGAATCTGGCAGGCTACAGTCCATGGGGTCGCAAGAGTCGGACACGACTTAATGACTAAACCACCACCACCACCAGCAGCCTCCAGAAGGCTGAGACAAGAATCTTCCATTGTTTCAAACCACTCAGGTTTTAGTTTTTGGTACTTTGTTACGGCGGCCATAAGAAACAAATACAGTCCTCAGGGTCCTCCTCTGGCAACCTACATTGATTTGGATCTTACCTAAGATTGCTCCGAGGTGGTGCAGTGATAAAGAACCCGCCTGCCAATGCAGGAGACACAGGAGACGTAGGTTCGATCTCTGGGTCAGGAAGATCCCCTGGAGGAGGAAATGGCAACCAACTCCAGTATTCTTGCCTATAAAGTCCCGTGGACAGAGGAGCCTGGTGAGTTGAAAAAAGTTGAACATGGCCGAGCAACTGAGCGAGCACATACATACACGTTCACACAAGATTGCTCTGCCCATGCCCCCCACCCCAGTGGCCCTCCAGGAACAAGCCTCTCCAGACAGGTGTCCCACCCTCTCCTTCCTTCACATCTTAAAGGTGGGCTCCTCCTAGCCATGGCTCCCCGCCCTCTTTGCCACCACTGTGTGAAGCTACCGGCTCCTGGAGTTCCCAGCACAAGAACCCACCCTGTATGGAGCTCTTCCCTCCACTGCCCTCTGAACACACTCTGAACTCAATGGCTGCCCAGAGGCCAACTGTTTGCTCTGGACGGGCAGGAGCCTGGAGGCAGTGGACAGCTAATACCAGGGCGTGCCCTTCCTTTATATTCCAAGGCTGTTCCGTTTCCAGGATACGGGTTTCATGATTTCTCCTTTGTGATTAATGTTGAAGCCATTTCTTGATGTACTGTCTTAATAACTTGGTGAAGGCACACAGCCTTTGGTTGGCAAATGTGACGGGGCTTTTATCTGACCAGCCCTCACCCCCGCCCATTCCTGCGAGTCAGGTAGGCAGCACCAATGTGAAAGAAGACAAAAGACAAAGGGAAATAAAGTCTAAATTAATCAGTGATTTGCCAAGGGTAGTGATGAGCTACAATTTGGACTTGCTGCCTAGAATTTTAAACAATGATCCAACGTCCTCGAGTTGCCAATGCTCTCTCAATGCCCACAGAACTCTTCTAATAAGACGCATGCACCTGCTGATGTGTATAGCAGGCCAAATGCCAGCTCATTAAAAATGGTGATGCTCCTAGTAGCTAGAGCTTTCCCTGTGGGTGAACTTAAACTTTCTACACTCCCGAAGAAGGGGGCACAAGTCAATCACAAGTACTCCCAGATGGGTGTTCTGTCACCAGACCTTTAACACCTCAAGGCCAAGGCCATATCTTGCTTTGTCTTTTTTTTTTTTTTTTTGTACCTTTAAGAACGTCTAACAGAGTGCATGCTTCTGACCTGCTGGTAGGCTCAGTACAGAAATTTAATCTGGGCCATGGTATGTTTTTAAGGGTGTATGGTGTTTAAGAATTTGGACTCTGGGGTTTGGGAGTCAGATTGCCTATATTAGAATGTTAGCTGGCTGTGTTATTTTGGAAAGGTTTATTAACCTCTCTGAACTCCAGCCTCTCATCTGTTAAATAAGCTGTTAGAATGTGTCAGTGAGATATGTACCTAAAGTGCTTAGCATTCAAGAAAATGACAGCCATTATTGCTGTTGTTAACCGGTGATTGGCAGAGCTGGGACTCACCCAGGCTTGTCTGGTCCCCTGTCCCCATGGTTGCCCATCTGGGGAACTCAATGTGGCTTCCACTGGATTGCTCATCACCAAAGGGTGGTGGTCACACAGATGGGGAGCCAGCATCATTGCGTATTTCCCTCCACAGATGGCCAGGCACCTATGCCTCCCAAGGACCCCCATATTCCCATTCCAGTTGGTGATCCAGAAATCGAGGGAATATCCTTGCCTCTTTGGGGGAAAGTAGAATCTTTCCAGGCTCCCCTGTGTGTGTTCAGTCATGTCGGAATCTTTGTGACCCTACAGACGGTAGCCCCCCAGGCTCCTCTGTCCTTGGGATTCTCCAGGCGATAATACTGGAGCAGGTTGCCATAACCTCCTTTAAGGGATCTTCCTGATCCAGGGATTGAACCCGTGTCTCCTTTCCTGCATTGCTGGCCGATTCTTTACCGCTGAGTCACCGGGGAAGGCCCTCTATCCACCAAAGCTTATCAAAGGTCCATGGGGGAAGAGACAGGAGCTCACAAAGAAGGGACTGTTTTAAGGTTTTGCTCAGCCTCCTGCCTGCCCTAGACGCGCTTGAGGTCTCTCAGATCTGGAAGCAAAGTTCCCAGTTATCCATCAGTATTAATCCCTTGGGACTTCCATAACAAAGTACCCAAAGCTAGATGGCTTAAAATAGAAATGTATTGTCTTACAGTTCTGAAGACTGGAGTCCAACATCGAGGCATCGGCAGAGCCATGCTCTCTGTCACGGCTGCAGGGCAAGCTCCTTCCTCTCACCTCCTGTATCTCCTGGCCTTTGCCAGCACTCCTTGGCCTCTCCTGCCTTATAAATGCATCACCTCAGTCATGTGACATCTTTTTCCTGGGTGTCCTCACATGATGTTTCCCCTGTGCATATCTGGCTATCTGTCCAAATCTCCCTTTACACAAGGACATCAGTTATATTGGATCAAGGCCCACCTCAATGACCCATTTGAACTGAATTACCTCTGTCAAGCCCCTGTTCCAAATAATATCTCATTCCTCAGGATTGAAGGTTAGGACTTCAGTGTATCTTTTTTGGGGAGATGCAATTCAATTCCTAACACCATCTGTGATGGTTAATTTTATGTGTCACTTGGTTAGGCCATGGTACCCAGATATTTGATCCAACGTTATTATAGTTGTTTTTCCAGATGAGACTAACACTTAGATCAGGAGATTTCTAGTAAAACAGATTACCCTCCATCTGATCAGTTGAAACCTTAATAGAAACAGGCTGATCTCTCTGGAAGAAGAGGGTATTCTGCCAGCAGACCACCTTTGGACTCCAGCTGAAATCCTCCCAGATCTCTAGCCTTCCAGCCCACCCTGAAAATTTTGGACTGGCTGAGCCTCCATGATCATGTGAGTGAATTCCTTAAGACAAATTCTCTCTCTTGCCACCCCACCCCCCAAATAGATATAAATACAGTTATGGATGGTCTGTTTCTTTGAAGAGCCCTGACTAACCCACTGTCCTAGGATCCCTGTCCCTGACACCCTTCTCCTCAGGCCACAGCATCTTGGCAGGGCTGGCAATGCCTCACCTAGAGAGAGCTGAATGCCTGAGGCTGCCTTTCAACCCACTTCACTGTAAACAAACCATCACTGAACCACTGAACAAGCATATTTCTGAGCCTTCAACTCGTATTATTCCCTCGGCAAAGGAAGGTTGAACGTTCAGTCTCAGTGTGAATTGCTGTAGGAGATGATGGGGAAGAAATGAGGAGAAATTCCTTTGCTTCCAAGTTAATACAGTTCTGGAAGCTACTGTTCTGTACGAAGAGTCAGAGCAGAACTGCTCTTTTAGAACAATGCGTGAAATGTTAAAGACGTGGTTCATGGTCTGGTGACCTACTGTTGTCTAGCAAACTATTTCACAACTGAGTGGCTTAAAATTGTACCTATTTTATTTGTTCAGGACTCTGAGGGTCAGCAGTTCACTAGCTGGCTCTTCTGCCCCATCTCTTCCTGGAGTGCACTGCGGCAGCTTTTGTCCCCTGGCAGCATGACTAGGTTCAGGCTGCTGTAACAAAAATGTCATAGACTTTGTGGCTTACACAACCACTGGGAAGTTCAGGACGAAGGGGCCAGCTGATTCGGTTCCTGGTGAGACTCTCTTCCTGGTTTTCTGGGGATGTCATATCCCTGTGTTCTCTCACGATAGAGACAGAGACCATCTCTCCCATGTCTCTTACAAGAGCTGAATGAGTGCTCAGTTGTGTCACACTCTTTGGGCCTCATGGACTGTAGCCTGCCAGGTTCCCCTGTCCATGGGATTTTCCAGGCAAGAATACTGGAGCAGTTTGCCATTTCCTACTCCAAGGGATCTTCCCTACCCAGGGACTGAACTCGCATCTATTGTATCTCCTGCATTGGGAGGCAGATTCTTTACCACTGTGCCACAGGGGAAGCCGTCTTAGAGCAGAACTAAAACCATTCATGAGGGCTCCACCCTCATGACCTAATTACTTTTCAGAGGTCCCACCTGCAAATACCATCGCACTGGCGTTTAGGGCTTCAACTTGTGAATTTGGAGGGACATAACCATTCACTCCACAGCATTGGAACTAGATGGTCCAAGATGACTTCACTCACACATCTGACCACTGGTACTGGTTGTTGACTGTATACTCAAAGTTCTCATCTTCAAGATGGCTAGCTGGGGCTTCTTACCCGGTGACACCCTGTGTTTTAAGAAGGTGAAAGCAGAAGCTTCAAGGCCCTTTAAGACTTAGGCTCAGGAGTCATCAAAACATCACTTCCATTGTATTCCTTTGGTCAAAGCAAGTTACAAAGCTTTCCTATGTTTAAGGCAAGGAGGAATAGACTCCACCTTAATAAAATAGATAGGAAGTGGTTCAAAGTGACATTATAAAGGAATGTGCGTGCAGTGATATGAGGATTTATTGTGACAGTTTTGCAGATGATCTACCACATTCACTGAGCGAATTAAACTAGTGAATATACAGGACGAGTTCTGCCTGGATGCATCAGTGGAGGTGACAGCATGATACCAGTCAGAGCCAGAGATCAGAGGGGCATCTCAGACGTGCGAGGGTATGGCTGTTTATTACACCCTTTGACTGAGGACCTGGCAGGGAAGGGTTTTGGACTCCGTCTGATTCCAAGACTACTTCTAAATTTTTTCCTGTGAAATTAGATATTTGCCTCATCTCTGTTACAGCACAGCCAGAGGCATCTGGTAGGGCCAGCTAACGTATGTTCTTAGATTTTCCTTGGCAGAAATTAATTTTTTTCCCCCTTATGAATTTTTTTTTCTTTCCCCAAGGCTGAATCTTTGGGTTAAGACCAGGGATCCACAATTCATAAATTTGTTCCTCGTGGTTCATTGTTTCAAAATGAGACTTTTAATAGATTCTGAAGACTTAATAAGAGTGCTGCCTAGTCACATAATGAAGTTACTGTGCATGTGGCTGACAGGTAGTAATTTATTATTATCCTTGTCCCTGATAAGAGCCGTACCATGCATGGTGGGTGCCCAATAAATATTAGCTGTAACAACAAAAGCAACGGAAGAAAGTTTGTCTCTTTGTGTTTCAACCAACTATTCACAACACATTCTCCTTTTACCATCGTGTCTATTTTCAGGGAATTTTATAAGTTCTATATAGAGAGGAGCCAGAGCTGTGTGTCTTTATTACTGTTAGTTTAAATGTCCTAATTTACCCTGTCATCATGTTTCACTTAGCATAGCAAGTCACAATATTTTTCTGTCCCTGCAGTGAAAGACTGCAGTAAGTTGATCTTGCTAACAAGAGATAATTATTAGCTTCCTAGGGAATGTTACTGTATATGCATTGCTAAGCATTCCAGGAGGATTAATATTTCTGTGAATTTTGGACAAGATGAGGTAGCGGCCCAGAGAGACAGGGCTATTTGAATATTTGTCCTTGCTCCATTTGCCTCTCCATCACTGGTAATTTGTTAATGCTGCTTGTGTTCCATCTGAGGTCACGTGGAGAATTAATGCGCCTCTACTGACTAATACACCCAATTCCAAAGAGAGAACGAGGTAAGACAGAACCCTGGATGATCCTGGCAGTCACAAGGTTTACATTCAAGAGCAACGTCTTTGCAGGGTGATGCTTTTCTGAAAAGTCGGCAGTGAAATGGCAGTTTGAAATCACGGTTCATTGTGTTCAAGGGTTTCTTCCTCAGATGAGCAGAGCTGTTCTGGCACTTGGAATTGCAACAGTTTTTTTTTGTTTTCTCTTTGCTTATTTGTTTATTTTTGTTATTATTGGGAGCAGACAGGGAAGGCAAGGGGATTTAAAATGCAGCAGAGGATCACCGAGAGTTAGAGGCTGGTAGGGCTGGGAAATCTTTGACTGTCAAGCTCAGGGTCTGAAAGAAACAGAAACCTTCTGAAACATCTAGGTCTAGTCATACCTCAGTTAGACTAGACACTCTAACCAGATTGCATATACCTGTAAGTATTGAAGGCATTGAATTCTTTTAATATGTTTCCAGTGAATTCTTCTATTTAGGAAAACTTTAGAAAAACCACAAGTAGGCAAATGCTGACATATTAACTCGAAGTGGGAATTTAGCTGTCATTAGTACTCTTGCCTGGAAAATCCCATGGGCGGAGGAGCCTGGTGGGCTGCAGTCCATGGGGTCGCTAGGAGTCGAACACGACTGAGCGACTTCATTTTCACTTTTCACTTTCATGCATTGGAGAAGGAAATGGCAACCCACTCCAGTGTTCTTGCCTGAAGAATCCCAGGGACGGGGGAGCCTGGTGGGCTGCTGTCTATGGGGTCGCACAGAGTCGGACACGACTGATGTGACTTAGCAGCAGCAGCAGCAGCAAACCTTTATGCCGTATCTAGTTTATTGATTCATCAGTTCATTTCATCAACCAACAAACATTAATAATTACTGAAAGTCTCATGTGGGCCAGATGCATGGTGGGCTTTGGGAATACCGGAGGGGGTTGTGGTCTAGAGGGGAAGAAAGATAAGGAGGCAGGTAGTCTCAACACAACAGGATTTATGGGAGGGGTCAGCCCAGAGGGCTGTGTGGACATGCACAAATGTCTCAGGCCTCAGAAGGGAGTCTGGGTGAGTCCCTCTAGAGGAAGTGACTTCTCAGGTGAGGCAGAAGTTGTGATGAGAGGTGAAGCAGGAGGGTTAAACAGCACCAGGTCTGTGATGGATTTGGCTGATGGGAGTCATGGCCGATTTTAAGAAAGGAAATGACAAGATCAGGCTGAGGTTCTAAAGACTACTCTGCTTGCAGTGGGGAGGGTGGCATGGAGAGGTGTCCTAGGCTGGGATGCCAAGAAGTTGAGCCTGAGACTGGCTTTCTGGGCAAGCAGTTTCTGGAAGAAGTAGGAAGCATGTGTGTGGGAAGCATAAATAGGGCAGGCAGAGATATGGTCTAGCCCCAGCCTGATCCCATGCGGAGCTCTGGGTGTGGGGGCCTTGTGCCTTGTTATCAGGCTGTCCCCAGAAAAGAGGCAAAACGTCCAGACATTTCCCACAAAAATGTCTAGTGCTTTTCTCCCAGGGCAAGTCTCTGAGAAGGGAGCAGCTGTGAGCTGTTAGCAGCCCCTGGTCAGGGGGACATGGGTGGGGTACCAAGAGCATCTACTCCCAGAGGGAAGGAAGAGCCATGTAGGTGATCTTGACCTCTTCCAAGGGGGGAGCTTGCCGCTTGTAGTTGCTGGAAACGAAAGGGCAAATCGGTTTCTCTAATGGAAAATGCATTAGGCTGTCTAGAAAGAGCAGCTAAGCAAAGGGTGAGAACAACGGGAGATTACCAGCGGTTTGGCTAAAGGTGAGACCAAAGAGGTGGGTCATCAACCACGAAGAAAAGAGGCCCACAGTCCTGAATTAATCAGAGATAAAGGGAGTGGGATTGGAGTAGCATTGCAGTAAGCGTCAGGCAAGGCAGGGACCAGGCTATGCCAACATCTTAAAAATAAATAATTCTCCCCCGTTTCTATCCGAGGTGCTCAAGGTAATTTGCAAATATTTGCAGGCAAGTTTTCACCAGGCTGAACTGCAGGCAGAGCTCCCACTGACTTCACAGAGTGCTCCCGGGGGACAGGCAGCAAGGTGAGGCTTCGGTTCTGGGTAATTAAGACTTACGGCACCCTCGTTAGTGAAGAAATCCCGGTGCACATCATTGAAATGCAGTGGGCTCTGCAGCCCTACGGCCCCTCAGCGGCCTTGGCGTCAGAAGCCCACTGAAGCCATCATTAATTTTGCTATCCTTCACTTTCTGAAATCAAAGGATGACATCACTTTGATTAAGAGGAACAAGCACGTTACAGACAATCAGTGGAGTCAGTTTGCATTGGCCAGTGTCCTTAGAGTCGCTTACTGATGGTGGCCTTGAGGCTCCCACAGGGATTATGAATTCTGTGAGATAGGCTGAAAGCCCACAGTCACCTTCTGAACAGGCAAAACTCTCTCCAGAACCCACCTGCACCGCATCCTTAGTTACACTATCCTTTTCTGCTTCCCTTCTTATCGCCATCTCTGAGACACCAAGGTGCTCATTGGTGGTCAATCCCAGACAGTAAGAAATGTCTCTAGAACACTCTGATCCCTCCTCTGTATCAGGGTGGAGGAGAGATGGGTAAATGAATGAATAGGTGTCTATGGAGCTTCATCTCATGCAAGATGCTGTGCTGGCAGCTAGGAAAGGTACAAAGAATTCTGGAACACATTCCTGACCCTCAGATAGCCAGTGATCTTGCAAAAGAGATACACCTCTTCCAGCCAGGGTTAGCAGCACAACTTTGAAGGCAGACAGCCTGGGTTTGCATCCTGGCTCTATCACACTGGCTCTGTGTCCTCAGGCAAATTACACAACCTCTAAAACTTCAAGTTTTCGAATCTGTAAGATGAGGATAACAACAGTACCTACCTCCTAGGGTCATTGTGGGGAGTATACATATTAACAAAAGTGCTTAACCATGGTCATTACTCAATAAATGTGACCAAGCAACAATCATTTGTAGAGTATTCACTGTGCTGAGTGTTTTATATGGTCTATTTCATCTAATCTGCAAACAACATGTAAGATGGGCACCAACGTTATCCTTGTTTTATCAATAAGGAAGTGGAGTCTCAGAGAAGTTAAGTGATTTTTTATACAGAGCCACAAAGCTAGGAAGTGATGAAATACTGGGGTTTGTACCCAGAGCCCAGGTTCCCTAGAAGAAAATCCATGAGGGCTTTAGGTATGCAAGAACAAAGAGCTCCCAGGGAGCTGGGGCAGTCAAGGAAGTTTTCTTCTGAGTCTTCCATTCACGGGAGGAGCTCCTTTTATTTCTTCAGCCAATATTTGTTGAACACATACTATGATTATGCACAGAGCTGGGGGCCTTATGAGTAATGCATGGCTTCTATTAACAGTTTGAAGTGGAGGAAGTAAACCACTGAATGCTACGTGGCAGGGAGGGACCTCTGTAAAGAGCCACTCTGAGCAGGACCTTAAGGGAGAAGTTGGATGAAAAGAGATGGAAGAAGGGAGAGAAACAGGATGAGCAAAGCAGAGAGGGATGAAACAGCTCCAGGAAACCCCAAGTATTTACATGTCTGAAGCCAAGGGTGAACGTGGATAGGAAGATAAGAAATCATTATCATAACCAACATCCTCTGAATACCCACAGCGTGTTAAGTACTCTCTGCTATCTCTTATCCTTTCCCTGAAGTAGGCAAACTGCGGGCCAAATCTAGTCTACCACCAGTTTTTGTTTTTAGCCTAAGAGCTAAGCTAAGCATGATTTTTCACAGACGAACATTTGCAAAAGATTTTGATGATAGGAAAATACTAAGACTGAAACTAATTAAGCAAAGTATTATCTTTTCCCCCAAAAGAATTCCATTGTTCTCATTAGTAGACCTGTATTATTATTAGAAAAGTCTTCAATCTTCAATTATTATTATATCTTGAATTTTATCAGTAAAATATGTTGTGGAAATTTATTCTCTCTCTAGTTATGCATCATAGCCTTAATTTTGCATCTTGACCTACAAACTGACCTACAAAGCTGGAAATGCTACCTGGTCCTTTATGGGAAAAGCCTGCCAACTCTTCTCCTTTCCAAATGCCCATGAGGCATCATTCTAATTTAAGGAGGTCTAGGGAAGAAGCTCGGAGAAGGCAATGGCACCCCACTCCAGTACTCTTGCCTGGAAAATCCCATGGATGGAGGAGCCTGGTAGGCTGCAGTCCATGGGGTCGCTAGGAGTCAGACATGACTGAAGACTTCCCTTTCACTTTCCACTTTCATGAATTGGAGAAGGAAATGGCAACCCACTCCATTGTTCTTGCCTGGAGAATCCCAAGGACAGAGGAGCCTGGTGGGCTGCCGTCTGTGGGGTTGCACAGAGTCGGACACGACTGACGTGACTTAGCAGCAGCAGCAGCAGGGAAGAAGCTGAGGACCTGAGCCATAGCAACCTGACAAGGAATGAAGAGGATAAAACTGCCCAGACTCAGAGACAAGCAGCAAGCGAGAGGCTCCCCTGGCTTTCCTGATGTGTGTGGACCTGGGCTCAGGTCTGGGGCACAATGAGAGTAAGGCTTGTTTCCCAGAAAAGAATTCCTGGCCAGGGGCAGTGTGTTTCTCCCTTGGATAACCAGGAATATTCCCAGTGCTGCAGGAAGTGCCAGAGGAAGTGCAGGTCTGGTGGACTAAAGGTGGGACAGACAGGTGGAGCTGGAAATGGCACAGGGGATAAATCTGTGGAGATGTCCAGGAGGAGGGTGGGTCTCCAGAGCCGAGGATAGAGTTTAGAGTCATTAGGAATGGGGGCTGAAACCTCAGAGAATCAGAATTCGTGTACCGAGGGAAGAAATTATTCCCTCTGTCAACAGGAGTTGAATAGTTCACCTTTTCAGATTGAGAGCACGGATAGAACACTTACTCATCTTTGAAGCTCTTGAGGGGTGGGAAGGAGGGGAGTGGGACCAAGCTGAATTCAGTAGATCTGGAAAAAGGAATCAGAGCTATTTTTGGAAAGGGTTATCCATGTCAGTATATGATATTTCTTCACACACACACACACATGCATGCACTCTCCAAAGGATCGTGAAGGATATATTTTTAAAACCCCAGTGTGTGCATTAATTCACACAGAATTATCTGATTAGCTTCAGAGGCTGCTGACTTGAAGATCTCCAAGTAAAAGCACAGGGGAAAACACTCGTGATTGAGAACGAAAGGGGAATTTCCTTCTAGAGAAGTTTTAGGAAAACAAAGGAAGAAGCCGATCCTGGTTACATAGTCCAACCTGGGAAAGTAAAAATCTTTGATTATCTATTTATGCCCTGCCAAACTCAGAGCCCAGAAGATATCAGATAAGCCTAAAAGAAACTGATTTCCAGCACTTCTCCTTTTCGTTGTTCTTGTTCGTGGTCTTTGTAACCTTGAGGAACTAGCTTGCATGGGCTTCCTGCTGGTGTGGGGCTCCAGGCAGGGCCAGTTCTTTATGGGAAAGGGAGGTGCTCGTGAGGGAGAGACTGGGAGGAAGGGTTTATCGAGGTTTGGGGTGTGTCTAGTCTGAAATTTTTGCCTCGGTTTTCCTTGCGGCCAGTCCTGGACTATAAAGTTCTTGTGTATAAGTTGTAAAAATATGACCTATTGTCCCTGGACCTCTTCTCCCCCTCACTCTGGGCAGCCCGAGGCTAGGACTAAAGGTAGAGCAGAGTGAGCAGCCTCCCACTTGCCCCCTTCAGGGAGCCTGGGGGCAGAGCATACCTGCATATCTGATGCCCCCGCCTCCATAACCCCACCCCCTGATCCCAGTCGTGTGTGCCCTATTCGTCGTTGTTGTTTTTAGTCACTAAGTCGTGTCCAACTCTTTCTGCAACCCCATGGATGTAGCCTGACCAGGCTCCTCTGTCCCTGGGATTTCCCAGCCAAGAATACTGGAGTAGGTTGCCATCTCCTTCTCCAGTGGTTCTTCCATACCCAGGGATCAAATCTAGGTCTGCTGTATGTATAGTGGGCAGATTTTTTTTTTTTTTTTAACCACTGAGCCACCTGGGAAGCCTGCCTTATACATTAATTTGCAGAAAAAGCAGCATCTGGAAAATGGGTGCTACAGAAAGCCAGATGACATGGGGGGTGGTTAAATTAAGTACTTAATGTATGTCCATCTCAAATACTGATCTTTTCCTTGGACAAATAATGTAACAGCTAAGAGTTGGACACGACTGAGCGACTTCACTTTCACTTTTCACTTTCATGCATTGGAGAAGGAAATGACAACCCGCTCCAGTGTTCTTGCCTGGAGAATGCCAGGACGGGGGAGCCTGGTGGGCTGCCGTCTGTGGGGTTGCACAGAATTGGACACGACTGAAGCAACTTAGCAGCAGCAGCAGCAGGTCCGGGAACACCTGGCATTTAGTGGACCGTATTCTTCCCTGAATTTAATTCAGCGAGAGATCATCCAGGAGGCACTCTGAAAAACTGCAGCCACATTTTTGAGTTGCTAGAGTTCGACTGAAGAAGCCATCATTCTATTGTTCTAAATAGAACCAGAGAGCAAGACCACAAGATCCGGGAAAGCCATTAATAAAAGAAAAGGCAACACATTCCCATATCTAATACAGGAGTGAGATTTTCATGAGCTATCTTCCAAAAAGAAAAATGCATGTGCAGAAATAATGTGGATAAACCCAAACCATTATCCCTCCCAATTTGAAGGGAACATATAATGTTGGAGAGATTTCTGTATTTACCTCTGAACCTGATTTTCATGTCATTCTGTCATTGATGAACAGTTCCCAAGTACCTTGTCAAAAAGGGTTGCTTATTAAGCCACTGAAAGTATAAAAATAAACAGATAATGTAAACTGTAAATCATTCCATGAAGCCCTGGTGGCCCAGACTGGATTTGGCACTGAGTTAAACAGTTGCACAAACATGAACTCAGCCCCTTTCCATGGCAGATCCAGTGCTAACTCCAGGTAAAGGATGATTCACAAGGCACTGCTGTGTCTGAGCATGTTCACCACCCAGGGGGGAAAGAGCGAACAGATTTTAAAAATACCATACAAGATGAGGGTAAACCATTAAACATCAATTGGAAGGGATCACTCTGAAGCTGCATTGAAATATGTTATATACAGAGTGTGCTAGGGACACAGACGAGGTGAAAATTAACCCAACCCAGGGGTGCCAGGGAAACATCAAGACAGAGACATTTGAACAGTGTCTTGAAGGATGAATAAGAGTCTGAAAACAGCATGGGGAGTCTTCTCTGCTGAGTGACAGCATTGGCAAAGCTTTGGAGGCATGACTCTGCACAGCTAACGACTGAACGTAAGAGATTTGCGTGGCTGATGGTGTGCGTGAAGCTGGAAAAGAGGGCAGGGTGGCTGGGCTGGCTTTATGTGGATATGAACCCTGGAGATTTTTCAGGCTGAGAAAGGCACAAACAGATTGGTGTTTTCAACAGTCTTTGATCTGCAGAGCAGAGCCTCCCAGTGAGATCCACCTTAAGGGTGATACATGGTGCTGTTTTTTTTTTTTTTTTTTTTTACTGATTCAGAGAATTAATCCACTTCCTAAAATTCTTTGCTTATTCTCAGGGAGTGTTTACCCTAGAACACAGGTCTGCAAACTATGACCCACTGGCCATATCTGGTCTCCCACCTGCTTTATCAATAAAGAACACATTCTTGTCATTTCTTTGCGCTCTCCACTGTGGCTTTCGCACTGTGGCTGATCTCAAAGCAGAGTTGAGTAGTAGCAATATAGACTGTATGACTTGCAAGGTGTGAGATATTCATGATATGATGCTTTACAGAAAAACTGTACTGACTTTTGCCCTTTGGTTCTCTGAAGTTTATGCCAATTTTTCCATCCGACTAGAAACTTTGGAGATCATCTTGAAGGTTTGCCTCATTACCTTGTATACGGCTCACCTCTGCCTTTAACAAGTGGCCAAATTCAATCGTGCTGTTTAAGTCAGTAGCAGGAAAAACAGTGAAGAATGTCACGTACAAAGGAGGTTGAACACCAGGAACTAGGCAAGTCTGGTCAAACCACTCCATTTCTTCTCGGCAGGAGTCCCCGAGCATGAGATGAGCAGCCTGCCAAGCATATTGATTGCATCAGAGGTCAAAAACCTTCCACCATATAGGTAGGATGTAACTGATTAGGTGGTTGTGTTGATGGTCAAATAATGGCTTACACAATGTACAGATGAATGGGCTGACATCAATCTTGGAGATCTCTAACAAGTTCTCACAAGACTCTGGACTTAACTCCTGCCCTGCTCAGCATTTTTATTGGCACAAATAATTCAGAAGCCGTGTTATCAGTGTGAAGTTTGCCCATAGTGGGGGATAGGTGATAGCTAGTAATGGGCATTGATCTGTCAGCATTACTGTTTCAGAAAATTCTTGATAAGCTAGAGTGGTGCTTTCCTACGAGATAAGTGTGAGACTCCTGGGCCCTGGGGCGAAGGTACAAATGAAGACCAGCATTCCATACAACCAAAGACTTTGAAGTTATAAATCACTCTAACAAACTTTTAGACAAAGTGTGTTCTTTCTTCCTACCTTGACACCACCTAGAAGCCTAGATTCAAATTCAGATTCTCTGAGTCCTCAGAGTGGTAATGCTGGAAGACAGGCAGCATGGGAAACAGTCCTAGTCCCCTGGGTTTCAGCTTTCTGGGAGATAAATGCATCTTTCTATTTTCTGGCCTTACTCGGACTCCTCAGCCACTTCTTTCCAGTTGTTTCCTCTTTGCGGTCTCATCACTTGGATCTGTCATTTGGTACCATTTATCTGGCTCTATCCTGTGACTTTTATACTTAAACCCCATTCCTCTTGCATTGTGGGTTCATTTGTTTCCGTTCTTTTCAGGTAACCCTGGTCTAGTGCTTACATTTGGCAATCCCCAGGAAACAGTGTCCCTGATGGACTCCTCACCAGAGCTGGCCAACAACCTGGCCAACTCCTGTCCACTTCCTAGCTCCCAGGTCTTCCATGATAGCCCCTCTGCCTTGCCAATACCTCTTGAACTTAATCACCAAGGATGAAAACATACTGCAGCAAATTTGGGGTATTGAGGGTGGGAGGTAGTCCCATCCACAAGCAACATACTTCTCTGAAAGCTAGTGTTTTTATTTTCAAAGGGTCACACGTTTTAAGAAAAAAAATTAATCTTTAGAATATGATTAAATATGCATAACATACATTCTAGAAAGTACACAAAGTATAAACAGCATAATGAATTATCACAAGGCTTCTGACCACCAGGTAAACAAATGCCCCACAAGACCTCACTCTTTTATACCTCGCTCTCTTCTCCCTGAAGGAAACAAGCTTCTATTGTCCATTTTGCCTATTTTGAATTTTATGTACATGGAATCATGCGCTATTTATTTCTTTGTGAATGGCTTCTTTCACTCAATATGTTTGTGAGATTCGCCTGTGATGCCACGTGTGGTTGTAGTTCACCCATTTTCATTTCTGTGTGTGCATTATGTGAGGACTCCATGACCCACTTATGGGGGTCCCTGGTGGACCAGATGGCAAAGAATCTGCAGGAGTCCTGGGTGCAATCCCCTAGTCTTCCAGAGTGACTGAACTCATGGATAAGGGAATGGCAACCCACTAAAATATTCTTGCCTGGAGAATTTCGTGGCCAGAGGAGCCTGATGGGCTACAGTTCACAGACACGACTGAGTGACTAAAACTTTCACTTTCACTTTTCATGATCTACTTATACAGCTCATCGTTGATGGGCATTGGGGCTGTATCCAGTTGTTGGTTATTATGAACGTTCTTGTAAATATCTGTTGGTACACCTGAGCATGAAATTGTGGTTATATAGATCTAGAAGTGGGCTTCCCTGGTGGCTCAGATGGTAAACCGTCTGTCTGCAAATGCTGGAGAACTGGGTTTGATCCCTGGGTCAGGTAGATCCCCTGGAGGAGGAAATGGCAACCTACTCCAGTACTCTAGCCTGGAAAATCCCATGGACAGAGGAGCCTGGTAGGCTACAGTCCACGGGGTCACAAAGAGTCGGACACGACTGAGCGACTTTACTTTCTCTTTTCACTTTCATATCTAGAAGTAGACCTCTAGATCATGGGTTTTTGCATATTTCAGCTTAACTGAAACTCCCTAATAGTTTTCCAGAGTGACTGAACCTATTTGTGCACCTACCTTCAGTCTGCAAAAGTTCTTGTGGCTCCATATTTTCTTAGGTTTTTTTAAAAAAAATCCCCCATAATATAGCCATGTTTGTTTCCATGTTGAAAAATATTATACCTTTTTTGCCAGAAAGGGAAAATTGACCTTTCTGGAAGATGTACCAAGTTTATCCCATGGCTTTACCTGTCCCAAAGTGGAGGAGCTCAACCAAACTGACTCTTAGAGGTTCTTTAACCAGAGTCATTACCTTCTAGCCTTTCACCAACTTTCTTATTCAGAGCCCAGCTTCCCTCTTCTGTGAGGAGGACCCACTGCTGACCTTCAATTTATTTTTCCAAGACAGTTCTTATCTGAATAATCTTATTTTGATCACACATTCATCTTTCTGTTACTTAGATTTGCCTCCAAGTCCTTTCAAGGAAACGGACCATATACTCCTTTAATATATACCTTCATCACCTGCAGGAATTCTTGGGACCCCATGGGGAGCCATCAGTATTTGCTAATGGACTGCCCGGCTTAGTGTAGCTTGAATCCCATCTTTATATGATAGTTTAAGTGATTTAATGAGTGGCTGTCACAGACAAGGCACTTGGGGACTGTGCATAAAATGACACAGTAGTATAAAAATAAAGCTTTGCTCAGAGACTAATACACAGGACTGCTTTCCATGTACACATCACTCTATCCTAGAGGAAACAGTTCTTTCTTCGGTCAAGTGCAGTCTGTTTTCATTGATAAAACTAAGCAAATCCTCATTCCCTTCTTGCCTGCTTTGAATGCTTACAAAGTCAGGAATCATATATAATATTCATTTCGGCAATGAATATGCAGAAAGTGCTGCAGCTCTTTATTTAGGGATTTTAAACATTGCAGTCATGTTCATCATGGTGACTGTGGGCTTTTATATCTAAGTCAGAATCATTTCTCAAATTCGTATTTAAACATCTCAAATAGTGCTCTTAGCTTCTTGGGTACTTCACAACATACAACTAAAGAAGGAAGGTTAGCCACGCCAAAAAAAAGAGAGAAAAAGTAAGGGAATGGTGCAGCTGTGACTATTTCACGTTTAGGAAGCAGTAGGATCAGGGAAGAGAAGAAGAGAATTCTAGGGGAGCCAAATTTGCGATGAGAATCTGGATGTTGGCTTCATCCTAAAGCACAGTGTGGGAGTTGTTCTCTAACTTAATGATGCTCTAAGTGAGGTATACAATTTTTTTCTCAGTTGTTTTGTAGGCAGGTTTCTCTTCTGCTCCTTTCAATAATCTAAATGACAAATACTGACAATCCGAATGGTTACCTGGACCTAAGTACACACACAGTTTCACACCTATATCTTGGATGGTGATTTTACATTTTAGAGTAGTTTCATTCATTCAATCATGTCGTTTCATTCATTTTATGTTTAATGTCTAATTAAATGGTCAAATAACAAATGCTTAGCCAGCATCTGTGGTATGGTAAGTGTTGTGCTTGTTGTTCAGAGTACAATGATGTGTCCTAGCCAGACATTATTCAAATAATTACACAAATGATTGTAAACCTGCATCAGTGGGAATGCGCGGAAGGAAGAGCAAGATGGAGATGTGTATTCGAAGGCTTTGGTTTAGGGTGGTCTGGGAAGCGTTCTTAAGGAAGTGATGGGCTGAACTGATGTCTGTTAAAGCAGCAAGTGAATTAATTAGGTAAGGTGGGGGGAGTGGAGGGGAGCTTGAGGAAATGGGAACAGCTTGTGCAAAGGCCTTGTGGTGGGACAGTGCCTCATGTGAGGATTAGGTCAGTGTGGCAGGAGCAGAGAGAGTAAAGGCAGTGGATAGGACCTTGCGGGCACTAAAGGAGCTTTGTCTTTATCTTAAGAGCCAAGTTGACACACGGGGAAGAATAGGTGGAGGACAGGAAGGATCCAATTGCACAGTGTGAGTTGTGGGACTCAGAGATATGCAAGGAAGAGGGTTTTAGAACCTCTTGTTCTCGCCTTACACAGCCCCAGGGTGTTTACTTGACTCAATTGCAGATGTCCCCTGATAGCTGTCAGGCAGGCTTCTCTCCCAGGCCTGAGTGGGTAATAGGGAGGATGCTAAGGGGTGGTGGTGGGCCACGCTCCAGTGATCTGGATCCGCTCTCTCCTCTGTGCACAAGGAGCCATTCGCAGGACGCTTGTGCTTTCTGCTGGGAGACCCAAATGTATTGAGCTGTAAGAGTCTGACAGGGAAGCCTGGTTTCAACTTTAATAGAACACAGTGCACCCAACCGACTGACAAATCTCTCTTCAGAAAGGTAATGTGTGGCCTTTGTGTGCTGGAGCTTCCATTTACAACCTAGACTAAATATAGACAAATGCAGAATATAAACGTTCTTGACCCCATTTATAATGCAAATCATAAAGTACATCGCAAATGGCATTCTCAGACTCCAGGTATTCAACATTTGGAAATGCAAAAGATCTGAAAAAATATTTTTGGTTCAAGCTGTTCTAATGTGGAGCCTGCTAAGACAACAGTAACAACAATAAGAATTCAAGCAGACTTCTGGGCGGGGACAGAAGGGAAGGGGCACCTATTTCCTGAATATTGGATGTGATGGTCATAGAGCAGAGTTTCTCAACCTTGGCACTGTTGACATTTGGGGCTGGGTCATTCTTTGTTGCGGGGCTTGTCCTATGCATTGTGTCACTAGCATATTTAACAGCATCCCTGCCCTCCCCTCATTCAATGCCAATAGTGCAACATCCCCTCTCCTGGTTGTGATAAGCAAAAATGTCTCCAAACATTGCCAAATGTCCCCTGGAGGAAAAAGTTCACCCCACCCCCCACTTTTGAAACCCTGTACTAGAGGATCTATAATTAATATATATGGTATAGAGACTATTGTGAAATAAAATTATGTGTTGCCAATAATCTGAAGATTGTTCCATGCAACAATGTTTGAATTTTTCTATGGAATGTGGCCAGAGGTTTTTCAACCTGAAATCAGTTTTACTTCTCAAACTATTTAGACACATAGCACATGTTTGAAAATGACTACTTGAAACTCCCAGCTCAGGAGCAAATCCCTTTCTATTCACTGAGGGAAGCTGAACTTTTGATTCTGAAAGTCCACTTTTTAATTTTAAGTTGGGAGTGCCAAGACAGTTTTCCCGTTTCTTTTTTTGCAGAAGAATAGCAGCACCAAAAAATAACTGGTTGTTCATGTTCTGTGCTCTTAAGTGGGCAATGGCACCCCACTCCAGTACTCTTGCCTGGGAAATCCCATGGATGGAGGAGCCTGGTGGGCTACAGTCCAGGGGTCGCAAAGAGTTGGACACGAATGAGCGACTTCACTTTCACTTTTCACTTTCCTGCACTGGAGAAGGAAATGGCAACCCACTCCGGTATGCTTGCCTGGAGAATCCCAGGAACTGGAGCCTGGTAGGCTGCTGTCTATGGGGTCACACAGAGTCGGACACGACTGACGTGACTTAGCAGCTCTTAAGCCTTTAAATATTTCTCAGTTTGGGTGGGAAATGGGAGTATATTAAATGCTGTAATACAATCATTTGGACGCTTACCCATGTCTAGAGGAATGGGAAAAGCTTTGTGAAATTTCCCAGGAGGGTGAAGTTCCCTGTCTGGGGTCCAGTGCTCCCCGTCCTCTGCTGGGACAGGCATTGGTGTCCAGCAGGGGCTGCCGCAGCCAGGCGGACTGAAGATATTTGGCTTTCAGCTTCTTTACTGTGTTGTACGTGAGTGACCTTGAAAATTGGCTCAATCTCCTTGGACCTCCACTGTCTTTTTCCTGAGAATAAAAATAAAAGCAGTGACTGAATCCTTCATCTTAGTGTGGTGAGGTTTAATGAGATCACAGTTGGGGGATCTGGCGTTATCATTTAAGGAATGTTGCTTCTCACCTTGATGCTGCCAGGGCTTTCCCCTTATTTTGCCTATTTTTGTTAAATTGGCTAGGTAGGCAGATGTTTCTTCTGTATAATTGGAGATGCAGGATTTAGAAATGTCAAGGAAGTACCTGTCAACCATCCTAACTTTAAATCTGGTGAGTTGAGGTTACATACAGACAAATTTAAGTGAATTTTATGTATATATAAAATATATAAACTTATGTATACAAAATAAGCTTAATCTTATTTTGTATAATAAGATTAAATTTAATCTTATTCTCTAATATATAGTTGTTTGCTCTCTATATGTAATATCTAAAATAGATTCAAACTATAGCTATAGCAAACAAATATCCTTGAATAGAGTCCTCATGTAAATGATAATAAAATATTACCTAAAATATTAATAGTGCCTTAATAATATAGCTTGGTGTGTGTGTATACTCAGTTGCTTCAGTTGTGTCCAATTCTTTGTGATCCTATGGACTGTAGCACAACAGTCTCCTCAGTCCACGAGGATTCTCCAGGCAAGAATACTGAAGTGGGTACCTATTCCATTCTCCAGGGGATCTTACCAACCCAAGGATGGAACCCAGGTCTCCTGCATTGCAGGCAGATTCTTTGCTGACTGAACCACCAGGGAAGCCCAATAGGCAGCCTTTGTGTTTATCTGGGGGAAGGAGAATTTATCTACAGTCCCTGAAAGAATACAGGGACAGGGCTTGTTTGGTTTTGTTTTGTGGTCTGTGCTGCTGCAAGGTGGAGGGTTAGGTAGGAAGATGCTGGTTCATTTATGTGAAGGCTGAAAACTGCTCCCTGACTAAGGCTGAACTTCACCAGATAAACTGGGATGAGTGCAGGGGGAAAACAAGCAATAAAAATGAAACCAACATCTTTGAAACCAGAGCATGATGTTGGAATATTTCAGTGGTAGCAGCGTGGGATGTTGGTCTGTGGGAAAAGGTGGGAGGCAGAGACCTCTGAGGTTTTCGTTCCTGATGCTCAGAAGTGTGTGTCCTGAATAGTAAGACTTTGATCCCTGTCCAAAATGATACAAATAACTCCACATCTGTGTAGTTTGCAAAGCACTTCTCAGCCACCGTGTCCTTTAATCCTAGGAACAATTCTGAGAGTGGCTGGCATCATTTTCAATGGGTAAAGCCTGCTCAGGAGGGTGAAGGGACTTGCTCAAAGGTCCTTGATTTGGAGTTGGTGGAGAATGAATTCTATCTCACATACCAAGGAAGACAAATCCCTGTTTGTTTGTTTTTTAAAGGTAAAATAAAAATTGAAAGGAGTCAGGATTCCAGATGGAGTTGGGGATCTATAGAATGATTTTTTTTTAAAGTGTCTTTCCCTGCATCTCACCACCCTTTCGTTTTTATTTGAATTTCCTGCCAATGGACTTAGGGTAAGGTCATCTTTCATTTTAAGGAGGTAAGAAAACCTGTCTCTTGTTCATTACCATCTCTCTCCCACAGTGAGATTTCCTATAGGCTAACTGGCCAAATCTCACCATTAGCTGCTGGGCTGTGTGTCACTGGGTGATAGGTAAGTGAACAATTACATGTTGTGGTTTTAATCACTTTGGTCTCTCTAGGGACCATGCCTGTTCTTCTATGTGTGTGGATTCCGGTTTATCAATTGCAAGGTGCAGTGAGCTGAAGTCTGTTCCTGTAATTGACCAAGAGGTCTTAGCCCAGGGAGGCACATGGCTACCCTACTCATTCTGCAGCCACGCTCACTAAAGCCACGTATCTGCCACTTTCACGTCTCGGTTTTTTTTTTTTTTTCATTTCCTATGATTTTTGTTTGGTTTTGCCCTCTGATGATTTGGCAAATACATTTATACTTCCCACAGAGATATTTAAACCATTTGTGTCAAAGGTATGTTTTTTTTTTAAATATGTGTCTTTGTCAACAGTGCAGTGAAGATACAATTTTAGAAACTGAAAATATGTTCAAACACAGCCTAGTAAATGTTATGGCTCATCATTGGGTGTTTGGCCTTTGCAGTTTCATTTTATTTAATGCCATATTTGATGTTCTTGATTTGAAATACTTCCTTTTATTTTTGTCTTGAAGGCAGTATTTTTTTTAGTGTTTCCCATTCGACTTTTTTCTAATAACAGCCTCTTTCAAAATATAATGGATTTCTATAGTAATTCATCTCTATTTATGTGTTTGTCTGTCCTTCCAGCATCATTTATCTACATTAAAAAAAAACAAAAACCTACTTACTCTGGAGGGTGCTAAGACAGACCACCAGAGTGTCAGCCCCTAGAAGAAGCCTTGTGTCTTGTGGCCTCTGCCAGCCACCATGTGGGTTTGCTTTTTCAAAGCAACGCATCTGGTCATCACTCACCAACCTGCTTGGCTCTTCCTGGAATATTTTCACTGCCTTTCCGCTTCACTCAGATTTGAGAGAGTTAATTATTTAATACGTTTGCAAAGCACATTGGGTTCCCTAGAGAAGTGTGCCACGTAAATATATATAAGTGAATAATTAATTAAAGTGTAAGCAGATTACTTGGTGATTTCTTCCTTAACTGCCCCATTTTCCTAATGAGGTGTTTTGAAGTTCCAGTCTGGGTTTGGTTTCTCGAACCTCCTCCTTCCCCATGCTTTCTCTTTCTTCCTCTTCTTAATTCCTTCTGTTTTTAATTCTTTTTCCCCTCTGCCAGTTCTATCATTGCCTACCAGATTGTGCGCACTCAGTCAATCACAATGATTTAGTGCCAGACTTATAGGTAGAAGCCTTCATTAACTTCAATGGACATCATAAGCTCCTCAGAACTCTAGGCTGAGATTAATAATTAGATAATTATTCTAAGGCACTGAGAAAATGAGAAAGCAGGCTCCTGAGATGCTGAGCACGGTGTAACCATCAGTAGTTGAGAAAACCTTGTTTACTGACCCCTTTTCCCTGATCTGTGTCAAGTAAAACAAGAAATCCCTGATACTCTAAAAATTAATATAAATCAAATCAAATCCCTCCTATAACCTCCATTCCTCTCAGGGGCCAGAACAAACCGAGGAGATTGCAATTTAAGAGCAGTTTGTTGGATTCTTTTTAAGTGAACAGTGGACTGATTTATATGGGGTCTGAAAGGGCGACATAATTGCTTATTGAATGTTGATGTCCAAATCCTAGTTATTCCTTTACAGAGATTAAAAGGAATTAGGGAACAGTTCACGTCCATCCTGCTAAACCTGACCCAGTTTATTTACACTGTAATCTTACTTCAGAGCATGAGAGGTAAAATGAGCTCCTCTTATCAATTAATAGCTGAAGAAAAATTTAGATTTCAAGTTCAATGTAAGAGCTATTTATTCCAAAGTACTACAGAAATGAAGAGGTGTTCTCTGTTATGTTGGGGGTGAGGATGGGGGGAGGTGGGTGGGGAAGTGCTGAAGACAATTGTTTTCTTTCCCTCTAGAGAGTTTGAATTACTATGCAATCTTGGATTTTCTAGTGACCTGTGTTAAAGCCCTGGGCTAAAGCAGACCTATAAGGGATCTATTTCTGAATTGTTCAGCAGTATTGGAGTTTAAAACAGCAGCCCTGGTACATGCATCTAATGAGGCCAGTGCCTCCTTCTGCATCTGGGAGGGCACTGGTCACAGCCCTGCACGGCCTCCCAAAGTACGGGGCAGACCCAGCTCTTCCTCAGTCCTCTCCTAGAATCCTTGAAGGCAGCCAGCCACATCCTGAACAGACACAGAAGTTACTTTCGGGATATAAGATAAAAGACCTGCAGAAGACTGCGCTCATCCCCAAATCCTCACTTTGCTTGGTCCACCTTACTTCCACCCCCATTCCATGCCCGGAAATTCCCCTCTCTGGATGAAAGCATTGTTCCACATTCAAATACCTCTGGGAAGCATAACGCATTCTCTTTACCAGTCATTAATAATTTAGTGTTCATTCGACAAACATTTGTTGTTTGTTGAATTTATTCATAACATGAATTAATCAGAGTCGGGGAGGGAGAAGATGTGGCAGAGCCCAAGGCTGCCTTTCTGCGGGTGGCAAGATCCCTCAGAACCTCAGCGGGCACCCCTGGAAAACCAGAAAACCAGGAAGACGGATCAGGAGACCTCCCAAGCACTTCCAGTGCCACTATTGTCTGTCTCTCAGCCAGCTGTGGGAACCAGTACACACCAGACAGGTGGGGGATGGCTGGATCGAGCCCGAGACATAAGGGCGTGAATGTGGAAATTCACCAGATGGCTCAGGGTCTGAGATTTGTTCTGTATTAACCTAAAACTAAGATCATGGCATCTGGTCCCATCACTTCATGGGGAATAGATGGGGAAACAGTGGAAACAGTGTCAGACTTTATTTTTCTGGGCTCCAAAATCACTGCAGATGGTGATTGCAGCCATGAAATTAAAAGATGCTTATTCCTTGGAAGAAAAGTTATGACCAACCTAGATAGCATATTCAAAAGCAGAGACATTACTTTGCCGACTAAGGTCCGTCTAGTCAAGGCTATGGTTTTCCCTGTGGTCATGATGGATGTGAGAGTTGGACTGTGAAGAAAGCTGAGTGCTGAAGAATGGATGCTTTTGAACTGTGGTGCTGGAGAAGACTCTTGAGAGTCCCTTGGACTGCAAGGAGATCCAACCAGTCCATTCTGAAGGGGATCAGCCCTGGGATTTCTTTGGAAGGAATGATGCTAAAGCTGAAACTCCAGTACTTTGGCCACCTCATGCGAAGAGTTGACTCATTGGAGAAGACTCTGATGCTGGGAGGGATTGGGGGCAGGAGGAGAAGGGGACGACAGAGGATGAGATGGCTGGATGGCATCACTGACTCGATGGATGTGAGTCTGAATGAACTCCTGGAGTTGGTGATGGACAGGGAGGCCTGGGGTGCTGCGATTCATGGGGTCACAAAGAGTCGGACACAACTGAGCGTCTGAACTGAACTGAACCTAAAGCTTTGTGTCCAAGTTCCAGAGCTCAGCACAGAGCCTGGGACACAGTAAGGACCCAAAGACATTCAATTAAAAAAAATAAGAAAAATGATAACACCTATATGTTAGTTTTCTAGTGCCACTGGGACAATATGTCACAAACTGGGTGGCTTGAAACAATAGACATTGCATTAGTCTTACAGTTCCAGAAAGCAAGAGTCCAAAATCAGGGCTCTGGCAAAGCCATGCTCCCTCTGAAGCCTCTAGACAAGGATCCTTCCTTGTCTCTTCCAATTTCTGGTAGACCCAGTCATTCCTTGGTTCATGGTAGCAAAACTCCAATCTCTGCTGATGTCTTCACACGGCCGTCTTCCCTCTGTGCATGCCTATGTTCAGATTTCCATATTCTCTGAGTACAGCAGTAGTATCGGATTAGGGCCCCTCTTATGAGCTCACCTTAACTGGAAATCATCTGCAAAAACTCTATTTTCAAATAAAGTCATATTGACAGGTACCAGGGGTTAGTACTCCAACCTGTCTTTTTAGAGGACACAGTTCAACCCATAACCACCTACTCCATGGGACTATTGGAGCAGTGAACTGAAACTGGATTATGAATGTCTTGATGCTTGGAAAGTGTTTATGCAAATGTAGGGTAAGGAACTCAGCTGGGATGTGAGTCTGGCCCTTTCTCCCAACCATCAGGCTATCCACAAGGAGCTTCAGCATAAGGACTCTGATGTCCAATTGTGAAGATAAATGAGGGGGAAGAATATAGAAAATGAGGTTCAGGACCCAAAAGACAATTTTCACTACCTTTACAGGGCTACATGGGCTTAGTTCAGGTCCCAGGTGACTGAGGTCACTTCTAATACCCCATGTGCTGACCCAGATGCCCCAGAATATGTCCTGGGCATTGATTGCCTGCTGGTCCCAAGTGTCAAGGTCATACAAGAGAGAATGGAAACCACTGACTCACACTTATCTGAGGTGGTTTATAGCCATAAACTTGGAAGGTCACTTAATGAAGAAAAGCTGTAATACGCAGCAGTAAGGCATTAAACATTGTACTATTCAGAAGATGGAAATGGTTCCTGACCTTCCAGAGCATGGGTTCTAAAGGACACAAGACATGAGCACTGGTATATATTTTATGTGTCTTTTGCACCTGTTTTGGGGGGTTAGCACCAGGGAAACATTGCATTCTAGTTGATTAGGAGCCACAAGTCTAAATTTCAGTTCTAGGCTCAATAGTAATTTTTCCTGAAGGTTTGAATAAATCATCCAATCTGCTTCTGTTTCAACTGTTTCTGGCATTTCTATTTTAATCATTAATTTTGGCTGCTCAGGACCCCAGAGTCACCAAGCCTGTTTGTGACTTAATCTGGGATCAGAATGAGGGAGGAAGCAGAAGATTCAGTGGGAACCACACAGGAGGAAATGAACTTGAATTCCATTCTGAAAGATTTGGGCCAAATGCAAGGGACATCTTCTCCTTAATGACACCTGCAATTCTTTGATTCACTCTAGCAAGGCAGATTATAGAATCTGAGCAGGTGTAATTTTGGTAAAAATAGGAGAGATTGTCATGTAAGCAGGGTAGTTTAATTTTCATTCTGATTTGTCTGCAAGGAGATGGGCAGATCCACTATCCATTCAAGTGAATCATAGTACCTCAAGACAAGAAGTGCGTATAATCCACTCTGCTCCTCTTTCTGCTTTGAATGCCAGGAAGCTCAAAGCCAACTACACAATTCAGTTAAAATATTAAAAATTAGCCCGGGGCACTGTTTCAGTTACCTATTGCTGTGAACAGACAACCCCCAAACTCAGTGTCTCAAACAGTTTATTTGTATCTGTCATGGTTCAGTGGGTTGACAGGATTCTGCTGGGCAGTGCTTGTTTGGGGACGCTAATGCAGTTTCAGCATAATGGTGGCTGGAGCTGAAGTCATCTAAGGGCTGAACTAGGGTAAACGTGCAGGATGCTTTGCTCATGCATGAGATGGCCGGAATGGCTGGAGGCTGGCTACCTATCTCCCTCCAGATGGCTAGCTTGGACTTTCTCACTTCATGCCAGTGGTCACAGTTCACACATGGCCACTGACTTCCCCAGGGGTCATATTCCTCCCCTGCAAGCTTATAATGGGAGATGTGGTCTACAGGTGGGGTCATCTTTGTAGACATGCTACCACAGCTATTTATTAACCTTTTATTATTTTTCATGGTCTTACAGGGGATGTCTTTTTTGTGAGCTTTTTTGAAGTAGACAAGCATAAATAACATCCACAGGATGCTTTACTCTTTTAACTAGGGCTTGATAATGGACAACACACCCACTTGTGCTACTTTACCCAGCCTTCGCAACACCATGAAGATGGGCAGGTCCACTGACTTCATCCCTATTTTTACAGACATGGAGACAGTTTAGAAAAAGATTAGTCATTTGCCCAGGGTCACACAGCTGGAAGCGGTGGGACAGCACAACTGGACAGTGGTGTCTGAGCTGGCGGTCCACGTCCTCACGCACCAAGTGGAACCCTGATAGATATCTAAGTATAAAACCCAGGAGTGACTCCCTGACACGCTGCACAACACCTGCTGCCTCTCCAACACCCACTCTCAGCAGGAGTTCAGTGAAGTGGCGTGAGCAGGAGTCCTTGGCAGAACTGAATCCAGCCTGGCTCTACTGCTTCCCAGCTGCGGGCCTGGGCTCTTTTAAATGACTCAGTTTCTTTGTCTGTAAAATGAGGTTGCTGATGACGATGCTGCTTATCCCCTTTCAGGGCTCTCATGAGGATTAAATGAATTAATGCATCACAGTCATACTTGATACGAACTTTAAAAAGAAATTTCTCTGTGCAAAGCTATAGAGATAAGTAGCTATTAAGAGGACTCTTGTCTAGCTTTCCTTCCTTTATGCTTTTATTGATTTTATATGGACCTTACTAAGCTTCCAGGATGGTACTGACATTTTACACTTTACTGGATACTGCATATTACCGGATAGATGAAAAGTCCTAAGTTAATGTTAATGACTGCCTGAGTATCACAAACGCAGTTGCAGGATGTAGTTATAAAATATCGTCATGACTTGTCGACATAAGCCACTTCCCATGCTCTCGCATGCACCCATGCTCCCACTTCAATTATTTACACTGACATTCTCTCCCTCGGTGCCCAGTGGCTCTCTCCTCTCACTCTCCATCCCGAGCGGATCTGCACATTCACACCCAACTCCTCTCCACTCTGCTCCTTTTCCACACACACATTCTTCCCACCACGTGTAACCAAAGACATCCTTCCACCTGTGGACAGGCTCTTGACCTTCCGCATCTCAGAGCATCTTCCTTCCTCACACCCACCGTGTACAAACATTTCTTGCTCACTGAGCCTGAAACGTCTTCCTCCATCTCAGATTCCCCCAAGGATCTGGAGAAGTTTTACAGCTGTGCCTCAGAAGGGCAAGATGCAGATCTATGTATGAGTGAGGAGGTTCTGGCTGCATCTTCCCGGGGATGCTCAGCTCACAGAGCTCTTCATCAGTGGCCAGAGAGTAGATTTCCCTGCTGCTCACCTAGACACTGTACAGACATCCTGGGAGTGGACCAGGGATGACAGCTGGTGCTTAAGGGGACAAGTGTTCCTAACATGGGAGGGAGGAGGCTTGGCTAAGGGAAGCTGCTGCTTTTCCCCAGCTCAGAGTTGAGGGGAGCGTTGAGCTGAATATGCACCTATTCAGAAGGGCAAAGAGCCAAAAATAACTAGGAGCAACAGCATTTCATCTGACAGTCCCAGAAATAGAGCTCATTTCAGAGCTACAGACCGAATGATTCCAAGACCTTCAGCGTCCCCAACAGAAATACACAGGGAAGGTCTGAGGTGACACCAAGAGCTTCCATTGCCTCTTCACTACAACTTCTCAGAGCGAGGGCTCTGGGGCCCAAAGGAAGAGTCTGCAGAATCAGAGGCTTGAGGCTTGAGGCTTGAAGGACAAGGTCTGGCAACCAAGACATGAGGATGGTACCTGGTGCAATGTTCTAAGGAAGGCAGGAATAGGAAGTAATCAGTCCATATACAGATAGAACAGAGATAGAACTGGGATGGAGGGAAGCTAAAGACTAGGTGTCAAAAGAAAAATGAAGTACTGAACATTTAAAAAGGCTGTGCAGAATTTAGCTGGATTCTGAATGCTGTCCTTGGCAGAAAGAAATCCCATGGTCTCCTGGTCAGAATGGGAATGTGTCTTCTTACAGCCTTCTTCTCTTCTATTTTTGTTTTCTGCTCTTCTATTTTGATGTAAAAGGCAAATGTCACAGTTCATTCGTCTTGATTCCAAATATCTGAAATTGCAGAAAAGAAGTCAAGGATGGAAGAAAGGAGAAGGTGGGAAGATGGCAGAGACCTCTGACTGCGGTGGGGGCTGGGAGTGGGGAGGGCGACTGTGTTCTAACAGAAGAAAATCAGGGAGAGAGGAACAAATAGAAAAGGAAAAGGAGGAAGGAAGATAAGAAGGAAGGAAGACAGGAGAGGGAAGAGAGAGGAAAAATGGAAAAGGAAGATAGTGGATTTGATTCTATTCAAGGAATTTGTTTAGGAACTTTCTAGGCAAAGCATGAGAGGGTTACTCAGAGCTGATTAAGACACAACCCCTGCTTTCAAGGAGCTCACAGTCCGTCTGAGGAGGAGAAATGGACAACAAACTAATACAGTATGAAGCAGGATTAAAGGGCTGCAGGCAATGCTTAGTGGGAACAGAAAGAAATGACCAGTTGATTTTTTTCATAGGTATATAATTTTATTTAGTGGCATTTTAAAATTGAAATATAGTTGGTTTACAGTAGTGTGTTAGTTTCAGGTATACAGCAAAGTGATTCAGTTTTTTATATATATATTTTTTTCAGATTATTTTCCATTATATTGTATGTGTGTGTGTGTATGTGTGTGTGAAAGTTACTCGGTCATGTCTGACTCTTTGCAATCCCATGGATTGTAGCCCTTTAATCTACAGGTTCCTCTGTCCTTGGAATTCTCTAGGCAAGAATATTGGAGTGGGTAGCCATTCCCTTCCCCAGGGGATCTTCCCAACCCAGGGCCTGAACCCAGTTCTTCTGCATTGCAGGCAGATTCTTTACTGTTTGAGCCTGCTGCTGCTGCTGCTGCTAAGTCACTTCAGTTGTGTCCGACTCTGTGCGACTCCATAGACGGCAGCACACCAGGCTTCCCCATCCCTGGGATTCTCCAGGCAAGACCGCTGGAGTGGGCTGCCATTTCCTTCTCCAATGCATGAAAGTGGAAAGTGAAAGTGAAGTCGCTCAGTCGAGTCCAACTCTTAGCGACCCCATGGACTGCAGCCTACCAGGTTCCTCCATCCATGGGATTTTCCAGGCAAGAGTACCATTTCCTTCTGGACATTTCCTTCTCCATTATTATGATGCTAGTTCCTTCCTAATTTTTGCTGGCAAAAATGCCCTGTCTTGTTAATGAAATAATCCTGATAGAAGATTGTGTATAGGGGGTGGGGATTGTATTTTGTTTGGTGGTTTGGCTTAAATATTTTTACTCGGCAAGTTAATAGTTGGCCAAATAGCATTGCTTTCTAAGATTTTTCTGATCTCCAACCATTCCAGCCTGGAGTAGGAAATGGAAACCCACTACAGTATTCTTGCCTGGAAAATTCCATAAACAGAGGAGTCTAGCGGGCTATAGTCCATGGGGCTGCAAAGAGTGGACATGACTGAGCATGCGTGCACGTGCGCGTGCACACACACACACACACACACACAACCATTCCAGAATCTGAGAACTACTGGCCTCAGATGTTACACAGCATCCACCCAGGCAAGCAGATCCTCCCCAGTCCTTTTCCCTCCAGGACTCTGGCTGCTCCTCCACAGGTAAGGGAGGCTGCCATCTTCCTTCCAGATTCTGTTGCCTTTCTCCTTTCCCATGTTCAGATATGGAATCGTTCACCTTCCACTGTCTCCTTAGAGAACACGTGATGAACTGACTTATGCTTTGGCAGTAATGAGAGATATCACATTAATACACTTTCTCCAGGGGCCTTCACATTTTAGTGGAGTATTAAAACTTAATTCAAACCAATGAATTGTAATGGTGGAATTTTAAGCCCTTCCACGGGGGCAATGGAAAAGAGGCTATTTTTAAATAAAGAGACTTTTTCTGAAACCAGACCACACCCTTCAAATTAATGACACAAACCTCTAGAGAGGAAGCAAGGGCAATAACGGATTTTGTCTTCTGGATCAAAATGTCATAGTCGACTGTGAATAGAAATCCTGACCTTCTCTTTCTCTGCCCCTCTGCAGTACAGAATTAATCAGTCAGTCCCATCACCCCCTGCCCTGGACCACAGAGCAACTTGAAAGTCACTTCCAGAGGATCAAATTGTGTTTGGGTCAGTTTTCTGCCTGCCTGCTGTTCCTCAGGATTGCCAGTACCCGGGGTGGAGCCAGACACACAGTAGGAAGGCAGTGAAGGTGAAGGTGAAGTCGCTCAGTTGTGTCCGACTCTTTGCGACCCCGTGGACTGTAACCTACTAGGCTTCTCCGTCCATGGGATTCTCCAGGCAAGAATACTGGAGTGGATTGCCATTTCCTTCTCCAGGGGATCTTCCTGACCCAGGGATCAAACCTGGGTCTCCCGCATTGGAGGCAGATGCTTTAACCTCTGAGCCACCAGGGCAGTAGAAGATGACTAAGTGAGACATGCCTACACCAGGTTAACAAGACCCCGTTCCCTAGGGGGTGCCTCCACATTGGCTAGAGTTAGGTAAATTCAAACCCTTAAAGCTCACAAGACTTGAAAACTTTCATTCCACGTATCCTGATTACAAACAACCCAAGAATTCAGTTCCCCGAAGACTAGTCTAAACCATGTATAATGAAGGAGGAGGAAAAACCCAGAGGAAGGTCCTGGAAGACAGATGGAGCCCCCAGAAACACTATGAGGTCCAGTTCCCTGGAACTGGAACAGATTGTCTTCCATAAGCATTAAAAAGTACCGACAAACCTATTTCCAGGGCAGCGGACACAGTGGGGGAAGGAGAGGGTGGGACGAACTGGAAAAAAACATCATGGAAACATACGTATTACCATATGTAAAACAGACAGCCAGTGGGAATTTTCTGTGTGACAGAGGGAGCTCAACCTAGTGCTCTGTGACAACCTAGAGGGGTGGAAAGGGGTGGAAGATGGGAGGGAGGTTCAAGAGGGAGGGGATATATGTGTGTGTGTATATATATATATATATATATATATATACACCTGTGGCTGACCCATGTTGATATAGGGCAGAAAACAACACAATACTGTAAAGCAGTTATCCTCCAATTAAAAAAAAAATTACAGTCTGCTATACTGATAGAAAAAAATATGTACATAATCTAGGACAAAGCCACCAAATCTTTTATCCCTTTGGACACTTGATAGAATAAATGGTTTTCTACATCACACAGGAGAATTTTAAGAGCTTTGGGTCTGTGGAAGTGGGACAAGGTATAAAATAAAGAAATCCTCAAACGCTTTAATGTGGTTGCTTCTGGATGAAGGGGAAGCAGAGTGACCCTTTCCTATCAGCCAGTGGTTCCAGAAGTGGGGTCTCTGGACTGGCAGCAGCATCACCTCCCAGCTTGGTAGCAGGTCTCACCCAGGACCAGCTGGTCCAAATTCTAGCTGACTTGCCCAGCAATGTGGGTTTTAACAAACCCTCTTGGAGATTGCGAGGCAGACTGAAGTTTGAGAACTGGTGACAAGGACTACTTTGCAGCCAGCGACTTGGAGCCAAGAGCCTGACCCAGGGCCACAGCCCTAGGTGACCTAAAAAAAGTAAGGAATGACTCAGCTGAGTTGCTAAGTGTGGCCAGGGCTGCACAAGAGATGGCTGAGGGCATATCCAGGCACAGGGGATTCCAAAGCTGGTCTAACCCTATCCTGGGCATCCTCTCTTCACCACCAACTCTCTCCTGATGCCTGTCGGGACTTGACCTGCTATGGTGTCCTCTCAGGCTCCCAATCTATTATTAGTTCCAATCCGCTCAATCCACCAGTGCCAAAGGGAAGCTTTAGAGAACTTTCGAAGGCTGGTTAACTGTTTCACAGCAGCCGCGGGCCCAAACAATTGTGTGAGCCGTTAGACACAGCCACACACTTCCAGATCGCCAGGGTTGGCGCGAGCTGGGGACCCCTCACTCCAGCCTGGCCCCTTGGCCTGACGGCAGAACTCAGGTCGGCGAGCAGCCATCCCAACCTGAGTCCCCAAGACCGAGGTTGTGCTGGATTTTTTTTTTTTTTAAAGCTGTTTGTGCACTTCAAGAGCCTCGCCCCTTTCACTTGGGGCTTGAGCACAATTGCACTGGCCTAATTAACTCATTTTCTTTTCGGTCCAAAGTGGAAGCCGCGGCACAGCGATGCAAATCAAATACAAACCCGCTCTGGGCGCCGATACTCTGGACAATTAAAACAAAGAGCTCGGCGGCGGCGGCGGCGGTGCCAGCCGGGCACAAAACCCTCGGGAAGCATCCAGAACGTGCCACGAACCAGCTGGCAGGGTGGGGCACAACCCGGGCTGAAACTGTGCAGGCAGGGAGGCGGCCCCGCCCCTGCAGGTGGACAGGTGGAGGTTGGCAGGGGTCAAAATCCATCTTAAAGATTGGAAGCTGGGCCGCTTCGAGGCGCGACTCCAGGGGGCACACTCGCCCTGCGCCGGGAGGGAATGGCGCCCTCGCCAAAAAAGCCACCAAACAAAAACCCACTGCACGGGCGGGAACTGGGCTGGCGACCCGCCGGAGGAGTGGGTGGGAGAGATGGGATATGCAGGAGAGAGAATGAGAAAAGGAAGGAGAGAGGAAGCGGGTTGGGAGAGAAGGGAGAAAGTGGGGGGAAAAGGGGGGAGGTTAGGAAGAGGGAGAAAAGAGTGAGAATTGGGGAGAGGGAAAAATGGGAAATGGAGGGAGGGGAGAGGGATCGCGGAGAGAGT